>VXBP01005529.1:0-20873 GCA_013400115.1 Rhinopomastus cyanomelas
TGATAGGACAAGAAGAAATGGCCTTAAGTTGCACCAGGATAAACACCAGGAAAATCTACTTCATTGAATTGGTCATCGGGCACTGAAACAGACTACACAGAAAGGTGGCTATTTCACCACCCCTGGAAGTGTTTTAAAGACATTTCAATACAGAGATTCAAGACATGGTTTAGTGGTGGGCTTGCTACAGTTATGTTAATGGTTAGATTTGATGACATTAAAGGTCTTTTTCCACCTAAACAATTACATGATTCCATGATCATTAGCTGTATTGTACTGCAGAGATCAACCCAAGACTTTTTTCTAGTTGTGAACTCATATCTGTTAAGGAAAATATTATCTTGTCTTGCCCTGATGGCTATGACTTTTCTGATTCAACACGGTAAGTAGTCAACATTGTCAAAATGGCTGCTGACACTGTTCAAGTTGGAAATTTGTTGCTGAGCTGTCCTCTAGTCAGTCAGTCCTTGGCCTGAAGTCAGTCATCCATTCCAGAGGTGTGAATCAGCCTTGAATACTTGAATGACAGAATTCTACTTTCTCTTTTATTTTTTTCTCAAGCCATTATTCAGATATGTAACAATAAGTAAGAAAGAAGAATCCTCATTTGAAATGTTGTGAATTGTTCACTTAATTGAAGGACATGGAGCTGTTGGAGCAGGTCCAGAGGAGGACAAATATTGAGGGGTGGGTGTCAGGAGGATGGAACTGGGCTGTTCTCAGTATCATGTAGTGATAGGACGAGGGGCAATGGTTGTAAGCTGGAACACAGGAGGTTCCAGATCAACCTGAGAAGGAACTTCTTCATAGCAAAAGTGACGGAGCACTGGAACAGGCTGCCCAGGGGGGTTGTGGAGTCTCCTTCAATGGAGATATTCATGACCCGACTGGATGAGTTCCTGTGTGACTTGGTTTAGGTGATCCTGCTGTGTCAGGGGGATTGGACTAGATGATCTTTTGAGGTCCCTTCCAATCCGTAGTGATTCTATGATTCTATGATTCTATAAGAGCAGACCACTAGGCCTCTGTCTGGAAGAGTACTCAGCTCAGACTACCAGGTCTTTCATGGGCCATTAGCTATCCTTTGTTTGCCAGCAGCTCTTGAGCTTGCAGATTTCCTGGTGCCAACAGGCCTGCAAGAAAACTGGAGAGGGATTTTCTTCAAGGGCTTCTAGTCATAAGACAAAGAAAATGTTTTCAAACTCAAAAAGGGTAGATTTAAATTAGGTTTTAGGAATAAATTCCTCACCACGAGGGTGGTTTAGCACGGGAACATGTTGGCCAGATAGGTTGTGGCTGCCACCTCCCTGGAGGTGCTCAAGGCCACGTTCTTTCCAACTCAAACCACTCCATGATTCTATAGGATTCTGTGATTGAAGGACTGCATTATTCCTACTTAGTAATCTAGAACAGAGAAAATAGCATTTCATTCACATTTGTCTTTTTCTTTGTATTTGAAAGTTACTTCAACAAGTCATATTTAGGGCTGTTAGGCTAGTTGCCTTATTTCTTCCCCTTCAAAGGGAAGAAAAATTGTGGACAGGTAAGTAGGACATATGTAATATAAATACCACTTTCTTTCATAACATACATATTTCTCAGAGGAGAAAGCAGCAACAAATCTTGGCATCAGCAGAAAGAATTTTCATGACAGTCGCATGTTTAAAGACTGATCAAATAATTTTCTTTCCTCACTGAAGAGTGAAAATTCTCACCAATTTTTCTGCAGCTTCTCAAATGACTGCGGGAATAGAAGCCCCAAAGAATCCTAGCTCACAAAGGGTGTATTTTTTACCTTTTCCTATCATGGCCTTCTGTTTTCTTGTGCATAGATTAATGTCTTTGGAACAAGAGTTATAGTGCTAAAAACAAGCCTACAGAGATCTTTAGACCATCTCTCTCTGTTGGATTTCAGCCATGAGCTTCGGGTGCT
Organism: Rhinopomastus cyanomelas; assembly: GCA_013400115.1. NCBI lineage: Eukaryota > Metazoa > Chordata > Aves > Bucerotiformes > Rhinopomastidae > Rhinopomastus > Rhinopomastus cyanomelas. The sequence continues at coordinate 1,934 of VXBP01005529.1, forward strand.
TAAGCCTTGTTCTGCTCAGGGCGTCTGCTCTGCAACTGGGATAGAAGAATCATAGAATCATTAGGGATTGGAAGGGACCTCAAAAGATCATCTAGTCCAATCCCCCTGTGACAGCAGACCAAGTCACACAGGAACGCATCCAGGCAGGTTTTAAACATCTCCAGTGAAGGAGACTCCACAGCTCCCCTGGGCAGCCTGTTCCAGTGCTCTGTCACAGTCGAATGCTTTGGATATTTCCATGGCACATTCTACACACTGAACAGCTACAGTATGGTGACTCACTCTGAGGACTTCCATTCTTCCTTTGTAGACTGACCATACTCCTTTTAGATATATTTTATTTTGGACTGCTTAACTCCAGTTGAGAACCCAGGAGAAAGGAATGTCTCCTTTAAATAAACACTGCACAGAAAACAACGCCAATTCCTAGCCAACTAACTCCTTTGCAGACATTCGTGTTCAACGGCTTTAGCACGCTCCTGACTTTCTCAAGAAACAACTGACTGTAAGGGACGTTGACTATGAAAGTTCCATCAATGCTCCTGAGAAACCTGCTAAACTGAGGAACTTTCAAAGATTTTGTGATGAGAAACTTCATCTGTCACCTGCCTTGTGCAGACATTTCCTTCTGCAGTTAGCTCAGGCAGCTGCAGGCCTTGCACGTCTGCTGCAGTGCAAAACCAGCGCCGAGTTTTCACCTTGAGTGGAAGAAGGAAAGCTGTTTGTAGCTGTATTATTATCCTATTCTGCTCCTGAAGAACAGAGTGAGTTTCTGCCATCTACATGACTACTTCATCCTAATCACTCAAAACATTAGTCCCTATGGATAGAGAGAAGCGGTCTCCTTCTCTATGAGGTGCACAGAAACCAACAAGAAACATACGAAGGCGACGCACAAGTCTTGGTAGGAGGGTTTATCCCATCTTTTCTGGGATGGTTCATTCGGGGTCTTTGATGAGCCCTATGTATTCTCTCACTGTTCCATTTAGACTTGCATCCAAATGCACATAACACAACAGCTTTGTTTCCTTTTGTAAAGAGAGGCAGCAAAACAGAGGTCCTGGACTGTAACTGCAGATGTTTGCATTTACCACTGAAACACTGAGGAAATACTGCAACCCTTTTGTTTTACCAATTTCTTCAACAAACCAGGTACTGGGTATTGCCTCACTGGTAAAGATCAGCAGCTGAGAGCACCACCTGTTGTTAAGTGGTGTCAGTGAATCACAGCATCATGGAATCATTAGGGATTGGAAAGGACCTCCAAAGATCATCTAGTCCAATCCCCGTGACACAGCAGGATCACCTAGACCAAGTCACACAGGATGCTGAACAAGTGCTGACCATACATTTGAGCACACTCCAGTCCTCTTCTAGAACCTTCCCACTATTTCTTCTTTGATTCCTGAAAGCAATTGTGCAGACACTGGTCAGCAGAGAGAGGCAGAAGTTTTCCTGATCTAGTTCTTCGTCCTTGTGCAGCTATGACCTCGTACCTGTTAGCAAAACTCTCTGTTGCACCAGTCTTGTCTGTAACTTCAAGCTTAATGTCTCATTTTCTGAAGGATAGCCCACCCCATTAAAAGCTGGCAGAGTGGTTTTCATTCTCTTGTTATGAAAAGCATGATGCTACAAGTTGTTAGTGCATTTTCTTGGGGTGTCACCTTTTATTACTTAAGTTAATAACCAACGAAGAGGAATTTTCTTTCTTAGTTCTGGCAGATTAAGGTTGCTGGGCACAGACAGACAGAACCCCCGTGGCCCTCAGCATTACAGATAATGACGATGGGCATGTAGCCAACCTTTATTTTTTTCTTTTAAATTATTTACTTATGTTAACTTGACATCTTTGTTTTCAGACTTTCCATATGGATCATTACGCATTGTGTTCAGCTGAAGCTCCCATGCTGGGACGAACAACATGAAAGCTTCAAACATTTAATTAGGGTTCTTTTTCTACCCAAGTTTCCTGGTAGATCAGAGGGCCGGGAGTCAGAGACAATTTTGTGTTCTGCCTGTGTACTTCCCTCTGTCAGGAAGAAAAGATTTGATTACTGAATTTTGTAGTATGACAGGAATCAAAGATGCAGCCTAGTCCCATCAAGACTATGGGAACAGAAAACCAGAACTAATGCAGGAAATATGTGCAATTTCTGCATGAAAATATCACCTGCTACAAAATGCTTCGGGCCAGCAGTGAAAGATTGAAGGTTATCTGACACCTTGTACAAAGACTAGTCAAGGACATGCACTGTGCAACTACCCCATGTCAGACACTGATATCTACAATGCCCCAAACACCGCAGGGTTTTGCATGTCCTGTTTTGAACTGAGAAATGAAGCATCCTGTTACCCCAACTTTGCAGAGTTTTGGAAAGTCCCCCCTTACTGCAAAGACACTTATTTTGAGCTACAAATCCCACACACACATTCTCACCTACCGTGGAGGCGAGAGACATGTCTTGTTTTGAACCAAGACTTCAAAGAACTGAGGAACACCAAGGGGAAGTCATGCTTGACCAACCTGATAGCCTTTGATGAGGGTGTAACCAGGTGGATAGATGAGGGCAGAGCCGTGGATGTTATCTATCTTGACTTAAGTAAGGCGTTTGACACAGTCTCTCACAACATCCTCGCAGACAAACTGAGGCAGTGTGGCCTGGATTTTCAGGTAGTGAGGTGGATGGTGGACTGGCTACAGGGTAGAAGTCAGAGAGTGGTGGTCAATGGGACAGAGTCTAGTTGGAGGCCTGTATCTAGTGGAGTGCCCCAGGGGTTGGTGCTGGGACCAGTCCTGTTCAATCTAGTTTGCTGATGACACAAAGCTGGGTGGTGTCGCTGACATCCCAGCAGACTGTGCTGCCATTCAGCGAGACCTGGACAGGCTGAAGAGCTGGGCAGGGAGAAATTTAACGAAGTATAACAAGGGTAAGTGTACAGTCCTTGCATCTGGGCAGGAACAAACCCAGGTACCAGAATAAGCTGGGGACTGACCTGTTGGAGAGTAGTGTAGGAGAGAGGGACCTGGGGGTCGTGGTGGACAGCAGGATGACTATGAGCCAGCAATGTGCTCTTGTGGCCAAGAGGGCCNTCTCTGATTCTATGATTCTGTGATTCTATGAACAGCATCCTGTTGTGCCCACCTCTGCCCTCAACAAAGCCAGACCCTGTGCATGTGCTTGGGACCCCTTCGTGTAGCACCAGGCATGCCCACCGTTGACTGGGCAACAGAGGCAAATCAAAAGGTGATTTCACAGATGCTGCTCACTGGACTTTGTAACCCTAAATACCAGCAGACACAGCTTAACCACAAATTAACCACGAACCATCACTATGGAAACATCCCATGGATGCAGAAAACCACAAATGGAAAGCACCTGCAAAAAGCATTTACAAAAGCAGTGGCTTGGCCCCTATGTCAAGAGAGACTTCTCCCCACTCTATGGACCTTTGGGACGCAGCTGGGGTGGTACTTTCCCTTATTCTTTCTTTTTCTCTGCTTCTTTTTTCTTTCCCTTCTTCTTTCCTTGCTTCTCCTTCTCTTCTATTTTCTTTTTCACTCTTTATCTCTGTTTCCACTGTCACCTCTCACTCTCCCTCTATCTTCTTTTTCATTCTTTCTCCTCCCTCCCCTCCTCCTTACCCTTCTGAGTATAATGTGTGACTGTAATAAAAGCTACCTTATGCGTTTGACACCATTTGCATCTTAATTCTGGGACTAAGAAGATTGCACCTCTCACGACTGGAACTTTTCTGGATCATAACACCCTGGCATGCTAAACCGCCCCCTGAGCCAGAATGACTTCTCTTTGGGTGATATTATCATCAGATCTCTAGTAATTTGAAAGCTGAACTGCAGACCTTCTGGTTACACAAAATGTTTGATCTTTAAAAGGTGGATTATATGTATATTATATATATATATGTGTGACTTGATAATTTTCAAAGGCATCTGTTGTCTCAAGAGCAGAAACCTTTAACCAAGTCTGTTTAGCTGATGCCAAAAAACTTTTTTCCTATGTGACCATTTTATTTATTTTAAGACTATAAACAGGTAATTTTTATTGTTCCAGGCTCTGGGAATCTTCCCTCAAAGAGATAATTATGTACAAGGTATTCAGAAACTTCTTGCCTGTAAGCTTGCAGCAGTCATCAGAGCTCTTGTAGTAGCCTTGGCTTAAATAGTTTTAAGAAAACTTCTGGGGTGTGCAAGTTTATATGATGGGCACAGGTTGAGTGGAAGCAGTTCCACTCATGAATGTTGGGAATTCAGCACTGAGGTGGTTAATTTATTATTTCCTCTCTAAGTCCAGTGGGGAAGACAACCTCTCATATGTCTGTCTTGTATGACAACATGGATACTGCTCAAGCTGTGATGGAGGCAACCATGGAGCTTGCTAACCAAGCAGTGACATCTGAGCTGTAATCAGGTAAAAATTCTGAGAAGAAAGGACAGTGTAAGGACACACAAATGACCCAAAATGGTCCCGTAACGGTCCAGATGCACACTGGAGATTCTCTTGGAATCACAGACAGTGAAAATTACCCACTCAAGGATTTTCTGTTTTATTTTCCCATGACTCTGTTGCTTGATACATCTGGACACTCTGCTTTCACTCCAAGAAGTAAACTGTATATCTGCACCTAAAACTCATTAATTCATTTTAGGAACTAGCTTTGTCCCTGGAATACATTCAATTCCTAATCCTTTTCTCCCTATCTCATGCCCATTTGATTTCCCTGCATTCATAACTGAGCAAGATCACTTTCACAGAATGACCGAATCACTACGGTTGGAAAAAACCCTTGGGACCAAGTCCAACCATCTACCCTAATCTGCAAGTTCACCTCCCCCCATATCACATCTAAGTGTTTTTTAAACCCATCTAGGGATGGTGACTCAACCACCACCCATTCCAGTGCCTGACCACTCTCTCCACAAAGATTTTTTTCCTGATGTCTAAACTAAACCTACCTTGTTGAAGCTTGAAGCCCTTCCCTCTGGTTCTGTCACTAACTACCTATGAGAAGAGACCAGCACCAACATCTCTACAGTGTCCTTTCAGATAGTTGTAGAGAGCAATGAGGCCTCTCCTTAGCCTTGTCTTCCTCAAACTAAACAGCCCCAGCTCTCTCAATCTCTCCTCATAAGATTGATCTCTAGGCCCTTCACCAGCTTTGTTGCCCTCCTCTGCCCTCACTCCAGCACCTCGATGTCTCCCTTGTACTGAGGTGCCCAAAACTGGACTCAGTACTCAAGATGCAGCCTCCCCAGTGCTGAGCACAAGGGGACCTCCCTACTCCTCCTGGACACACAGTTTCTAATACAGGCCAGGATGCCATTGGCCTTCTTGGCTACCTGGGCACCCTGCTGGCTCATATTCAGCCACCTGTCAGTTAGAACCCCCAGGTCCTTTTCTGCAGGACTGCTTTCCAGACACCCTGCTTGTAGCGCTGCAGTGGATTGTTGTGACCAAAGTGCAGGACCCAACACTTGGCACTACTGCAACCCACAGAGTTATCCTCAGCCCATCGATACAGACTGTGAAGGCCCTTCTGTACAGCCTCACTGTCCTCCAGCACATCGACACTCAGTCCCAACTTTGTATCACCTGCAAACTTACTGGGGTGCACTCAATCCCCTCATCAAGATCATTGATAAAGATGTTAAACTGGAATGGCCTCAAGCATTGAGCCCTGGAGGACACCACTCATGACTGGCCTCCAACTGGATTTAGCTCCATTGAGTACATGCCTGTCTAAGCCATGGGCAGCCAGCTTATTCATGAGGATTTTGAGGGCAACGGTGTCAAAGGCCTTTCTGAGGTCCAGACAGACTACATGGACAGGATTTCCCTCACCACTTAGCAGGTCACCTTACCATAGAACAAGACCAGGTTTATCCAGCAGGACCTGCCTCTCATGAACCCCTGCTGACTGGGTGTGATCACAGTATCACAGTATCACAGTATTATCAAGGTTGGAAGAGACCTCATAGATCATCAAGTCCAACCTGTCACCACAGAGCTCAAGGCTAGACCATGGCACCAAGTGCCACGTCCAATCCTGCCTTGCACAACTCCAGAGTTGGCGACTCCACCACCTCCCTGGGCAGGCCATTCCAGTAGCCAATGACTCTCTCAGTGAAGAACTTTCTCCTCACCTCAAGCCTAAATTTCCCCTGGCGCAGCTTGAGGCTGTGTCCTCTTGTTCTGGTGCTGGCTGCCTGAGAGAAGAGAGCAACCTCCTCCTGGCCACAACCACCCCTCAGGTAGTTGTAGACAGCAATAAGGTCTCCCCTGAGCCTCCTCTTCTCAAGGCTAAACAATCCCAGCTCCCTCAGCCTCTCCTCATAGGGCTTGTGCTCAAGGCCCCTCACCAGCCTCGTTGCCCTTCTCTGGACACGCTCAAGCACCTCAATGTCCTTCCTAAATTGAGGGGCCCAGAACTGGACACAGTACTCAAGGTGCGGCCTAACCAGTGCAGAGTACAGGGGCAGAATGACCTCCCTGCTCCTGCTGGCCACACCATTCCTGATGCAGGCCAGGATGCCATTGGCCCTCTTGGCCACCTGGGCACACTGCTGGCTCATGTTCAGGCGGGTATCGATCAGCACCCCCAGGTCCCTTTCTGTTTGGCTGCTCTCCAGCCACTCCGACCCCAGCCTGTAGCTCTGCATGGGATTGTTGTGGCCAAAGTGCAGCACCCGGCACTGGGACTTATTGAACGCCATCCCGTTGGACTCTGCCCATCTGTCCAGGCGGTCAAGGTCCCGCTGCAGAGCCCTTCTGCCCTCCAACTCAGCCACATCTGCCCCCAGCTTTGTGTCATCTGCAAACTTGCTGATGACTGACTCAATGCCCTCATCCAGATCATCTATGAAGATGTTCAAGAGGATGGGGCCCAGCACTGATCCCTGAGGGACACCGCTAGTGACCGGCCGCCAGCTGGATGTGGCACCATTCACCACCACTCTCTGGGCTCGGCCCTCCAGCCGGTCCCTAACCCAGCACAGAGTGTTGCCATCCAAGTCGTGGGCTGACAGCTTAGCCAACAGTTTGCTGTGGGGGACAGTGTCAAAGGCCTTGCTGAAGTCCAGATAGACCACATCCCCAGCGCCTCCCCACATCCACCAAGCGGGTCACCTGATCATAGAAGGAGATGAGGTTGGAGAGGCAGGATCTGCCCTTCCTGAACCCGTGTTGGCTGGACCTGAGCCCTTGGCCATCCCTCAGGTTCGCAGTTATTGCCCCCAAGATAACCTGTTCCATCAGTTTCCCAGTTCACCTGGCTGATGCTTAATTGCTCCGTGATGGGTCTCATGATCATCTGTTCCAAAACCTTCCCTGGCCCTGAGGGGAGACTGACAGGCCTGTAGTTGCTGGGATCCTCTTTCAAGCCCTTCTGCCAGCCTCCAGTCCAATGGGACAACCCCGGTTAGCCAAGATTGTTGAAAGATTATGGAGAACGGCTTGGCAACCACATCCACCAGATGCCTCAGTACTCTAGGGTATAATCCATCTGACCCCACAGATTCATGAGCATCCAGCTCATGAAGGAGGTTCATAACCATTTTCATAACCATGAAGAGCCTACTCTGTTTCCCATCCCTATCCTCCAGCTCAGGGTTCACAGGGAACTACTAATCTCACTATTAATGACTGAGGCAAAGAAGGCATTAAGCACCTCAGCCTTATCACGATGACTGGTCACAGTGTCCTCCTCTGCATCTAACATGTTGAGATATTCCCTACCCCTCCTCTTACTGTTAATGTACTTATAAAACCTTTTGTTGCTATCCTTCACCACAGTGGCCCATTTTAGTTCTAGGTGACCTTTGGCCTTCCCAATTTTCTCCCTACACAGCCACACCGCGTGTTTGCAATCCTTGTAAGTTGCCTGCCCCCCGACCCCCGCAAACTCTCCTTTTACTCCTGAGCTCCAGCCAAAGCTCTCTGTGAGGCCAGGCTGGTCTCCCACCCCCTCATCTTAGCTTACGTGACTTGGGGATGGTCAGCTCCTGCACCGTTCTTTAAGGTATGCCCAGCCTTCCTGGTCTCCCATGTCCTCCAGAACTGTCTCCCAAGTGACTCTCTTAACCATGTTCTGAAAGAGACCAAAGTCTGCCCTCTGGAAGGCCAATGTGGTAGTTAGGCTACTTTGCAGTAGACTGTGTAGATGTGTTTCAGTGCTGCAAAAAGCAGTATGGATTCAGAAAATGGTGTTTTTCATATCTGAAGCTCTGTCTTATAGATGTCACTACATGGAGACTTCCCAGAGCCACCAGTGGAAGAAGTCCTGTGGAAGGGTCTCTTTCCTGACCAAACACACTCAATGAGACTAATGCATTTGAAGTTCTTGTACATGCATGCAGCCCTCAGGAGCAGCAGAATTTATTCTGTTGTTTTGCCTAAATTTCAGGGTGAACATTGCATTTAAGTCTGAATTTTTCCAGAGGACTGCCACTTTTTTAGTGACATTTGTTTAAACAGCCCGAGCAGCCATATCCACTAAAAGAGTTAAACACCTAAATGCCTAAGACTGTGATCCACAGCTTCCTCACCTAAAAGGATGCAGTTTCTTAAAAGTTTGTTTGCTGAGTTACTTTAGGCTCGAGGATAGTGCTTCTGGAATGGAAAACCTGTTATGTTCATCTTGACTAGTTTTGCTCTGACCATAACGTGTAAGGGACCTTATCTGATTGATGCTCTCTGAAGATGCCGAACAAACCAAAGCAGGTCTGGGAAAGAGAGAGGAATACAAAACAGCTGCCATGAACAAACACAGGCCGTTGTATAAAGCCATTACATTTTTAGGCAACAGAGACAACAATTCTGGATCACTTTCTGTGGTTTTATATTTGTAAGTCCTTAATCATAATTAAAAAAGAAAACAACAAAAGCATTAGCAGTATGGCCCACGGTTCGAGAATTTCCACCTGGAGTTCCAGAAAACTGAAGTGTTCCCTAAAGCGCCCAAGGTGTAGAACTGAATACAGCACAGCCAAAAGTGTCTTTGCCCTGAGATAGCTGGTGTAGACATGACACTTCCTTCATTCCAACCTGCTTGCATGTCCTTCCTGGAGTTCAAACAGAACTAATTCTGTCCAGGGGTTTTACTTTTCAGCTCAGTCTGTTCTAAGCAGCCGCACTTTCTGAAGACAACAAAGTGGTTTTGTAGACAGTGTCTGCTTCTACAAACTACCAAGGACTGATGTGCAGAGACACATCAGGTGGACTGGATGATCTTTAAGGTCTTTTCCAACCTTATCATTACTGTGATACTGTGCAGAAAGGCTTGTGCTTTACACTTGCTCCCATGGAGACCAGGGTCACTGCTAAATCTCATGTGCCACGCTGGGAGTGCAGTAAATTAGAAACCACACCTGTGGGGAAGAGTGGGCAGGATATGTGACCCCACATTGACTGACAGGGTGCTCCACTTGATATACATCACATTCAGTACAAAGGTGAGGAATCACAAGGGTCAAGCCCTATCCAATGATCTCTCTCTGGAATCTGTGGCCAAAAATGTGGTCTAGTGCACACATGGTATGTCAGGTAAATTCTGTTAGTGTAGCCAACTGAACACAGTAAATTGACATGTGTAAGCCCATCAGGAGGATGTAGAACACTGTTCTAAGAGGTTACACTCTGAAAAAAACACATAATGAAATCTGAGGCTGGACAAGAAGCATGAAAAAGACAAAGCTTGAAAAACTTTTTCACATTACATGAGGGGCCACTCCCGTATCCTTGAAGAGACCTTTCATCTGCAATTAATCACCAAGTGAAGAACTGTTACAGTTTGAAAATCACCAGAATTTTCAGATGTGCAGAAGTTTTGCTTTCATGAAGAACAAAAAGTTATGTTACTCTCAAGAGGAACCCTTTCCCCAGTTACCTGTCCTCGGGGAGTGACACTGTCCTGGGACCTGCCCCGGAAGGGCCTGGCTAGGTCAGCCTATAAAAAGCGGAGCACACTCTTTGTTCGCTTTCTTGGGGGCTGAGGCCCTGAGTTGAGATCCCCCTTGGCCTGTTCCCGGGGCAGTGGGGGGTGGGAAATGTGGCTCGGCTGCCGCGGCCCCAGCCCTACCATGGCCCCGGCCCCAACCTGGCACTGCCGCTGGCCAAGACCTGACACTGCACGATCCTGGCCATGGATTGGGGGAGCAAGACTGGGGCAGATTTGCCATCACAACCTGTGCCCCCCCTCCCTGCAGCAGCCCTTCAGCATCACAAGGAGGGGAGGAGAGGGAGAAGGATCTTTAGAAGACCCTCTCGGCCACATGTAGAGTGGAGGGGGTGTGACCCTGCTGACGCAGCCATGCAGTCGGTCTCCATCGGGGATCCCGCATGTGGCCAGTGCTATGTGGCTACGCCACCGCCATTTTGGAGAAACTCATCAGCAGGAAGAGACACTGTTTGTCATTTCTGCCGCTGAGAAAGACTGGGGGTGCTAAAGTTTTAGGGGAGGACTCCTTCATGCTTAACTGAAGAAAGCAGGAGGACCTGAGAATCATTAAACCTTGGATCCGAAAGATCGAGACTGGGTTCTCTGTTTGAAATGCATGTCGCCACACCGAGGGATGCAGGTGCGGGCGCTGAGCAGTCAGGCTGTCCTGAGAGCGCTGAGCTGGAGAAGCTACGCTGAAGAACTGAAGAATTCACCAGTCTGCAAACAGTCTGGGTCTCGCTGTACCACAGATAGGGGTGATGCATGAATAATAGAGAGAGTGGTGGTACTCATCTCTACTTGACTGACATGCTCTTTTTTCCCCGGGTCTCTAAACTGAAAGAAGACCCAAGGACCAATACAATAGTGATCTCCCATTGTATTTTTCTCAGAATGTGTGATGGCATTTGTGACACAGTTTCTAGTTGGTACACTAATTTGCTTAACCTTTTCTTCCCTTCTGTATACAGTTACAGAGTTAATAAACCTTTTTTCCAGTTTCCTAAGCTATCCATTGTCTGGCAAATTTGCCCAAGATGTCATTGAGACCTCACTGCTCTGCTTTCTTTCCTTTATCTTAAATTGTGGTCTTGAACCCACCACAAGAACACTCTGACATCACAAACTGAGAAACACAGGGGTCCTAAACACCTGCCTCAGCATAGTCACAGCCCCATAAAGTGACACAGATAGAAAAATGTCTCCTCATGCTTAGTTTTGAGTACCTTCTAGTTCTTTTTCATTCATTCTCATTCCTGAGTTGCACTCCTTTAAACAATTCCCACGTCTTCCCCAAATGTCTTGTTTCCATGTCGAGGTGGCATGACAATTACCTCACACTGTTTGACCTTGTCAAAGAAAGGTTAAAGACAGATATTACTGCACAAAAAGAGTAATTAATTCCTTTCTGAAGGGAAGGCATCAAACCACGGCCATAAAAGGGACCACACCTAGGTCTGTCTTGTAGTCTGAACGAGGTGAGGTTTTTTGGTCCTGGAGAACAGGCTTGCTAGTGCAACCTTGGTCAGAATCTTTGCAAACATAGAAGATTCCTCCAGCTTCAGTTCCCTGCCTCTGGAAATAAACATATTTTCAGGAGGGGAAAACCCATGGGACAAGTTTCCTGTTTCCTGTTGGCTTCAGACCTTTTTTATCAGGAAAAGCCATGCAGTCACCAGGCTGATGACACCCTGGCAGCTATTTTGCCATGGGAGCATGATGAGCATGGGACTCTGGATTCCTGGGGTCATGGGTCCAAGCCCCATGTTGGACATCTTGAGAAAGTGCTGTAAGCTTACCCTGCTCCAGCAGGGGGGGTTGCACTTAGATGATCTTTCGAGGTCCCTTCCAACCTGTAACATTCTGTGATTCTGTGATGAAGCAGAGAGAGTCTGGAGAACTAAGAGAGCAGGTTGAGAGGAGTACCTGCAAAACCATGATTAAGTGCATGGGTGAAAAGAGTCCCATCTGTAGGAAGTGAAGGATGACACACTGGAGCAGGGGACTGGCCCTGGGAACATGGAACAGACAATCCTTAAACAAATTGCTGGCTTTTGAGGAAGGGAGCTGAGCGGGAGCTATCAGATGCTGGGATGACTCATAGCCTGTGGAAACCCCCCACGGAGAAAGCTTATGGAGGACTTGTGACCTGTGAGAGAGAGGATGAAGGATGACACATTGCCACAGGGAAAAGGACTGCCAGGGGGTTTGCCCCTGAAGGAAAGAAAACAATTCTTACATGTCCATACATGTAAGAACCATATGATTGCTCTCTGTATGCTTTGTGAGAAGGTTTGCTGTTGTTTGAAGTAAATGTGGTTTGTTTTTCCCCAAACGGAACCTTTCCTTTTTGCCTGTGATTTATAATTGGCAAGTGAGTCCCCCATATTGTTTTCAGCTCATTAACTCTTTTGCTAAATTAATTAGTTAATTTGTTCCGGACCTGGTCAGTGTGGCCAACCAGTGACAGTCTGTAGTACTGAAAGCTGAACCTAGCTATCTAGTTCAGCCTGCCCATTGTGCTTCACCCTGTGACTGGATAATACAAGTCTCAACAACAGTTCACTGACTTTGTGATACAAGTTTGTGTGAAGCTACTCAGCCTAAGATCCTCAGCGTTAATAACTCTGTCTTGTTTCCCAGAGACGTCCAAAAACGTTTCCTAAATCAGAATTTAAAACAATTTACCAGACCTAACAACAAATATTGCATCCGTGCTAAGTTCTATGTTCATGCTGTTAAGCAACTGTTCATATGATCCTATGTCCCTGAACTGACACCCAGTCTTCTAATCGATAGATTTTATAATAATTCAATAATACACCATAATTTCAAAATACACATTGCTTCTCAGCACAAAGCACAGGCAACCCGGCTGTTGGACAACTGCTATTTTTACTGTAGTTCTATTGATTGGGGAAAATCATAGTTATTTATCATGATCCTTACTATTGTTGTTGTTAATTTGTTCTTGTTACGAGTCTGCGGGGGTGACAGGTTTAAACAGCACCAGTTTTGAAACGTAACATTTGGTAAAGACGTTACAGTACCTGGTAATTACTGTCCTTTTTACAGAGCAAAAATGATTTTTCAAATAACTGATAGCTAGTGCCTTGTCACTCCTATCTGCTAAGATCTCTGACTGCTCTGAATAAACCTGAATTTCTTATTTTTAATCTCCTGTCCACTTGCAGAATGGCTCGTGAGGCGGTCAGTGGGGACTCGGCAACAGAACTGTCTATAAATGATGATATAAATGATCTGTCACAGATGCCCACGGGCAGGGGCAGCAGCAGGTTTGTGTAAAAGTTACCAGAACGCAGTAAGGGACAGAGCTGCATCGATGTAACTAGAATTCCAGTTTCAGCCACCAGCACATCTAATTTCTAGTGCCACTGTAAACCAGCAAAAGCTTTGCCGGGCAGTCAAGCCTTCTCTTCTGCGCTTCAGGTAGCAGAACACCGAGGGGAGCAATTCAGCTACAAACTGGCAGGCTCTAGACCACACAGCGACTTGTCACAGGCTCAGTGCAGCCCTTTCAGCAACACAGAAGTGAAACAGCCTCGTACACAGAATGTCAGGCTCTTGAATGCCGAAGCAGAATGAGAGAGGTGCTATTTTTTCCATACAGATTTGAAAAGTAATAGATTAGACTATTTTTTTAGTAGGGTATGAGGTTTACTCTTACATGTTCTTTCAGTGATGTCCAGAGATTTAAATTTATACATGATTTGCAATCTTTAGAATGCTCAATGCTCATTACTAGTTGCCAGCAGGAAATACACATGAACAGCTCATTGCATTGCCCCTTCAGTATCACCTGAAGAGAAAGATTTAGTTTTCTCCCAAACCCAAATCCATCATTTAGCTGCACCTGTATGCTTAAGACCCATGTAGCTGACTGCTGAGAAATCATATCAGACAGAAAGCATTCAAGTTAGTTACCTCCATTTAGATTCACTTGGGTAGATCTGTTGCCTGGAATCCCTGAACAAAGATCTGGTGGGAGGGACCGCTCTAACAGTAAGTCATACAACCATTTCCCAACACCATTTCAGCCATAGATGCAAAAACCTTGGCTTACTTGCTTGTCTTTGAACACTCAGGGTGAGCAGGGCCTGCTTTTAACATGAATATGAGATGGATTAGTAGGCAGAGGGTGCACAGGCATGTAGCTCCTGGCTGGGAATTCCACTCGGCTGCCAAAGCAGCACAGGAGGGAACTTGCTTGCCTTGACGTGCTCTTTGGAAGCACCACACGTTAACTTACATCCCGGTGCAGACCCAATTACCTACTGGGAGACTGCCCAGCAACAGACACCAAAAAAGGCAGGTGAAAGGAACCTCCTCAGGATTAATCAGAAAATAGTTTCACTTAAGGTGAAGCTTCTTTCTGGTTTTCAGAGGAGCAGGTTGGTGTTCAAGCAGCAGATCCAGTCTTTGCAGTGTATTTTCAGCTGTAAGTATGACTGTTCTGAGCTTTCATACAAATGCCTAATACCCTCGTGATGGTCTACACGTATGTGCATTGGTGCTCTTTGGTGAACACCTACGGAAGGCACTAGACACCACAGATTCCACTCAACATCTTGTGGTCAGTATGCTTTCTGAAGAGGACAAAGTTTGTTCAGTCTCAGATGCTGTAGGTGGAGCTGACCATCATTCAGTGTACATGCAACCATACTTGTGAGTAAGTAGAAACCTCTTAAAAACAACAAATTTTATAGTTGGTCTCACTCTAGTTTGGTTTTTTTTTTTTAATTTTCATGTTCTTTTTGTACCACTACAAATAGTTTTTCTCTGCTTTCTTTGTATTGTTTTTGGACTCTAGTAACTTGAAAGAGTAGAAAGAATACTCCCTCTTCAACTAAAAAAAAATTAACAATAATGTTCCTCTAGTGGTATAAAAAAAGTCTGAATTACCTTGTCTATTCTAGTGCTGGTTTCTGTCTTCAGTTGCTGGGCTCACTGGAGGAATCTTTAAATCTGTACAGGAGCGCTGTCTGCAGGAGCTGTGCTATTCTGGATGGAGAAATGCAGCAAGTTCATGACTAGTTCCCAGTGAGCAGGCACAGAACAGCTGGAGCAGGTTAATGATTGAACTCAATACTCTTAAAGGTCTTTTCCAACTTAACCAGTTCTGTCATTCTGTGACCTTACATCTATGACCTACAGTCTTTTCATTGGAGTCTTGCTTTTCATTTCCCTTCCTGAGTGGTGTGGAAGTAGTGAGGTGGACATCTGCCTCTCCTATGTGTTGGTGAGGTAGACTAGTGTATAGTTTATGAGTGTTCCTCCCAAGCTCAGCTTCATGTTTTCATACTCCTGCAGAGAGTTCTGAAGCCCTGTACCTCCTGAAAGCAAATCTTCCCTTAAGTATGTTACTAGTCTGTCTGAAGACATAAGCTCTGTCATTCTGGTCTTTCTCATGCACCTCTATCAGACAACACATCCTTAATCATTGGACTAGATGATCTTCCGAGATCCCTTCCGGTTCCTAATGATTCTATGATTCTATGAATCCTCTCCTGAAGGCTGAAGAGGCTCCTGGGACTGGTACTCTTGAAAAGAACTTGTGAAAGAGTTTCACCTCCTTGGTTCCAATTGTCTTTTTGGAGTTGGCTACTGCTGGTCTGCATTTTCTTCAAAACCAGCATCTCACCAGCTGTGCCCATGGATGTAGGTGGTCTCAGTGAGAAAGCAAGCAAGCATTTTTCAATAGCATGGGGTTTCGGAATTTGCTGTCATTCTTTTCAATATCTGGAAGGGGGTGAGAGGAGAAGAAAACTCTAATTTGAGTGCTCAGCATTTTAGAGTATCACAACTTACGCATTTCCTATCAAGAACAGGCTTGTGAGGACCAACCAGAACCTGTTTCTTTCCCTCTCCACTTGCAGACACAGCACGATGGATTCTAGAATCCTCTCTGCTCCATTCTGTTGCAGTCCCACAAACAGAGCTGCGCAGCAGCAAAGGCTTGCTGTTCCTTGTGTCAGCACAAAGGATTAATACATTTCCCTCATGGATTGTGGAGCAGACCCAAGACCTGCACATGAAATAGCAAAGAATTTTGAGCCCTTTACTCTCACATGATCACTAGGTCACATGCCTCATTGCTTACCAGACGTTGTGCACTGAGATTGGAGTTTTGGACCAAGCTGGCATCCCAAGTGATAGTTCAATGCCCATCTTCATCTGAGTAATAATCTTTCACACCATGCTGCCATTCCTTTAGAAGAAAGTGGTCATTTTTTGTCGCCTTTATTACGTCTTTGCAGCTTTGCTGGGCTCCCAGCCACAGATAAAACCTGACGATGGCTTTATAAAGTTGTCCAATAACCTTTTGTTGACAAAGTAGAGGCAACAAGTCTTTGTGATATCTCCAAGCTAGTATTCCATCTCCTGCCCATGTTATAACATTCCCTCCCCCAACCAATTCCCAATGTGTCAGCCACATTTAAATGTCACCAGTTAGTTCTACTTTCAAATCATTGCATGATTTGTTTTTGTTCATGGAACAGGTCATAGAGTGCACTCTCTGGGTGCATTAACTCTTCAAGTATCATTCTGATGTCTCTCTTTTTTACAGTGAAAATCCCTCTGAATTCCCTCAGATCCTTCCCAGAGTTTGAGACTAGTGGAAAGATGATGGTGTGAACATCACACTTCAACTGGTTCAAGCTGGTTCAAATGGACTCGCATGAGCTGGATGCTGTTTAGAATCTTTTTCTGGTGACCAACAAGGGTGATGCCGATACGCTGGATATCTCTGCAGGAGAACAAAGAATGCAGAAGGCATTAAAATGGGCCTCTCATTCCCAACCGTCCCAGCACACTTCCTTGTAGATCCAACTTGATGTGTGCGGATATATACGTGTGCACGTATCTCTGAGAAACAGTTGGCAGGGTTTCTCTGCTTTTGCTTGGAAAATGCATGTGGGTGGATGGGGGGGTTGGTAGAACTTGGTAGGTTATGACACAAACAAGAACTGATGGAAGTGAACTATGAAAATGATCAGGGGGCTGAAAATGCCTCTCCTATGCAGAAAGGCTGAGAGAGGAGGTGTTGTTCAGCCTGGAGAAATCTCCAGGGAGACTTTGCAACCTTTCAATATATAACGGGGCCTGTGAGAAAGATGAGGAGACTTTTTACCAGGACCTACAGTGACAAGAAAAGCATCAGCTGTTTTAAACTCCAAAAGAATAGGTTTGGATTTGATGTAATGAAGTATGGTGAGGCATAGGAACAGACTGTCTGGAGAAGTGGCGGATGCCCCCATCCCTGGAAGCATTCAAAGTCAGGGCTTTGAGCAACCTGATTGAGTGAAAGATGTTCCTGCCTATGGCAGTGGGATTGCACTAGATAATCTTTAAAGGTCTCCTCCTACCTAAACCATTGTGCAATTCTAAGAATGTTTTCCTGACTCCTTTATTCTATATAACACTTCAACCTGGCGTAAGGTTCTACACATCTCCTCAAAAGTGGTTCTTACCTCTGGCAGCTGCCATGAAAGTTCTGATAAAACTGCCTCTCTGCAAGACTATGTGCTAACAGTGTGCATGGGATCAATATTTGTGCTTACAGAAGCAGACTACTTCTAGTAAAGTGGAATGAAGGATGTCCAAAGGCTCTAATCAGATGTAAGAAAGAAGTGCAACTTTGCTCTGGTTTTCCTTGCCTTTGTCACACATATGTATTCTCCACATAGCCCTTACAAAATATTTTTCAGACTACTTTCACTTTCTGCATTAAAAACTCAGTGTCTGGTGTCTTCTGCTCTTGCCCCTCTACTTACTCCAGAGTCATGCGTGATATGACATCAAAGGTGATCAGACCAGCCTGGTCAAAATTCTCCTTGTAACGTCCCATCTTGATAGCATCCAGCCACTCATGCGCATTGCTGAGTGAGGGGAAATCTGGAGGACAGTTGCTCAGGAGAGGCTGAGATGGTCTGCAAAAGAGGCAGATTCTAAGCACCTGGATTATGAACATCAGCTGACAAACAGTAAGGTAAATTTATGACTTGGAAGGAATGCAATGTCTGAAGAGCACAAAATGGACAACAGTACCTGCTCTTGACTCCCTGATCCCTAAAGCCTCACACTCTGTTACTACACTACCTGTCTTCCCTTTTCTGCCTAAAATTAATCAGCTCAAGTCAAGAAACAGATCGTACCTTTCCATTTTATACTTTCTCAGACACATTCTCTTCTTGTTGCCCCAGATCTTTCTGCACTTTTTAGGTCTACACTTATTGGCTGAGCAAATTTACAGTGCAGAAGTTTGAAGTGGAGATGAGACTTTATGCCTTTTCATCTTTATGACTAGCTGTCCCTCTCTTAGGTACATTCTTTGGACCAGAAGTAACCTGTGAGACAGTGGTGCATTGTTTCAGCTCCAACACCCATCAGATAAAAACACAGCAGTAAAAAGCCAAAGGAATTACCCTTTATACATGGCTTTGATCTTTTCCCCATCATCTGATTCTGTCCCACAGCTACAACTCTATTGCTAGACACTTTTCCACTCTCACAGCTGTGCAGTACAGTTCCAGTAAGAACGGTTTATAACAAAGGGGAAAAAACCTCTAGGCCAGCAGGATCATCATCCCAACAGCCATCTAGTGTTTGTGCCACCTTCCAACCCTAAGAGCCTTCTCCTTTGCTGGCCTCTTGACTTCAAGCTGCAAAAAAGCAGTTGGGAAAATATGGGATACAAGCTGCAGTTCTAATCTTAGCAACAGGCTTCCTTCCCTCCACAAGCTAAGGTATTCTCTTTCTTTACCACTTCTTATGATTACGTAGCACTGTGTGATAACAGAGTATCTTATGCAGATGCATCTGGATCTATTCCTCCATTCTCTAAGATCCTTCATTTGTCCATCCTCAGTGCACCTCTTCAAGAAATTTATCTCCCTTCACATTCAGCACTGACAACTCATCATCACCCCTTGAAGGGGAAGGGGATGGTACTCAAGCCTCCCGT
>VXBP01005577.1:0-243602 GCA_013400115.1 Rhinopomastus cyanomelas
CTGCCTCCCTTGCAATCCAATTCCTGTTGATGGCAGCCAGCCCAGAGCTAGCAGCAAAGTGCATTAACCCGCGGGGGTGATGGGCAGACCGGCCTCAGAGGGAACATGATCGGGGCCTTATTTACCTCTTGCTTTGATGTCACTCCGGGAGTTAATGGAGTTATTTGTAATTTACACCAGAGCGAAACAGGACTGACTCCAGATGAGTGTCTGGAGGTTTACTGTGGACTCCTTAATGCGCTCTGTAGTGGCTAAATGGTGCTGAAGCTGTTGGGGGAGGCTCCAGTCTTGTCTACTCTTGAAGTGCCTTCCTGAAAGGGTTACTGCGAATGGAGCTGGGTCACCAGGGAGGATTGTTTGGGCTTTGCTGCTCTCGAAGTCATGTGGAGAGAGGTGGTGCCTTGACACAGAGTCACAGAACATGAGGGACCTCACAAGATCATCCAGTCCTCCTGCCACAGCATGGTCACCAGAGCCCATTGCTGCCTCCTGGCCATCCTGCTGGCCACCAGAACCTCCAGGTCCCTTCCCCTCTGCTGCTCTCCAACAGGTCAGTCTCCAGCCTGTCCTGGAGTCCCTGGGGTTGTTCTTGCCCAGATGCCAGACTCTACACTTGCCCTTGTTATTTAGCTTATGATCTTCTCTGTAGCTATAAAGAGAGCTGAGGCCACACTCTGGACCAGGAAGCTGCTGCCTTTGGCTCAAGACAAACATATGGTTGTGGTCATGAACTGACTTCTGCCTACTGGCTCTCCAAGAGCTCCTCAGAGCTTGTAAATAGGGTTGTTTTCTGCTGGAATGTGGGTTGTTTGATGGCCCTAATGTTTGGCTGCACTGGAGCTCCTGACATACTTTCTACTAGGAACTAGAACTCGCAGTGTCCATCAAGTTAATGTTGTTCTCAAGCTCTGGGGGTGATTCTCAGAGGAAGCTCTCTCATTCTGGCAAGCTG
The DNA here is from genome assembly GCA_013400115.1 of Rhinopomastus cyanomelas. Classification (NCBI taxonomy): domain Eukaryota; kingdom Metazoa; phylum Chordata; class Aves; order Bucerotiformes; family Rhinopomastidae; genus Rhinopomastus; species Rhinopomastus cyanomelas. The sequence continues at coordinate 953 of VXBP01005577.1, forward strand.
GAGGGCGATAGAATGGGAACAGCAGTGGAACTGTTGTACAATTCTCTGCGTAGGTTGGAGTCGAGAGCTGCCCACAATTGAATGAGTGTTTGGGGGTAGTTTCTGCTTCCAGAGAAGCAGCAGACCCAGGAAGACAAGGTCAATGGAAGTTGCATTTCATCTGGATTGCTGCTCTTGCTCTCCTCTGCGCCCGTGCTCCGTGCAGGTGCTTGGCTTATATCTTCATGCTGTCAATAACCCCGATGCGATTGAGCAGACAGGATTAATGCAGATTTTTAAGGGCTATATTTAGAAGTAATTTAGCTATCATCAGTCAGAAGGGTGGGGAGAGATGTGATCGTTATTCAATACTGATTGAATATTCTATTGCTAGAGATACTTATGAACCCTAAACATGTCTGTGCATCGTGCTTCCAGGCCTTCAGCAAGGGGAAAAATGAACCTTGGCAGTTCAGAGAGAACCAGAAGTGAAGTGATGAGCTGGGAGGGTGAGCTGGCTAATGAGGCAGACCAGTAAGGCTGGCTGGATGGCACTGGAACAAGAGCTTCCTAACGTGATGAGGGGTCCTGCTGGAGGAGGGAGTAGACAGCTGGGTGATGGGTGCTGTGGCTGATGGTGGAACTGTTGAGAGTGTTGAGAATTGGGGGTGGGGGGAGCTGTTTTGACCTCCCTTCCTGAGCCAGCAGTGAGTGCACTTTGCTCAGAGCTTGCTTTCTTCTTTTTTCTCTCCTGCCAGAGACATGAGAGGAAGGAAATAGACTGTTAGTGAGTGATCTCTGCCTTACGAGCAAGCAAGATCAAAATGCTCCTGCTCTGATTGATGGTAATTAGGCTAAGGAGCCATAAGGCAGGAGCCTTCCAGTGAAGCACCAAGTGCTGGGCACTCAATACAATTTCATCTCCTAAAGGCTCTGCCCTGCACTCTCTGCTCCCTCCTTGCATTTCCTGAACAGAGATTTCATTTCAGATAGTGCAGTCAGTGCTTCGCACTTTCAGGAGCATTTATAAAATGGAATTACCAGAAATAATCATGGTAATTAACATACCCAGCTATAAGGAGGAAGATTAATTACAAAGCTCTAATTCATCTGCAAAACACAAACCACGAGAAGAGCTTGACTGGGTTAGCAGCAGTGAGACCTGCACACATCAGGGATTCAGCCCGTGCTGCGGCACAGCCTGGCTGTCCTGGGGTGGGGAAGGGGAAGTGAGGCACCCACAGGGCAGATGACTGGCAGACTACCAGAGGGAATTGTTCCAGAGCAGGCGGTCCTGCTTCACTTCTGTTGTTAGAAGGGAGGGCTGGTTCCTACAAGTAACTGTCTGAATTTCCCCCCCAGATGTGAGCAGCTGATAATGGCAATAATTGGTGCCATAGAAACAAGGTCAGAGCCGAGGATGTTACCCACTAGGAGTCACTTCCCTAAAACTCGTGTGGAAGCCGCTGCCTCGGAGCAGCTTGGAAAGCATACAGTAAAAAAAGGCCACTGATGATGAGCTGTTTGAATTATGTAAATGCTCAGGTATCCATGGGGTTTGACCTTTTTGCAGATGTAATTTAGCATTCAAGACACTGTCATCTTGCTGCCAAAGTCAAATTGGATGCTTGCTGCTGCAATTGATAGCTGATATCCGATCTCCTTCAAGAGCAGGCGGCACGGAGAGGCAGGCGACGCGGTTTGCTGCGGGGATGGGAAGCTGCATTTCTAAGTGTGAAGTTTTGGATTCAATTCAGATGAGCAATATCCTTTCAGAAAAAAACATGCACCTGGTTCTGCAGGTCATCATAGCCCTTCCTGTGCACCTGCAGTCCTGCAGGATGGCTGTGGGCGCAGTAGCTGTCCAGGCTTGTCTCACCTCGGGCTTGGCTTGTGCCAGCACAAAGGCCCTGGGCCAACCCTGCTCCTGGCCATGGGAGCAGGGGACAGCAACAACATAGCCATGTGGCTCAGAGCTACCCTTTCCAACTAGCAGTCAGAGATGGCAGGAGTTCTGACTTGAGGGAGAGCTTTTCCTGAGTGATGCTGGAGACTGCACAACTCCCAGCACAGGTGCTGAGATGGTTTGTGTGCGCGAAGCACAAGGGAGCGGTACAGCTCAAGTGTGGAGCTCTGCAGTCCAACATCTCTGACCTCCTGATGCCCACGGTGTGTACCTGTGTAAGCCTTGCTGTCCCCATTTATCAGCAGGGTCTGGTCTGTGCCTGCAGTGAAAACCCCCCGCTCTCTTCTGCAGAGGGCTTGGCTGCCAGCCGGCGGTTGCTCCTGGTCCCGGTGTGCCAGGTGGCTGAGCCAATCGCCTTCCCGCCGGGGTTGATCCAAATAGCCTCAGCAGCCTCCCTTCACACCAAATCAGTGTCTGCTATAGTAAATAGAAATGATGCTGAAGAAACACCTGCTCTTCCTGGCCCCCGCTTGCTCACAGCATCTGGAAAAAAGCCTCTGCTCTGGAGCTGGAGGCAGGTTGCTGGTGTTAACTCTTGTGAACTGGGCTGATCTGCAGCCCTACTGAGGCATCGCTGTGTTTGCTAACAGCAGAAGGGCTTCTCTTGAGCTGTGGTGGCTCACTCAAGCTGTCTGGTCAGCCAGAGGTGTCCCAAGCCTTCTGATCCTTTCCTAGCCTTGGTGTGGCATCTGAGTGGAGATGCCCATCTGTCCTTTGCATGGGTGAAGCTCTGCCTGCACAGAGGGACAGACAGAAGCAGCTCTGTGTGAGCTGCCTGGCTGGAAGTAGCTTGTTGCTGTCTGCTGTAGATGCACAAAGGAGACCCAAAATGCAGATCTTCAATTTCAGTGCTTTCCTGTGAGCCTGGGAAAATTAGCAAATGTCTAGGAAAGAGCAGCGATGAAAAATGAGCCTGGATGTTTCTGTGTGCCTGGGCTCAGGAGAACACTGCAGGCTGCTCTTAGCATTTTTCCTCAGCATTAGCCCAGTAATTTCCCTGAAGTTGCTCTGTATTTCCACAGGAACAAATGAGAGCTAAAGCTGGCTCCAGATTCCTGACTGTAATTGCTCCTCTGTTGCTGCCAAGAGTTAACTTCTAATCTGGTGCAAATTGTTCCTGTTCAAGTGCTTTCCACCTTGTGCTGCTCAGCCCGAAACCAGCAGAGAATTTGCTGTGTGTGTTTCATTACACAAAATCCTTTTGCCTTTCTGAAGAGCTGTCTTTCGGGGCTGGGGAGGATTTTTGGCCATGGCTTTGAGATGGGGTTGGTGTACGCGGAGCGCCGCGTCACTGGAAGCAGCTGGGTTACCTTCACTGCTTAATGGTTGACTTCCAGTGCAGGTTTTGTATTTCATGCTTCATTATTTTTCATTCCTTGTTGTGTGGCCATTTGTGAACTGAAGGTGAGTTACGTGATGGGTCTCTCCCAGGCGTGCAGGGAGGATCAGCACTGAGGATGAGCTGAGAACCTGGTTCCTTTTGATGCCTCTGTAGTGTCTCGGTGGCTCTTGCAAGTCAGGGTGTGATTGGGGTTGAGCTTGTCTTGCTGTTTTGAGGTGGAGTCTAGGAAGCAGCCTCCTTGTGTCCCTGTCCTGAACCAGGAGACCCTGAGTGGTGATTACAGTGGAGGCATCCCCTGGTATAGCATTCTGCCCATCCCTGCTGCTGGGGTCACAGAGGGGAAGAGCATGGTGCTTGTCCTGGCGTTGGGGGTCACTGTCCTGTCTAACTTGATCCCTGACTTTGGGCCATCAAGTGTTTCGCGTACGGCTTGAGAATCTACAGCAGGTCTGGAGGATGGAGCATCTCCCTGCTGAGGAGAGGCTGAGGGAGCTGGGGCTCTGGAGCTGGGAGAAAAGGAGCCTGAGGGGTGACCCCATGGATGTTGATAAATAAGGAAAGTGCAGGTGTCAGGATGGAGCCAGGCTCTGCTCAGGGGCACCCAGTGACGGGACAAGGGGCAGCGGGTGTGAGCTGGAGCAGAGGAGGTTCCCCATCAGTGTGAGAAGGACCTTGTTGGCAGTGAGGGTGGCAGAGCCCTGGCAGGGGCTGCCCAAGGGAGTTGTGGAGTCTCCTTCTCTGGAGACATTTCAAACCCTTCTGGACATGTTCCTGTGCGACTGCATCTAGGGGATCCTGCTGTGTCAGGGTGATATTTTGAGTTCCCTTCCAATCCCTTGTGTTCTGTGATCATCAATATTTAACTATTGAAAAGGGAATGCTCATGTTAGGGAAGTGTTTCAAGTGATCCAGGTTTTTGAAGTGTCAACTCCTTCCACCTTTATGTTCTGGTGAATGTTTTCTGTTCATCACTGATTTAAACAGCCTCAAGCTGCATCAGGGGAGGTTCAGATTGGATTTAAGGAAGAAGTTCTATCCTGAGAGAGCGGCTGGGCACTGGAACAGGCTGACCAGGGAGGGCCTGGAGTCCCCATCCCTGGAGGGGTTTAAAAACCCAGTAGCTAGAGCATTGAAGGCCATGGTCCGGGGGTTAGGGAGCTGTTGGGATGAGGGGTGGGCTTGATGACCCTGGAGGTCCCTTCTGGCCAGGATGATTCTGTGTTCAAGCCTCAGCTCTCCCCCGCCTCAGATCTGTCTGAAGAAAAGCAAGTTGAAAGCCAGCAGCGAGCTGGGTTTCAATAAATACTTCCCCGAGAGATCAGCTGGAGCAGTGCTTTCCCATTTTAAAGCAAACTCTCTCTTTGTAGAGGGAGGGAAAGAGTTATTTTTGCATATGTAGGTTAATATTAATGACGCACTCAAGAGAATAGATGGTCCTTGTGTGCACACAATTGAGGCTAGAAATGGGCTTTACAAGGGAGATGATTGCGCCCATAACTCCATGTGTGAATTAGTTTGTCCCTTGGCAAGAAACAGACTGTCCAGAGTTGCACAGTGCTGCCAAGATCCAGCTGGTGTGGGGAGCACAGTGGCAGTCAGCGCTGCTGAGAGGGGCTCCAGAGCTTTTCCAGACCCACCAGTAACCCTGCAGCCTGGCAGCACTGCAGAAAGGTGCTGCCCGAGCTGGGTCCCAGGTTAGTTCTGCTTCGCCCATCAGTGAATCAAGAAGAGAGTCAAAGTACCCTCCTGTGTCTGTGCATCCGGAAGTCTCCAGGCAGATGCTGGGGCTGTGGTAACACAGTGTTCTTGGGATGTATTAACTTGTCCTGACAAAAAGCCATTAACCAGACAGGCAGGGCTGTAGCAGCATCTGCAGAGCAGAGGCTGAATAATTCTTGCTCATTAAAAACAACCCTTTGAAGGCAGCGCTGCCTCCCCCTCCTCAGTGCTCCTGTCCAGCACAGGGACACACAATGTGCACCCGCTGGATAAAACAGATGTGCATCTGGGTGTTTCCTCTCCCTGCCAGAGTCAGCAAATTAAGGATGCGCCCAGCCCGGCGTGCGTGCTGCATCGCCTCGTGGTTCTGCGGGTCTGAACCCTGTTTATGGGTAAAATAATTTGATACCTATTAGATGTTGCTGCTGTTAGCTGGCCCAGCCTGGTGTGTCCTCTGGAGAGGATGAGCAGCTTTTCTCCCAGTCCTTGGTGTCTGGCTACCACCTGGTGCTGGACCAGTCTGCCAGCAAAGCTGTGTCGCCTGGCTGCGGAGAACTTGAGTGGCTTCAAAGCAAGAAACTCCTCAGTGAGTTGGCTTCCCCCTGGTATAGGAACAGGGAGGTAGAATCATAGATTCATCGAGTGATTCGGGTTGGGAAAGACCCCTTGGGATCAAGTGCAACCATCAGCTCTGCTCTAAGCTGGTCTGTGAAGCTCTTGCTGATGTTACTTGCTGTTCTCAGTAGCAGAAGTGTCCCATCACCTTGAGGCTGGTGTAGCTCACTGGGAGGTTGGCCAGAAACCGCAGAGCTCTGCCAGCTAGGATTATTTTACTAGTCTAAGCTGTAGTAGGTGGGTAAGTTGTTTGCCAAAGCCTTAAGACAACACCTGTATCAAAAGCTGAGGTTGACCCAAGTGAACTTAGTGTGGCAACTGATCACCAGGACTTGTCCCTCTTTTCTTTTGGGCTTTGAAACTCCTGCTTCGTCAGGCACTGGAATGGGCTGCCCAAGGTGGTGGCAGAGTCCCCATCCCTGGATGAGTGTAAAAGTCACTTAGATGTGGTTTAGGGGTGACCTTGCAGAGTGGGGTTGATGGTTGGGCTCGCTAATCCCAGGGGTCTCTTCCAAGCTGAATGATCCTATGAAATTGTCAGCCTGCCCTATAAAACATTTCTGCAGTTGCACTTTTCCAAAGGGTCTTACGGCTTGTTCTTGCCATAATGTGTTTATTTTCTATTCCTTCTAACAGATGCTGAGCAATTAGAGAACATGGCAGAGCAACATATTTATCCTAATGAAAGGAAGGAAAGGAATAAGTGCTCCAAGTATTACACTTCCTAATAAGATGCATTCAGTAGGGTATGAATGGCGAAGCACAGCCCCAGCAGCAAGAGGGTATTTGTCAGTGACCTCTTCAAGATCCTAAGACAGGAGAACTCTCCACACCCACCCCACAGAAGCCAGTGTTAAGCCCACAAGGGGCAGAACAAGCCTGTTGGAAGAGACCAACTGGGTAACAGCTTGCAGAGAAGGTTTACAACCCCCCAAACCCCAGAGCTAAGGAGGGAAGGCCGGCTGATGAAGTGTTTTTCCAGCTTACCATCCCATTCCCTACAGTGATTTTTATTTCTACTCCTTGAGGCTTGTGCCTGTCCAGATGTGCTGTAAAATTAATATTAGCCCATTGCTTGTCTTTTAGGAGCTGCTCGTGATCTGAGCTGCTTGGCTTAAAGCTCATGCAGCTTCATTTCTTCAGTGAAAGGGTAGGGAAAGGATCCTGTGCTGGGCATAGCAAGGGATGGGCTAGGAGAGAGGCTGAGACACTGAACCCTTCAGCCTCCTCCTGCTTACACAGTGAGATTCACCCTGCTGCAGTGTGTTTAAAAGGAGTGGAGGGCTCAGGGGGTGTTTGTGAGCTGCTGGAGTAAACCTCTGAGCTGCTCTAGCAAGGAAAGGGATGGTTCAGCTCTGGAGAGACAGCTAAAGAGCAGGGAGGGGTCAGAAGCATCTCTGCTGCCTGTGTAGGTTTGTGTCATGTTCATAAGTATGTGAAGGGTGGGTGTGAGGAGGATGGAGCCAGGCTCTGCTCAGGGGCACCCAGTGACAGGACAAGGGGCAGCGGGTGTGAGCTGGAGCAGAGGAGGTTCCCCATCAGTGTGAGAAGGACCTTGTTGGCAGTGAGGGTGCCAGAGCCCTGGCAGGGGCTGCCCAGGTGGAGTCTCCTCCTCTGCAGCAGTTTCAAACCTGCCTGGGCTGTTCCTGTGTGACTGGATCTGGGGGATCCTGCTGTGGCAGCAGGGGGATTGGACTGATGATTTTTAGAGGTCCCTTCTGAGCCCTCATGTTCTGTGATTCCTTGTTGCTCAGGGTTGTGTTGCAGCCAGTGCTGTGATAGCTGGGAAAGGAGTCTGTGTCAGAGGCGCTTGTCTGGCTCGGGAGGAGTAACGCCGCAGCCTCAGCCAGAAGGAACACGGGGACCTGCAGTGTGTCCCCCTCCCCGGGGTGTGCTGGTGTCTGAAGATGCACAGAGAATCAGAGTGCTTGAGTGGCCAGGACTACAAATATCCTCCTTCCCCTCTTCCTTTTCCCCTTGGCATCCACGTCAGGTTCTTCAGTGGCAACAAACTTCTAACAGTTGCTCATGAATGCACGGAGCTGGCATCAGAGCTGTTCTTTATGGGCCAGGAGAGTGGAAATGAACTGGTAGTAAGCCCTCAACTAAAACTGTTTTAGTCTGCTTCTGTTTGAGCAAATGAGCTAGAGAAAATAACATTAGAGGTGCATCACCAGCCCCAAATTCTGCATGAAGAGGAGGGCTTGGATTGGAAACCTCCTGTTTCTGCTCGAGGAGTGGGTAGACAAACCACTGCACTGTGAATGCCCAGCTGATTTGCCTTTAAGGAAATGATCCACTCTTGTTTAATGAAAAAACCCAAACAAGGGGAAAAATAAACGCCAAGCCAAGGCAGTGTTCCTCAATTAGCTGCAGCCTTTGTTAAAGTGCTTCTGGGAGAGCATGTGCCTGGTTCCCTGTTCCCCAGCCTGTCTGAATCCAGGGCCTGCGGGAGGAATTGCACAGATAAGGTCTTAATAGTCACTCATAGGGACAAGCTGTGTTGGCAGCGGATGTCTGGAAAGGGCTGCTTTGAACAGTTGGTCTCCTTTCTGTGAAGAGGAGATGCCATGTAAACATGAATAACTTATCGCTGCGATAAACCATCAAGTCAAGCTCTTTGCCCAAGGCAGGATCAGCTCTACCTCTGTCAGCCATCATCCAGGCTGACATCACCCAGGCAGATGTTTCATGTAACGTTGAACCTGCCGCAGGGTAGGAGACGGACTGAGTGACCTTTTGAGCTTCCCTCTAGCCTTGCAGCCTGTGTGTGTCTGAATGTGGGATGAGAGCTCCATCGATCCTCCTGAAAGGAGCAGGGCACTCAGACACAACTACCTACAGACCCTTCCTGCTGAGCACCTCCTCAGCTGGAAACTTCCCTCATCCCAGGAGACAGAATCCGCTCTCGGAGGTGAGAGGGGAGAGCGTGTTCCGTGAGACACTTCAGTCTGGATGAGCCTTACTTTCTGCAGAAGCATCTGTGAAAGATCTTTCACAGGGGCATGTTTCCCAGAGGTGAATACAAGGAGGAGGAGATGAGATTTGCATAGCAGCGTGTAGGGTCTGTGTGTTCCTCCCAGCCTCGGGCTACCCCTACCCACGGGCTTCTGTTGGATGGATTTACCTCTTCAACAGCACAGACTCCCCCGCCCCGCAGCTGCTGTTAGCTTGATAAATACAGACCTGATGGAGTCTGCTCCCTGCTCGGTGATCTGACGGTACAGGAGAGACAAGGCGAGGCAGTGCATAAAGCACAGCAGAGACTGAGGGGATCTGGGTCACGGGCGCAAACGTGCGAGATGTGGTGCTTGTGGCACTTCTCACTGTCACGGGCCTTGAGGGTATGGCTTCAGAATGGGGAGTGTTTACTTGTTACGCATCTGGAATCACAGCTCAGCATCCCCTGGGCCGAGTCTTTGTGAGCACTGTTCCCAGAGGAGAGCAGTGCAGTTCATCAGCACTATTTGGGCTTTGGATGCCTTCCATCTGGAGAACGTGCCGCGGTTGGCAGCTGGCGGGAGCTGGGGTGGCTGCGCTCCTGCTGAATCACGGGGGAGCCTGGGACGCGGAGAACGGGGGTGGCGGGAGAGTAGAGACTGAGGGGGTGCGGGGCACGAGGTTGTAGTGAGGCTGGAGCTGGTCTCTTCTCCCGAGTTACTGGTGATAGCGTGAGGGGAAATGGCCTCAAGTTGAATTGGGGGAGGTTTAGATTGGATCTTGAGACAAAGTTCTTTGCGGAGAGAGAGCTTGGACCCTGGAAGAGGCTGCCCAGGGAGGTGGTGGATGGTTGGGCTCTGGAACAGGCTGCCCAGGGAGATGCTGCAATCCCCATCCCTGAAGGGGTTTAAAAACCAAGTAGCTGGAGCACTTGAGGTCGTAGTCTGGGGGTTAGGCAGCTGTTGGGCTGAGGGCTGGGTTTGATGCTCCTGGAGGTCCTTTCCAGCCAGGATGATCTGCTGTTTGAACTGTTAATTAAGAGTTGAATTGGTTAAAGAGGGAGAGATGTCCCTGCTGAAGCATGGCTGTGAGTAGTGGGCAGTGGTGGTCTTCAGTTTTAAAGCAGTTGTCTAGCACTAAAGATACTAATAGCCCATCTTTTGGCTCTTGATGGAGAGCAGAAGGTTCTGGCAGAGTCACCTCCTCCTTTAGACACCTCTGCTAACCTTGTGAGGGTCCAGCACAGAGCCCCAAAGATGATGGAGGGAGCATCTCCTGGCTGAGGGAGCTGGAGCTCTTGAACCAAGAAAGTCCAAGGGGTGACCCCATGGATGTTGATCAAGATGTGAAGGGTGGGTGTGAGGAGGATGGAGCCAGGCTCTGCTCAGGGGCACCCAGTGACAGGACAAGGGGCAGCAGGTGTGAGCTGGAGCAGAGGAGGTTCCCCATCAGTGTGAGAAGGACCTTGTTGGCAGTGAGGGTGCCAGAGCCCTGGCAGGGTCTGTCTTGGGGGGGGTTGTGGAGTCTCCTTCTCTGGAGATGCTTCAAACCCCCCTGACCATGTTCCTGTGTGACTGGCTCTAGGGGATCCTGCTGAGATGGGAGATTGGACTGGATGGTGTTTCGAGGTCCCTTCCAATCCCTGATGTTCTGTGATTGTGTCCTGCTGATCCTAACCCCTAGGCAGCCCTGCACCCCATTGCTCTGGACGGAGTGCCGTGGTGTGTCCAGCCTGGAGGTGATGGTAGGGGTGTGTTGTGGCCAGAGCACTTCATCCTTTGTAGATGATCCTGCCTGTGTAAGAGCTGTGTCTGGTCTTCCACAGTTCATGTTTTTAAGCTCCAGGACCACGTTTTGTCTCACGAGGATCCTCTCTCCCCTGCCATAGGCTCTGAACCTGCTCTCGCACGTTAGCAAAAGAACTTCTAGCCCAGAATAATTGCCTTTTCTGTCAGTGACAGAACCCATTTTGTGGGGTTTTCCTTCCTTTTAAATGACCATTTTATAGGGTAGAAAACTTTTTAATTCTCCTCTGCAAGACACATCTAAAACATAACAGATAGGCAAAGCTGTGTTATTAAAGCGATCTGTTTTTCTTGGCATTCCTGTAATTTAATAAACTGCTTGAGCTCTGTTTCTGCAGTTTTTATGACATCACCAGAATAAACCCCATCCTGTGATTAATAGCTATTCAATCAATTCCCCCCTCCCCACATTGCCTTTAGGTTTAATGGACTTGGGAACTGTGGAAGTTAATTTTGTGTGAGTTTGGGTTTGGTTGCTGGACTGAGCTGCTTGGGAAAAACTGCAGCAGTAGTGATGTGAGCTGGTGAGTCTTTGGGAGGAGGTGAGTTGTCTTGAGCCAGCGGTGGGCCCTGGTGGCCAAGAAGGCCAATGGTATCCTGGGGTGGACCGGAGAGGGGTTCTCCTTCCAGTCTGCTCTGCCCTGGTCAGACTACACCTGGAATCTTGTGTCCAGTTCCGGAAGGACATTGCTGCTGGAGAGATGGAGTGGAGCATCTCCCTGCTGAGGGACCTGGGAAAAGAGGAGGCTGAGGGGTGACCCCGTGCATGTTGATCAATATGTGAAGCTTGAAGCTTCCGTCCCAACTGTGGTGAATGTGGAACCCTCAACAGGAGACCATGGCAGAGTGTTAGTAGGTTTGGTTTTAACTTTGCTTGGTTGATGGCCTGAGAGGGGTCTGCTGTGCAGTTAAGTACAGACCTCAGTAGGGCTTCTACATCTGGTGCCTTCTGAGACCTAAGTACTTCATAAATCTGTTCTAACTTCATAGATCTGTGGAAGAACAGGTCCAGGATTGGGTCTTGCTGACTCTTGAGCATGTGTGGATTTATTAGAAGAGCAGAATGAAGATGACCCTTCAAGCAGGGTTTCCCTTCTGGGACTGTGTGAGAAGGGCACTATGTGATGGTGGTGCCTTGTCACGGGTGGCTTTATCCCCAGTGAGGTCTGCCATAATGAATGGTGCCCATAAGGTACCTGTAGTCCCTCTGGAGAAAGTGGTGTGTTGGGGGGCTTCTTGGGGCCAGAGCAGTGCCAGAGGTCTGCATGGGCTTGGGTTACCAGTGAGCGAGCTGTGTGTGCCAGGGGAGGCAGTGACTTGGTAGAGTGAGGGACTAGCAGTGATCCTTCTGCTGTCTCTACTGAGAGCACAAACTTTGAGTCAGAAGCCCTGTTACTTTTGAGCTTGCTGCTCGGGGAGGCTGGGAGCAGTGCTGCTTCTCCAGGAGAGGTGGTGGCACAGCTTCAGCCTGGGGCATAGTGGTCTGGAGCACGAACTGTGACCCTGCTCCCATCAGCATCATGACTGACATAGAAACTCAGGTCCCCTGGTGGTCCTCCAGCTGCTGAAGCATCTCATGGTCTGTCATGCCTGTAGCCTCGTAATCCCCTCCCTGGTGACAAGAGCTGTTGCCACTGCTGTAATGAGAGAGGAGTCAGGGGACCATGGACGGAGTCTGCCCCGCAGTCCTGCTCAGGCTGTGTGGAACACAAGAGCCACAGGGCCACCACCCCAACTGGTGCCCGTTTGTCTGGGCCCTTCTCCTTGCTCCTGTTGACCATCCAGGAGCTGTGGAGTGCTCTAGAAAATAACCAGCTGTTTGCTGAAGTGGATGTGGACGATCCTTCACGCTGACAGCCGATCTTTACTGCGCACTATTACTTAATGAACTCTTTTGTGGCAACTGTAATTCGATGCAGAGGCCGATTCCCGGCCTGTCATCGGTCCTTTTGTCAAGGAAGACAAATGCAAAAGGACTCGATGGTTCCTTTATCTCATTATGCTAATTGCATTAGGAATATTGGAGAAAAACAGCCAGTGGATTAACGGAGGGGAAAAAGCTCCAAGCTTCTCTGCTGCGTGAAGACATGGCGAGTTACTGGGGCAGACCAGCCACAGCGAATTCTGATCTGGGTCTTGGGCTTGAAAACCATCAGGAGATGATGATTTTGTTGTGTGAAAGTCCTGTTGGAGGGAAGCCTGTGCCAGTCATAACAGTGCACGGGCAGCGTGTAGTGAGAGGAGCTCAGAAACATTCGGGACAGAGTTATGGAAGAAGTAAGGATGTGGCCAAGGAACATGATGTGAGAAGTTGCTCAAATTCACCTTGTTATGGGTAAAATGTTTCCTTTCCTCTCTTACAGAGGTTTAGAAGTGCGTTGTGAAAGGCTGGGGCAGGTTTGGCATCTGGAGTGTGCAGGTGGTCTCCGTACTGGTTGTTTTGGGCACTGCAGTGTGGGGAGGACATGGAGGGGCTGGAGAGGGGACAGAGATGGCAGCTGGGGTGGTTGGAGAGCAGGGCTGGTGGGGAGAGGCTGAGGGAGCTGGGGCTGGTTGGGGTCTGGAGAGCAGGGCTGGTGGGGAGAGGCTGAGGGAGCTGGGTTGGGGTCTGGAGAGCAGGGCTGGTGGGGAGAGGCTGAGGGAGCTGGGGCTGCTCAGCCTGGAGAAGAGGAGGCTGAGGGGAGACCTCCCTGCTCTCTACAGCTCCCTGGAGGGAGGATGCAGTGAGGTGATGGTTGGCCTTTTCTCCTTAGGGACTGAGGACAGGAGCAGAGGACATGGGGTCAGGTTGGATCTGAGGGCTGACTTCTTCCCAGCAAGAGTGGGGAGGTCTTGGAACAGGCTGCCTGGGGGAGTGGTGGAGGCAGCATCACTAGAGGGGTTCGAATGAGGAGCCAGGGTGTTTGAGGAGCTGGGTTAGTGGTTGGACTGGATGATCTTGAAGGCCTTTTCCAACCCAGATGACTCTGGTTCTGTGGTGTTCCCTCTTCAGAGACTGTGCAGTGATTAGTGATGCTGATGGGGCTCTGTAAGTAGTACATGGGCTTCAGGTTTGAGTTCTCCTGGCTGCCTTGGTGTTACATAAACAGTCTTTCAGATTGTGTTGTGTTGCCAGCCTGTCACCTCACCCACGAGGCAAGGAGAATGAAGAACGTGGATGCTTTGTGGAAACACTAGAGGTTCCAAATTGCTTGGCTAATTTATCTTAGTTGGAACGCTGGCCCACAGCAGTACGTGGAGGGGAAGGAAAGGGGCTAGTGGGCATGTCTTGCCAGAGCCTGGATTGGTTATAGATGGTCCTAGAGCACCTCAGCCATCTGGGTAACCCAAAATAACTGTTGATGCAGCGTGCAAAGAGGGACATCGAGAAGAGGAGTGAACGAGTGCTAATGTGTAAAGTGTCACCCGGAGGATCACTGTGAGATTGTTTGTCAACCTTACAAGAGTAAACAAACCCTGTATGGATTGTGTGTGAGCTGCAGCTAGGGCTGCCCAACTCAGCTGTGCTGTGCACATTGAACAGGATTAGAGAGGAACCAGATACTGGGGTTGGCGTGTCTGGGCTTGAGTCTGAAGCTCTCTGAACAGAAGGATGTTCCATCTTCAGCTGGAATTAGAGCCACTGCTGGCCTGTCCTCTTACCCAGTGCTTTGCTTATGGAGGTTAAATGCCTTTGGTCCCATCAGTTCTTCCTGGCATAAATATGTGAAGGGTGGGTGTGAGGAGGATGGAGCCAGGCTCTGCTCAGGGGCACCCAATGCTAGGGGACAAGGGGCAGCGGGTGTGAGCTGGAGCAGAGGAGGTTCCCCATCAATATGAGAGGGAACTTCTTCCCAGCGAGGGTGCCAGAGCCCTGGCAGGGGCTGCCCAGGGGGGTTGTGGAGTCTCCTCGTTCTCTGGAGGCATTTCAAACCCTCCTGGACTGTTCCTGTGTGACTGGATCTAGGGGATCCTGCTGTGTCGGGGGGACTGGACTGGGTGATTTTTTGAGGTCCCTTCTTATCCCGAATGTTCTGTGATTCTGTGATTGGGTTTTGTAGGACCTGTAGCTGATGGCAGAGCACCTGAGCTCTTTTCAGTGCTGTGGAGAGTTAACTTTGTGCCTTGATCTGAGCAGATCTCCTTCAGTTCAAGCCCAGACTGACTCCTGCACTGCTGGGTGTGGGGCTGGGTGGCTGCTAACTGTCACGTCTTTGTGACCGAGACCCTGTTCAGTAGTTTCAGAGCTGGGAGAGACTTTTGAGGTCATTTCTTCTGACATGTGTCACGCAGCCTGTAGAATCCCATCTAATCACTCTTCTGACCCAGCAAACTGTGGCTGGAATCCAGCAGGCAGCAGCTGATGAGCTGGGGGAAGGTGGAGGCTGGCTGCTCTGCCCTGGTGCAGGCTCCAGGAGCAGCACAAGTTCTCTTGGAGAGGCAAAAGCTCCTCGTTAGAAGTCAGAGCCTTGAAAGCCCAGAGTTAGATAGCCAAGGGACAACAGTTAAATAGGATTCTCCATACCAGCTTCGTGGCTGATCTGTGTCATAGTAAAAGTCAGATTGCCATCTGGATTAGCATGAGGGTTTGAGGTGTTAAGACAGGGACACGTCAGGTGTGGAGCTGCCACCACCCAGCTATTGAACGTGTTGTTTATCTGGCGAGGGATGTGCAGCTGACGGCGCTGTCTCTGCAAGCTGCAGCCGAGCCTCTTCTCTCTATCAACCATCTTTATAGCATCCACACTCAATTCGAAGCAGCTCAGGCATTTGTCATAAATAAAACATGTTTATTATTTGTCTGTCTTCCAGAACAGCAATAAATAAAGCCCCTTACTCTGTCATCTCCCCCAAAAGAAGTCGGAGGAATTGTCATGCAGCTGTTTTTACCACATAAATCAGAGGGGATTATTCCAGATGGAAATGTTCACTTTGGGGAAAACATTAAATCCTTATAAGACCTCAGGACTTCAAGTGCAGATTTTTCTCTGCATTCTGGGATAGAAAAAGTAGAGTGGCTTTAAACTTGACGCTTGGTGTCTGGAGTTAAACCTAAAACAGAAAACAGTCAAGTTTCAGGAGAGTGCATCTGATTCTAATTTCAGTGACTTTTTCTTCCCAATGGAGCTCTTTTTAATGTGCAGGCTGTTTACTGGGAAGGTGATCTGGTACCTGCCCCCACCTATCCCATAAGAATTGAACAGGGGGTGATGGAGTCTCCTCCTCTGGAGACGTTTCAAACCCGCCCGGCCACGTTCCTGTGCGACTGGATCCGGGGGATCCTGCTGTGGCAGAGGAACAGGACTGGATGACCTCTCGAGGTCCCTTCCCATCCCTCATGTCCTGTAATTCTGTGATCCATAGAACTGGAATCTCTGGAGATGGTTTTAGCAGACCCTTGGAATGTGTTGGTTTTTAACTACAGTTTGTACAGGTCTCAAACACAAGTCTAATTTTGTTCTGACAGATGTTGATGTTGAGAGCAGGTTTTGTAGGTATCAAAGCCAATAATTCAATTGACAGTGTCAAAATATTTTGGTTTCTATCGTGTGGAAACATTTTCTCTTCAGCTCAGTTACTGTTTGTGCTTGCAATCCATAACACTGCTTGGATGTTGGAGGTGGCGTCTCCCACAGCATGGAGTTTCAGCTTCATCCTCCCCAAACTAATTACTGTGGTTCCATATCTACAGTATTTCAGAATTTAGACCTTGGAGGAAATCCCATCCTGAGTTCTTGTTTCAAATTTCATACAATCATTCAGGTTAGAACAGACCCTGGGAATCATAGACTCCAACCATGCACCCTACTCTACAAGGTCACCTCTAAATCACATCCCCAACACATCTAAGTGACTTTTAAACTCATCCAGGGATGGGGACTCACCCACCACCCTGGGCAGCCCATCCCAGTCCCTGACCACTCTCTCCAGGAAGAATCTCTTCCTGATGGCCAATCTGACCCTCCTCTGTTGAAGCTTGAAACCCTTCCCTCTGCTCCTGTCACTGATGACCTGTGAGAAGAGCCCAGCACCAGCATCTCTGCAGGGTCCTTTCAGATGGTTGTAGAGAGCAATGAGGTCTCCCCTCAGCCTCCTCTTCCTCCAACTCTCTCCATCTCTCAGACTGATTCTCCAGGCCCTTCCCCAGCTTCGTTGCCCCCCTCTGCCCTCGCTCCAGCCCCTGATGTGTCCCCTGTACTGAGGGACCCAGTACTCAAGGTGTGGCTTCCCCAGTGCTGAGTACAGGGGGACAATGATAGAATCATAGAATCATTAATGATTGGAAGGGACCTCAAAAGGTCTAGTCCAATCCCCCTGGCACAGCAGGATCACCTACTTCTGCTGGCCACACTATTGCTGATCCAGGCCAGGATGCCACTGGCCTTCTTGGCCACTTGAGCACCCTGCTGTGTGAAAATGTAACTGGGAAGCCCAAATGCTGATGAAGTCTTTAGCTCTCTGCAAGTCTAGAGCAACAAACAAACCCTCCCTAAAGGCAAACCAAAGCAGACTTGCTGTACCTGTAGGGAGGAGCGAAGGGCAAGTGGTGGCTGTTGCCTGCTGCTGGTAGCAGGTCCTGTCTGTTGCTGGGTAGGGCAGGTGAGGTCACCTGCAGGAAGAGGTAACCCAGTGCCTGGACCAGAGGGATGTAGTTCATGGTCACACTGTAAGGTGGCTGGTGGAGCTGCCGTGGGCTGTATGGAGCTACCAGGACCAGAGGGATGTGGTTCATGGTCACGCTGTAAGGTGGCTGGTAGAGCTGCCGTGGGCTGTGTGGAACTGCCTGGGGAGGAGAAAGAACTAGGGTGAGCTCGCATCTGTGCCCAGGCCTGGTTCAGGATGGCACATGTCGAGCTGAGCTCTCGACGTGTGCAGCACGAACGCTGCTTGGCGCCGCTGAAACTCACCTGCCTTGGGTAGCAGCTGAAGGAGGGGTGCAGAGCCCGCTGGGATGGGAACCTCGCTCTGGGCAGGGATGGACCCTGTGAGGAGCACGAGAGGTAGCATTTTGGGGTGAGAGAAGAGTCTTATGCTCAGAGAAACTAGCTTGAGAGCAGTTTATTTCTTAAGGCAAAAAATCTCCCTGAGAGCTCCACGACAGGAGCATTTTTGACTCTAGCTTTGTTCTGCCTGGGGAAGAATGCGGTTCCCTGCTGACTGCTGAGAGGTGGCTGGACTGCACAGCCCTCCTGTGCTAACTGGCCACTGATGGAACAGAGAGAGGGGAAATTCTTGGACTGTAAATGGCCAAGGGAGCTCAGTCCAGTGAAACCCACTGTGCTCTGGGTTGAGAGTCTCCACCCTGGGTCTTTTCTAACAGGCTGGTGACAACTGACAGCTTGTAGGATGGTGTGAGTCCTGCTAGGGGACCTCAGCTTCTTCTGACCTATCTTTTGATTCCACCTTATAAAAGCCACCCACAAAGGGATCTAGCTGAGACCTGTAAGCCATGGACAGCCAAGGCTGCATGGGATGCCCAGCATTCAGCCGTTCATCCTTTTCACTTGACCACTGGGCTTCCTCCTCACCTTAGCTGCCTTTTTCTACCTTGGTTTGAGGTCCTGCTTCATGCAGCATCATGGTCTGTAAACTAGGTGGTTGCATGAAATACTTGGAATGAATTATGTTTGTAAATACAAGGTGGAGTGTTTGTAAATAGAAGACGAAAATGGAAACTCATGAAGGCTCAGGTGTCACAATCATAGAACATTAGGGATTGGAAGGGAGCTTGAAAGACCAGCCAGTCCAGCCCCCCTGACACAGCAGGATCCCCTAGCTCCAGTCACACAGGAACAGCCCAGGAGGGTTTGAAATGTCTCCAGAGAAGGAGACTCCACAGCCCCCCTGGGCAGCCCCTGCCAGGGCTCTGGCACCCTCACTGCCAACAAGGTCCTTCTCACACTGATGGGGAACCTCCTCTGCTCCAGCTCACACCCACTGCCCCTTGTCCCCTAGCATTGGGTGTCCCTGAGCAGAGCCTGGCTCCATCCTCCTCACACCCACCCTTCAAATATTGATCAACATCCATGGGGTCACCCCTCAGGCTCCTTCTTTCCCAGCTCAAGATCCCCAGCTCCCTCAGCTCTTCCTCAGCAGGGAGATGCTCCCCTCCCTCCACCATCTCAGTGGCTCTGCGCTGGGCTCTCTCCAGCAGCTCTGACCTCCTTGAATCGAGGGGCCCACAACTGGACACCAGATTCCAGCTGTGGTCTCAGAAGGGCAGGATACAGGGGGATGAGAACTTCTCTCCATCTAACCACCCCCTTTCTAATCCGCTCCAGGATGCTCTTGGACCTCTTGGCCATCAGGGCACGTTGCTGGCTCCTGGCCATCCTGCTGGCCACCAGCATCCCCAGGTCCCTTTCTCCTGTACTGCTGTCCAGCAGCTCAGTCCCCAGCCTGCCCTGGCCCCCGGGGTTGCTCTTGCCTGATGCCAGCGCTGCCCTGGTTGGAGGTCGTGTTTGTTCAGTGCCACCCACCCCTTTGCTGCTGTCGCCCCAGCTCTGCACCGCGGTGCCAAGTGCAGGTGGAGTTCTGCCCGTCACCCAGAGCCACTTGCTGCAACTCCTCCTGGACTTTAGGATTTTGTGTTACCTGCCCCAGTGGGAGGTTCAGCTGGTTGAGAAGGACTGGGTGCGGGGGGCGGCTCAGCCCCAGCCGTGCCAGTGGGTTTAACCGTGGTGCCGCTGCAGAAGCCGAGAAGCCTGAAGCGCTTCTGTTGTGTTTCGGGGGGGTTTTATCTGCTGATGGAGCAGTTACTGTAAAACAGAAGGTTAAAGACAGAAATAAACAGGCAGCTTCCTCAGGCTCCGCGGAACTCTGGCAATTAAGAGGACGTGCTTTGTCGTCTGTGAGCAAACTCTGCTGGAGAGATCCATTACTTCTGCCGGTGGTGGTGGTTGTGCAGCACCGTGACCCCAAACTCAGCAATTAGCAGTTCACACTCACTTGTAGGGGCCGTTAAACACTGACCCGCAGGACCCAGGAGGAAGTTAATTGCCTGAGCCCTAAGAATGAATGAAATGGTGAGAACAGAACAAGAACCTTTGCCCCACGTTCAAAACTCTGAGATAAGCAGATTAGGACAGATAATCAGTTGATTGTTTCTCTGAGGTCTGCAGGCTGCTAAGTCTGGTCCAGAAACGTAGAACAGGAGGTCTGGGACCTGTACTGCTGGCTTTTGGCTCTGGCAGCAGAGTCCGTGTCCCTGGGTGTGCTTAAAAGTCGCTGAGATGTAGTGTTTAGGGGTGAACTTGTAGAGTAGGGGTGATGGTTGCACTTGCTGATCCCAGGGGTTTTTTCCTGTCTGAGTCCTTGCAGAATCACAGAGCACTAGGGAGTGGAAGGGGCCTCAAAAGATCATCTAGGCCTATCCCCCACCACAGCGGGGTCCCCCAAATCCAGTTGCACTGGAGCATGTCCAGGCAGGTAATCAGGATTAGATGATTCTCAGATGCTTCAAGGAATGCAGTCATCAGTACTCTGTGAATCAGGACCTTTTAAATGTCTTGCAGTGGGAACCCCAAAACTGTGATAAACGGTGACACTACAGAGATTAACACCCCACCAAAAAACCTACCCCAAACCCCCCCACTAACTCCTCCCTTAAAACAGCTGCTGGAGAGTACTGACCATGTACATGAGTGTCTACCACGACCCAGTATCTAATTCAGTATGTGAGAAGGACTTGGGGCAGGATCTGGTTGGATGGGAGGGAGATACCAGCATGGAAAATGAGAATCCTAAACTGGAAAAGATGAGTCCAGTGGTTTTTAGTCTCTCTGGCAGGACATCACCTGTCAAGCAAGTGTCACAGTGATACCTGACCATCTGCATTTAAGCAGCTTCTGGTTTATGTCCCAGTTTCCCCACTGATGTTGAAGGACCTCACCCAGCTCCTTGCCTGGATCCTTTGCAGCAGCATGAAAATCCACTTGGGAGCAGCTCTTGGCAGGTGGCGACTGCTGCTGCTTCAGTCGTGCGCTTGGAGCTTCCGCTGGTGCTGCTGTGCTGCTCTTGGTGGAGCTGTGGGAGGAGGACTTCAGCACCTTGGGCTTCTCAGCCTTTCCCTCACTGCCTGAAGCTTTGGCAGGGCCTGTGTCTTTCTGCAGGGATCCCTTGGGCTTGCTGCTGGCTTCCAGCTTCTTGGCCTTCTTGCGGGCTTTTGCTGAGCGCAGGAAGCCGGCGGTGGCAGATCTAGCGGCAATGTGAGCGTCGCAGAGAGCTTTCAGCTTCATCTTCCTCTCCTGTTCCTCAGTCACTGCTTTGTATAAATGCTCGAGTCCCTGCGGTTCCTCCACCAAGGAGCTGCTGTAAGAAAGTCAAGTTTGGCTGCTGCTGAAGTAGTTCTGACTAAACAGAGCTGCTTTCCCTGCCTCTTCCTAAAGCCTGTGCTCTGCAAGGCTCCGCTGTTCTGTGCCATTAGCCAGGGGTACCTGAAGGCAGGCTGGGTGGTGGCACTCTAGGCGTGGAAGGAAGGATCACAGAATCACGGCCCCCACCCCCACCCTTTTTTTTTGTGGGGTAAAAGCTCTGATCTAAATCCCAGTTTGCTCTTTGCCATCCAACCACATGCTATCACCCCATGGTTTATCCACCGGCTCTTCCTGGCTCGCGGGGAAGGCTGCTCCATGCTTGCGCCGTGCGGATACGTGTACGGCTCATAAATAGCTGGAATTAGGGAATTTGAAATTGTGAGTGTCTCTAATTATCTCTAATCATAGGATCACTATAATTAGCAGGATGCTGCTTCTCTCCTATTTTTCAAGGAACAGAGATCCTCTCTTTTAACAAAAACAGATTTGTACTGCGGGTATGGGAATAGGAAATTGTTAGGCTGAGCGCGTCTGAATTCGTACAACTGCTACCCCGTTGTTGAGTGGGATTCGTGTCTCTGGTGGCCTCTGCAGCTTTCTGCTCTGGTAACGGGTGTCCTGCTCCGCTCTGTGATTGTAGATGAGCGTTGGGGTGACTGGGGGGTGAGTGGACTAGAGCTGGTGCGAGTTAGGCTGGTTTTGCTGCAGCAGACCTGGGGCTGAAGACCAGGCTTATTTTCCTTTTAAGAGTAGAATGTCTTAATAAAGAGTAATGAGACGTTGTGAGGGGTTGAGGCTGTTCATAGCTCTTTGCTGACTTTCCCTAGGCTTTTGGCTAACTGAAATTCTGCTCATTCCAAAGATAAGTAAGGCTGGACCTACTGCCATGGGCAACTCGATGGGCTCCACTCTTGGGTTCCCTCTTCCTGCCTTTATTCTGGAGACTTGAGATCACAGAACATTAGGGATTGGAAGGGACCTCGAAAGATCATCTAGTCCAGTTTGGCTAGGATGTGGAGAAGAGAGATGGAACGGGACCCTTGATAAATTTCCTGGATTTCCACCTGGAAGGGTTAAGCTTTTCCCACTCCCTACCTCCATAACTTCATCTGGACAACTCTTTCCTCACCTATTGAGTTAAATCAGATTTTAATGATGACAGAACACCTCCACACCCTCAATGAGTTGGACTAGAAGAGGGAGGAGCCAGGACCCCTGCTAAAATTCCTGGCTTTCCAGCTGGCAGGGTTAAGCTTTTCCCGTTCCCTACCTCCATAACTTCATCTGGACAACTCCTTCCTCACCTGTTAACTTAAATGGGGTTTTTAATGATGCCAGGAGTGTGTGCACAGCTGTGGGCAGGGCGGCGGGGCGCTCTGTGGCCGCGTGCTGAGGGCGGCTGCCCGTGAGTTGTCTGTTCTGGGAGCTGGCAGTAAGTACCCTCTTACTCTGAAGAGCCTGCTTCCCTCTTGCTGCTGTTTGTCTTGTGCAAGATGATTTGGCATCGTTTTCCCCCTGTGCTAAATCCAGCTTTTCTTTGTGCAGATCAGCTGTTGACATGAGCTTCCCTGTAACACGTGAATTGCCGATGTTGCTCCTTGAATGCAGCTTTCACTCCTCCCTGTAAATATTTTGATGTGTGTGTGGCTTTTATTTCCCCTTTCCATGTGGTGTTGCAGCTGCTTGTAGCGCCTCAGCGTTTGGGGTAGTGGGCCTGCACGGGGCACACGTTGGTTTTGTGTGGTTTTCTGCTCCCCCCAAAGAAAACTGGTTACAGAGGGGGAAACTGGCCTCGTTAGGAGGCTGTCGGACGGCGATCGATGTGCCCTGGGCTATCTGAGCAGAGCGGAGCAGAGACGTTCAGTTGGGAGAGGTCTAAAGAAAGGAAGGGAGGCAGGAGCCTTTTCCCATGGAGCTTGGGCAGCTCCTGAAGTGACTTACATGTACTGGGAGATGGTGGGATCTTCTGGGAGGGTCTCAGCCAGGTGTGGGCAGAGGGAGTGGTGCAGCTCTGGGGGCTGCGGCTCCTCAGACAGCTGTTGGGCCCGTTGCCAGATCTTGTAGCAGACCCTGTCCAGGCTGTCCTCGGGAGTGTTGCTGTGGATCCAGATGCGCCGAGGAAAAGGTCCCAGTGGGAATGGTCCATCAGGAGAGGCCTTTCCAGGGGGCATCTTGCAGCCTCTTGACCCATCACCAACAGACTCCTACTGAAACAGAGCCATGGCAACTGCAGAACCCTGGGCTCTGGCTGCTGCTGGGGAGGGTTCCAGCTGCAAATACCCCACCAGGAGGGGTGGATGTGGCACTGTGGTGACCTTCTGCAGGCTTGAGAGCATTTTCAGACATGAATTTGTCTGCCAGTCTTCAGCATTCAACTGCTTCTGCCTTCCTGTACCTGAGCTCACGGGTCTGGTGCTCACCGAGCCCTGTCAAGTGCACAGAGAACATCCCTGTGGTTCTTTTCCCTTCTACATCCCTGTGGTCCTTTTCCCTTCTCTTACCCTCAGTCCCTCATCTTAGCCTCTGATGTGAGATGCAGAGCAGAAGCTTTGTGTGAGGGAAGGTGGCAGTGGGTGTCCTGCTGCGTTTGCTGTTCTTTGGGCGCAGCCCAGAGAAGGAGCAGCATCCCTGCCTGAAATGTGTCCCTGCAACTCTTCAGAGCCCTCTCCACACCCCCTGTGTTGCACACAAGTCTGCTCTCAGAGACAGGAGGAGGAAGGATGAATTTGGACTTGTTGCCTGGTTTATCTGGGCTCAAAGGGCTGCAGCAGCTGGTACCTGTGCCCCTCTGATGGAGGGGGAGAGTGTCTTCAGCCATCTTGCAAACCCTTCCACTGACCTGGAGGAAAAACTGGTGCTTGGTTTGGAGACTTGTGTGTTGCTTCAGAACTGTGCTTTGGGTGCTGATGTCTTTTCAGTGCCCGCTGTGGCTGCTAGGGTGTTGGGCTAGAAACCTGCATCTGGAAGGGACTGGAATGGCTTCCTGCTGAGGAAAGGCTGAGGGAGCTGGGGCTCTGAGCTCGGAAACAAGGAGAATGAGGGGTGGACTCATTGATGTTGATCAATGTGGAAAGGGCAGATGTCAGGAGGATGGAGCCAGGCTCTGCTCAGGGGCACCCAGTGACAGGACAGGGGGAAGCGGGCGTGAGCTGGGGCGGAGGAGGTTCCCCATCAGGGTGAGAAGGACCTTGTTGGCAGTGAGGGTGCCAGAGCCCTGGCAGGGGCTGTCCAGGGGTTGTGGAGTCTCCTTCTCTGGAGAAGTTTCAAACCCTCCTGGGCTGTTCCTGTGCAACTGGATCTAGGGGATCCTGCTGTGTCGGGGGGACTGGACTGGATGTTCTTTCGAGGTCCCTTCCAATCCCTAATGTTCTGTGCTTGTCATCTCAAAATACAGTATTTAAATGTAAGATCTACAAACCCTGAGATGCACCAGCTGAGTATTGAATTCCTTACACCCCAGGTCATCACACTGCACACGGAGAGATCTTGGCTCTGATCTTATCTCCTTCCAGATAATCCAGAACTGGCCTCTTCTGCAATCAAAGTTAAATAGGGACCACAGTTTCTTGCTAATGGAGATGTTATTCATGGCTATCTCTGAACTCGTGGGCATGCCTGGACAAATGATCTTTTCCCCCCACCCCGATAGCGATAGGATGTAGTTAGAGCATAAATGGAATTGCCTGGCACTTAGTACAGAGCTTTGGGGGGTTCCCCTGAAACCAAATGACAGCACATCAGGGATTGCAAGGGACTTCAAAAGATCAGCCAGTCCAGTCCCCCTGACACAGCAGGATCCCCCAGATCTAGTCACACAGGAACAGTCTAGGTGGGTGTGAAATATCTCCAGAGAAGGAGACTCCACAACCCCCCTGGGCAGCCCCTGCCAGGGCTCTGGCACCCTCCCTGGGAAGAAGGACCTTCTCACACTGATGGGGAACCTCCTCTGCTCCAGCTCACACCGTTCCACTGGAGACAGTGGAATATGGATAAAGAATGTAATGGAATATGGCACTGGCAGAGGCTGCCCAGGGGGGTTGTGGAGTCTTCTTCTCTGGAGACATTTCAAACCTGCAGGAGCCGTGTTCCAGGGGATTGGACTGGATGGTCTTTCGAGGTCCTTTTCAGTCCCTAATGTTCTGCTTCTGTGATACACATCAAGTTGGGATCGTGGCTCCTCGGTGACTTGATGATGCCCACAGCTTGTTCGTGGTGCAGGGTTGCTGGGGTCTGGCTCAGCCCATAGTCAGCTGGTGTGCAGCCACCGAGTCCCATCTTCTACTGAGCAGATGCTGGTCTGGAGGAGGGCGCTGCTTTGGGGCGACTGTAGTGTGCGAGGGAGCTGAGCAGTGCCCAGTTCTCTGGTCCTCCTGCCACTGGACTGGTGCCTTTGAACAATCAGGTCTGTTGGAATAGGATGCTGCAGTTTGAACAGACATAAAGCCGCTCTTTCATGTACCAGCCCTGGTTGCCTGGGCTCTTGGCATCGCTTCCCGCTGTGGGCAGAGGAAGGATTGAAATGCAGGAGGGGACACGGCGAGGGAGAGGGAGCAAGTGAGAACGAGGATTGATTTGAGGGTGGAGGGACAGATTTTGCAAGCCCTCGACATAATTTGTTGTGTAGCTGTCAAATAAGCTCATTCAAGGCAACCGGAACAAGACTGAAGAAGGGGGTTTTGCAGCAAGAAACTGCAGCAAATGCAAAACACTCAGGCAGGGGGATGGGAGGCGACTCGAGCCGCTCCTGGGGCTGGGGCGTGTGGGGAGGGGGACGGAGCGAGCAGCCCCATCCCACCCACTGCCTTCCCGGGGCGGCCAGGGGAGGGGGAGGAAAGCCCTAAGGAAGGGCTGGAGAGGAGGATGTCGGGCGGGTCCAGCGCCAGGAGCCGGGCTGAGGGGCTGCTCTGAGCTGTCAGACCCGAAGGGAAACGAGGGAGTAGGTTCTTTCCCGGGGGATATTCAAAGGTGTCTCTTTTTTCCTCCGTTTTTTAAGCTGTGGTGTCACGTTCAGGTTATTTTTCCTGTCCACAGGCTGAGCGTCACTACCGAGATAATTAAGTTCCCAAATGGACTGCGTTATCCCCCCATCTCGCATGCGGCTGCGGGGACAGACGTTCCAAGAGATGCTAAAAATAAATACAAATAAGGGATAAGGGTGCCGAGATGCCCCTTTGCCAGCCCTGCCGCGGGGCACCGGGGCAGCCTCCAGGGTCTCTGCTGTTTTCTGGACTGGCACAGCCTCTCCCATCTTCCCCAGGACCAGTGCCAGGCTGTGGCTCTGTTGCTGGGATCGGTGCTGCGAGGTGCTGTGTTTGCCATCTCCCTTGTGTTTGTGACCAAACTGGCTTTATCACGGGAATGGTGTGAATGTCATCAAGTTGTTGAGAGGTGCAGAGAAGGGCCGGGGTGTTCCAGGGGCTGACCAGATGTCTTCACAGCAGAGATGCTGCCTGGGTGTCTCTCTTCCATATCGATGCTCCCTGCAAAATGTGGTGGTGGTGGTGGGGGGGTTGTAGGACTTACTCCTATAAAAAACCACCCCAACCCTGTAGTGTCTTAAAAATAAATCCAGTGCTGGAGCATAATTAGCAGCTTCTTGGTTCTGGTGGGAGGGATGTGTTGGGTTTGGGGGAGCAAACCCGAGGCAGAGCTATCTGGTGGCTGCTCGGCAGCCCCTCGCCACAACGCCCGCTGCCCTCTCCTCCCTTCCCCAGCGATTAGCGCAGATGAGAACAAAGATAAGGGGAATGATTAATCAACTGGCTAATAAAAAAGTATAAATCCCTGGAGACTGTGCGCTGCCCCCGCCGCCGCCGAGGAGCTGGCTCGGAGACAGGCACCGGGAGGGACGAGCCAGCCCTCTGCTTTCCTCTGCCTCTCCTCTCCCCGAGCTGCTGCCACACTTGGTTCATTCCAGCTGCAGAAGCTCAGAGCCTTCCATGCGGTGGGATTTTTTTCTTCCTGGGCTGAAAAAAATTCCACTAAACCCCCGAATCCCGAGCCTGACCTGCTTTTTTATTTCCTCCCCCCCCACCTTTCCTTTCTCCTCCTCATCCAGCCGAACCGAGGACTATCCCAATCGCAGAGACGAAGAAGAAGAAAGGGGGGGAAACCCAAACCCAGCCAGCAAGCCCGCAGCACGCCCCGTTCCTGCTGCCCTTTGACATGCAACCTGCCTGGGGATGGGACACGCCGGGATGCTGCTGCGGCTTCGGGAGGAACTGGGGGCAGCTGGGCGTCTTGGCTCTCATGACGGTGGAAGTGAGCTCCTGGAGCCGGGTGCTGCTGCTCTCCGTGGGGCTGCTGGCTGTCTCGGTGACTGGTAAGTGTCATGGAGAGAGCTGGCAACTTTGGGAGCCTTTTCCTTCTGGCTCCTCGGATGAAAAGGAGCAGCGTTCCCCCTCTTTGGGGAGCGGGTGAGGCTGACCCTGTGTGTGTCTGTGCCATGTACTTGTGTGTCAGCACCCGCTTCCCTGCGGGCTTCCATGAGGAGGGGGTTTTCTTCAGCCCTCTGGGGCTCTGTATGTGAGAGAGTTTCCCCCCGCGTCCTCGGGGAGCGACGATTTTGAAGCGGTGGGGCAGGAGGAGGGGGTTTTATTCGATCCCATTCCCCCCTTCCTCCGCTCGGTGGGGTCCTTTGTGCACAGTTGCTCTGCGATAACGTAAGATGACTGTGAAAAATGCCATCGTGGTTTCTCCCTCTGCCTTCCCTTTGCATCTTAATTCAATGTCTCACCACCCTGGGCTGGGCGAAGCAGATCTAGGGTGCCTTGCACGGGGATGGACGCTCCGAGCCCTCCTGCCTTGATGTGTCTCCCACATAGGAGCCCTGTGGCCTCGGCGGCATGTCTTTAGTGTGAATTACGTGTTTGTTGACTTCAGACAGCCCAAGACTTGAATTTGGGGGGAGCTTGCTCGTGTCTCCTCCTTAGCTCAGCGGCTGCCCTTGTAGCAAGAGCTTATCTAAGGACCGGCGTTTATTTCTGGGATAAACAGCAAATATTTAGGAATTGTCCTTCTGTGTGTAGGAGGAGGAAGGGTGGGAGAGGCGAGCTCTTGGCACCGTCTTCTCCCAGCGCTGTGCAGTGTCTGATTTCCAAGAGTTTCCAAGTAACATGGGGCTCGTCTGCAGTTTCTGAGGCTGAGGAGCGTGTGTGTGTGTGTGGTGGTGGGTAGGGAAGCCGCCCAGGGCTCGGCTTTGGGGGCTGCTTTTTGGCTGAACTTTCTCTGGAACGCGGCACTGCTCCTCTTTTGTGAGGCAGATGGAATCTAACGAGATCAGAAAGAGAACTAACTGCTCCTCCTGGGTGCTCCTGCAGTCGACCTGAGAGTTTGGCTAGCTGGGAGCATCTATTAGGGGAGGGTGTGAAACCACCCGACGAACCCCTAAGCCTTACCCAGGGACGAGTATTTGTTTTGGGGAACATCCTTTCTCGCGTTGGCAGGAGCGTTTAGCCTGCACATGAAATGAAAGCTTTCCAGCAGCTTCTCTTGGGTGTTTCTGATCCAAGTAGACAGGTGTGCAGGCACCTAAATGCATTATTTACTCTCTCAGGGCTTTGCAGCTGCATTTTTTCTGTCTGTAGCTTGCTCATACCAGACCTCCCAGGCTTCTCTCTACCTGCTTGGTCAGTGTTCAGTCCTTGTCAGGCCCCTGGCTCCCTTCTCCCTGCGTTTAGAGTGCTGGTTGTTCTGGATCCTTCACCCAGGGGTTGGTGCTTGGTGGTTCTCTTTGGGAGGAACAGACCCGCAGAAGGCGCTTAGCCCTCAGCTGGGTTTGTTGGCAGTGGAGCTGGAGGCATTGCTCAGCACCTTCTCCTTCCTCACTCCTCTTTCTGAGCAAATCCTGCAACCCCAGGAAGGATGTTTTCGTCGAAGCAAGATGCTGACTTAGAGCTCGGGGGCTGGATATCCTGGATGCAGGGCTGGCCGGGGAGTGGATGCATCTGCAGAGCCCGCGGTGGGGTTACGCTCTCAGGCCGGGCTGCGCTGGGACTTCTAGCGCCTTGGCTGAGCAAACCCTGAACCTCTGGGAGCAGAGTTCCGAGGGGCTCCGGCTCTAACCTCGCCTGCGGTCGGGGTCTGCGTGGGCAGCAGTACCCACGAGTTCCCGTAGTGTGGCAGCAGAGCTGTTCGTGTAGAGCTGCCTCTCGGTAGCTCTGGTCACCTTAATGATGAAAAAGGAGCCAAGCGCCGCTCGTAGCCGGTCAGCTGGGCTGTGGCAGAGCTCCCGTTGCCCAGGAATGACCTAGAAGATGGCACAAAGCCTGGCTGCTCTTCCCGTGCTGCTGTAGGGACAAACACCCCGTGCTCCTAAGGCCCTGTTGTCAGGGGGTCTGATAGCACCAGTTACTCACCGCTTTGCTACTCAGCGTTTTGTGGTGTGCTCGGCTGTGGCAGGATCCTCCAGCTTGGAACCTGGCCTGCAACCCACCTGCATTTTCTTTCCTTGATGGAAAGTAGGTGTTGGCAGAGGTTTCCCCGACGAGCGGAGGAGCAGGGAGCTGTTGACATGTTTTGCTCTACGTTGTAAATCACCCCGGTGTTCTGCTTTGCCCTGAATCGCCGCAGGATGAAGAGCAGTTCAGGACTGCTCGCTCTGCCGTAGGGGAGGGCTTGGGGGTTGGACTTGGATGGTCTTTCAAGGTCCATTCCAACCCCTAATGTCCTGTGAAACACTCAGTGAGGCTGTGGGGGGTTTTCGTGAGGGATAAGGGGGGACAGTGTTAGCTCTGAAGTAGGTAGTTGGGTGGTTTCTACAAGAGGGAGAGCAGTGAGTAGCCAGCAGCCTGATGAATTTGATTGTGGTTTGTGGTGAGTCTACAGTGTTTTACGGCAACGACAGAGCGTATCGCTTCGATCAGGATCCTCCCGTTGCTACAGCAGTGCTGGGTGGGATGAATGACTCCGTGGACTCGTTCACGTCTTGCTTTTGCCTTGTGTTGCTGAAGGCAGTCGCTTGTGGACGACACTGAGAATGTTTAGAGGCTACAGCTCTTGTGCTTGGGATCAGCCTGGCTTTGAGAGCACCGAAGGCATCTCACTGCTCTGCCCACCTCCTGGTCCTTGTGGCTGGTAGAGAGGGTTTGTGATCTGATCCACAGGTTTTCAGCACTTCACTGGGTCCACAGGTGATCCTCAGCTGGGTGGGAATAGGGCCCGATCCTTCCCTCTCCATATGTCTCTATAGATGGGGCTGGGTTTGGCTGGAGCTCAGGAGTGGGGTGTCTTAGCTCAGCTCACTGGTGTGCATGCTTGAATTGTCAGTGAGGAGCCTCCAGATTCCTCCGGGGAAGTCCGGAGGGATGGGCTGGGGCAGAGGAGCCTTGGTCAGGATGCTGCTGCACAGTACTGAGGGCTGTACTTCAAGCCACTGACACGGGGGCACCGCAGTCAAACGGCTCCGCTTCTGCTTCCCCCTCCGTTCGGGAGTCCGTCACTCGGGGTGCGGGAGCCGTTGCTGTTCTGCTGTCTTCTGTTCCTGATCCTTTTTGTCACGGCCTCTCGGCGCTGCCGTGGAACATGGAAGCTCTGGCTTTCCTTGCCACGGAGCTCAGGCCCTGTCACGTCTGATCCCTCCCGGGGAGACTTTGCATTCAGCTGCCCGCAGCGGTACCGAGGTGCTGTCTGCTCCGCTGAGCCGCCGTGGCTGCCTTCCAGTTGTCTGGGACTGTGTGTCAGAAGGCAGCGCCTGTCGGAGCGGGCGCAGGGGGTGTGATCCAGGCCGGCTGTGCGAGACCCCAGGGGGCTTGCTTTAGGACTTGCAGTGGTCAGGCTGTTGATGAGGCGGTTGTGTGCAGCATCCCTGCTGCGGAGAGAGCGGTGTCCTGTGCAGGAGCCACTGTGACTTAGTAAATCCGCTTCCAGGGATGAGTGAAGAGTAATTCCTCGCTCGCTTTACCACGGTTTGCACCAGCACTACAGGGGTTTGCGCTGCTGAATTGCTCTCTGGCACTTGCTGCCTGGCTCTGGATCCTGAAGGGCTGCTTTTCCTCTGAGATGCTGGATTTCACAGCTGTTCTTGAGCTCCTGCTGCTGCTCCCCAACTCCTACTTCAACCTGACTGGGGTCTTGATGAGAGGAGAGTACTAGGGGAGAGGGGAGTACTGGCGGCTGGATGGGTTTGGCAGAGAGGTCTTACAGCCTGGTCTGCACGTGACTGATGTAACAGCCAGCCAGGGCCATACAGTGCTTGTGCAGAGTGGGCTGGAGGGCGAGTCTTGTTTCTGCTGCTTCCATCAAGTGATGGGAAGGATTCGTAGTTGTTTGGCTACGCAAGTAGATCAGAATCTTCCTGGCTGGCAAGGACCTCCAGGACCATCGAGTCCAGCTTTTGTCCCAACAGCTCCCTAACCCCCAGACCATGGCCTCAAGTGCTCTAGCTGCTCAGCTTTTAAACCCCTCCAGGGGTGGGGACTCCAGCACCTCCCTGGGCAGCCTGTTCCAGTGCCCAACCACTCTCTCAGGAAATAACTTCTTCCAAAGATCCAATCTGAACCTCCCCTGATCCAACTTGAGGCCATTTCTCTTCTACCAAGTTTCTGATGGTAGGATGAAGAGACCAGCACCAGCCTCGCTCCAACCTCCTTTCAGGTAGCTGTAGATTTGGGCTTGAGTGTTCTGTTAGCTGAGTAACGAGGATTCTGTGCTGCCTGAACTGCTGAGTCCAGCACTGAGCTGTCTGTTTGACATCTCCAGCAGCCCAGAACGTCTGAGGGGCTGCAGTCACACCTGTTGGCTCCGGTACCCAAACACAGCTCAAGGATGAGAAGGTTGAGCACTGGGTTTTAAAGGGATATGAAGGCAGGTATGTTTCGTGCTCTGCTCAGACTGCCTGTGGGAGCAGAGATGACCTCATCAATGCTGAGTGTTAGCTGGGATTTTATAGTCTGGTTCAGTATTTTAATGAAGTCTGGGTATTGCTGCTCACAGAGGTGTTTGGATGAAGTGTATTTGCTGAGAATCACAGAACATTAGGGATTGGAAGGGACCTCAAAAGACCATCCAGTCTGATCCCTCTGACGCAGCAGGATCTGCTGGACCAGGCTGCACAGGAACAGTCCCAACAGGGTTTGAAATGTCTCCAGAGAAGGAGACTCCACAACCCCCCTGGGCAGCCCCTGCCAGGGCTCTGGCACCCTCACTGGAACAAGGTCCTTCTCATAGTTACATGGAACCTGTATTTCCAAGATGTCAGAATAATTGTGGAGTGGAGAGGTCTGATGGCTGGTGCCTTACGCAGGGCAGCTGCATCGTCAGTGCTCCTTGCGCCGAAGGAACGCTCGTGCACCGTGTGCCGTGAGGGTGCTTAGAGGGAGGCTGCTCAGCAGCTCCGTGAGCAGCAGTGGCCCTTCCCTCCATCTGAGGAGCTGCTCCTGTTTGCCGACTCCTGTGAATCGGGAGCTGCGCGTGCAGGGAAGGCAGAGGCAGGTGCAGAAGGGCTGCGCTCGAGGCCGTGCAGCGGGTTTCTAGCAGAGCTGGGGACAGACTGGAGCTCTCACTGCGCTGTGTGCTCAGCAGCAGCTCGCAAAGGTCAGGCTGTGGCTTCCAGGAGGGTGTTTTTGAGGTGCTGCCCCTGTGCAGACGAGCTCTGGGCTGTCTGTGCTGGCGGGTGTGAAGGCCCCTGGAAGGCCCCTGTGCAGCAGCAGCTCTGAATCGGAACAATTTCTCAACCCATTTATCACACCGTCCGCAGCTTCCAGTGCCGGGCAGATAAAACAACAATGAATTTTGAATAAAGGTGTCTTTATCCAGAGCACTTCAGAAGAAAGGGAAGAGAAGATTGGTTCTCTTGGCCTCTGGCTTGCATTAGCTCTCTGCAATGTTAAGGCTGTTCTGTCCTAATGAAATGGCTTCATTCAACTTGTCATCCACCTGCCTCAGTGCCACCTATGTTTCCTTCAGCAAGCAATGGGCTCTTGTGGCCAAGAGGGCCAACAGCATCCTGTGGTGGGTCAGAAGATGGGTGGTTAGCAGATGGAGAGAGGTTCTTCTCCTTTACTCTGCCCTGGGGAGACCACAGCTGGGATCTTGGGTCCAGTTGTGGGCCCTTCAGCTCCAGAAGGACACAGAGCTGCTGGAGAGAGCCCAGCGCAGAGCCACAGGGATGGTGAAGGAAGTAGAACATCTCCCTGCTGAGGAAAGGCTGAGGGAGCTGGGGATCTTCAGCCTGGAGAAAAGGAGCCTGAGGGGTGACCCCATGGATGTTGATCAATATGGGAAGGGTGGGTGTGAGGAGGATGGAGCCAGGCTCTGCTCAGGGGCACCCAGTGACAGGACAAGGGGCAGCGGGTGTGAGCTGGAGCAGAGGAGGTTCCACATCAGTGTGAGAAGGACCTTGTTGGCAGTGAGGGTGCCAGAGCCCTGGCAGGGGCTGCCCAGGGGGGCTGTGAAGTCTCTTTCTCTGGAGACATTTCAAACCCTCCTGGACATGTTCCTGTGTGACAGGATCTAGGAGACCCTGCTTTGCAAGGGGGATTGGCCTTGGGTGATCTCTCAAGGTCCCTTCCAGTCCCTCATGTCCTGTGATTCAGTGTGAAGAATTCAGCTCCTTCTCAGTTGTGGGTCCACTGGGACCAACAGGCTGTTCCACCAAACCTTGGTCACAGCCTGATGACCTTGGAGCTGTCGGTGCCCACAGCCAGCTGGGTTGGAAGGTGCCAGAGGTGCTGAAATAGGCCAGAAAGAGGAGTTAATGTGGGCTGGAGAAGGAGCCGTGGCTGGGGATTTTCTGGCCCAGTGCTGTGCTGTGATTCGCATGCTCCCTCTTGACTTGCAGAAGTCATTATAGCCTGGTTCTTGCTGTTTTCTGTAGCTGTTGGTGCTTAGAAACCCTTGAGGGGCGTGAGCCTCAGTCACTTGGTTTCACTTGCCCGTCTGCACATGGGGAACAAGTGGAATTTGCCAAATCCTGGACTGATTTACAGATTGATTCTGCAGAGAGAGGTCTCAGGAAGTTTGTGAAAAGCTTTCAGCAGATACAAATTGCACCAGGTTGATTAGAGACACAAGTTTCACGCTCTCGGTTCTCTCCCTTGATTGCATGGAGTGAATTCAACCATTTCATGTACAATCTGGGATTAATTGTGAATGACTTTGAGGTGGAAGCTGTCTGCCTGCTATTGAACTTCAAGAAGTAAAGTGTTAGCGGCAAGAAAAGGCCAAAATGGAATCAGATGCAATTCTGTTCCAGCAGGGATCTGAGCAGCAGCACTTGAACAGGGTTTGTGCTGATGTGTCGGAGAGGCAGGAGACCTGGAGCAGACTGAGTTCACCGGGAGCACCGGGCAGTTGGATGCTGGTTCTTCAGACCATCCTTCCCGTGGTAGCTGGACCTCGAGGCTTTGACCTGTTGCAGCCTCCTTGGCTTTGAGGCAGCTGCTTAAACCTGGGAGCTTGAGCTTTGCGTCCGCTGAGTGGAAAAACACTGTTAGCCCGTGTAATGCAGATGAGCTTCTCAAGGATGGCAGAGATCACATAGAGAACTTGTTTCCTAATTACACTGCCTGTTGTTTGTCAGCAGCTTAACTCTTGTTTTTTTGTACTCAAACTGAGCTTTCAGTGGTGTGTTCTTTCCTTCGTGGCTTCTGTGTCGTTGCTGTGGGAGCTGGAAGGGCTGAGGTGCAGCTTACAGCCTGGGAGAGCGGCGTGGGAGGGTGGCCGAGCCTTCTGTGAACGAGG
The DNA here is from genome assembly GCA_013400115.1 of Rhinopomastus cyanomelas. Taxonomy (NCBI): domain Eukaryota; kingdom Metazoa; phylum Chordata; class Aves; order Bucerotiformes; family Rhinopomastidae; genus Rhinopomastus; species Rhinopomastus cyanomelas. The sequence continues at coordinate 35,294 of VXBP01005577.1, forward strand.
AGCCAGCTCGAAGGTTGTGGAGGACTTTGTAGTGGGGAGTGATGTGCTGTTGGGTAGTTGCTCAGAAGTTCTCTCTCCTCTTGGTTTGCTTGTTACTGGTGTGTGTGTCCCCACAGTCCTGAGATCCAGTGGCATGTGAGGACTTGGCACTGGGGAGGCTCCACCTTGAGGACTGGGGCCAGTTCTGGGCACCTCAGGACAAGGGAGATATCAAGGGGCTGGAGGGAGGGCAGAGGAGGGCAGCAGAGCTGGGGAAGGGCCTGGAGAATCAGTCTGAGAGATGGAGAGAGCTGGGGCTGTTGAGTTGGAGCAAGAGGAGGCTGAGGGGAGACCTCATCGCTCTCTACAACTGCCTGAAAGGACCCTGTGGAGATGCTGGTGCTGGGCTCTGCTCACGGGGAATTAGTGACAGAAGCAGAGGGAAGGGCTTCAGCAGGAGAGGGTTAGACTGGCCATGAGGAGAAGATTCTCCCTGGAGAGAGTGGTCAGGGACTGGACAGGGCTGTCCAGGGTGGTGGGTGAGTCCCCATCCCTGGATGAGTTTAAAAGTCACTTAGATCTGGTTTAGGGGTGACCTTGTAGAGTGGGGTTGATGGTTGGACTTGCTGATCCCAGGGGTCTTTTTCACCCTGGATGATTCTGTGACTTGCTTGGAGCTGAAGGAAGTGGTGCTGGCCAGCAGTCTCAGACCAGAAGAGCTGGTCTTGCAGCTTGAAAGCAGAAGGATGTGCTGGGTCTCCTCCTGCTCTCTGGTCCTGCCTCCTTCAAGTTTCTGTAACTCCATTGTTGTCAGCAGGATTCTTCCCTCCCTCGTTGCTGTGGCTGGGGGAAGCTCTGGGGCTTTGTTAGCTGGACACTGGTTGTGATGGTGCTGAGCACTTAGAGCCAAGTTGGAGGGACAGGGAATGGAAGCTCATTTCTCGCGTAACAAGGGCACCAGGCAAGGCTCCTGTCCACTTCACAGCCAAGGCAGCAGCCAGAGGAATAGGTTCCCTCCCAAAAGGAAAGCTCCTCCTCGACAAGGACAGCGAAGCCCGATGCTTTGCTAAGGCAGAGGCCATTTTTCACACAGCAGATGGCTTCTGAGAGATTGTTGCTGCTTGGTCCCTGTTAGGGGGAGCTTAGGCACCAGTCCTGGACACTGGGCAGCTGTCAGCAGCCACCCAGGGATGCTCCCGTTACAGTTCAGCATCACATGGAGCAGGAGTCTGTTGATGTCCCCCAGCTGAAATCAGTGCTAGAAGGATGGGGACTTTGTCCCTGAGTGGTGGGGCTTTATCTCCAGGGCTGGGTTTAACACAGCCTCTGCTGGCTGGTCTGTCAGTCACATAGTGGCCCTCTGCAGGGTTATTCCCTCTTCTGAGGGCTCCACTTCTCCTTCTGCAGGCTGTCACTGAATCACAGAATGTTCCAGGCTGGAAGGGACCTCTAGAGATCATCTAGTCCAACCTGCCTGCACAGAGACAACTGTGCCTAGGTCAGGCTGCTCCCAGCCTCATCAGTCACAGAATGTTCCAGGCTGGAAGGGACCTCAAAAGATCATCCAAGTCCAATCCCCTGCTGCTCAGATGACTGCAGGGATGGGCCCCCACCACTTCCCCGGGCAGCCTGCTCCAGCCATCAACCTCCCTCACTCTGAAGAACTACTTTCTAATATCCAGCCTTGATTTCCCCTGTCCCAGCCTGAACCCAGTGCTCCTTGTCCTGCTGTGTGTTGCTGGGCAAGTCCTGTGAAGACCCCACAAGCCCTGTGCTGGCTTCTCTGCCGTGAGACTCGGGGTACCAGAGGCAGCCCTGCAGGGCTCACGCTGCCGCTAGCTCTTGGTGCGCACTGCGGTGGCTCCAACTGCAAAGTGGTCTGAAGACAAACCTCATCTCACTGGACTGAGTGTTTTATGGGAGGGTCTGTTGGTTCCTACCAAGTGCTGGGACAGTCTGAAATCGAGTTTTGCCTGGGAACCTCACACTGAGGGTGGTGGCGGGGAGGTTCCCCCATCTTCTCCTCGAGTGCCGTCAGCAAGTGGGACTTTTTACAAACAAATCCCCTGCAAGTCGATTCAGTCCGCCCCTTGCTCGGTGTTTGATTGAGAGCTGTGTAGATTGGAGAAGAAGGGTATTGATCTGCTTTTGGGTTTGAAAACAGATTAAGAAGAATATGTTCTGGGGGTGAAAATGAGGCTTTAAATGAAGGGAAGAGGTGAGGGAAATTAGTGCAGTATGTTAATGGTGATGGTGAGAGAGATGGAGGGCAGGGGATAGGGGAGCTGTATGGGCAGATGGGTACTCTGCAGGAGAAGTGTTCTTAGCTGGATCAGAACAGGACAGAACTCACTGAGGGGCCCAGAGCTGGACACAAGATTCCAGCTGTGGTCTCCCCAGGGCAGAGCAGAGAGGGAGGAGCAGCCCCCCCTCTCATCCACCCCGCGGTGCTAATTAGGGAGGCAGCCATGGACCACATAACCCACCCAGTCACTCCTGGAACCCACCCAGGAACCAGATGTGCTCCTGTCAGGCCTGGTTAGTACCAGTTGCTCAGGCTACAAGGGCGCGAGAGCAGCATCAGAGCACCCAGGAGCTGCCAAGAACACGTTTGGACAGAGGGAAGTTCATTGTTCCAGCTGATAATGTTCAGGGAGTGTTTTTTCCTGCTCAAACACCAGGTTCCTGTGTGAAGGGAGGAAAAAGTCGCTATCATTGAGAAGGTTCATATTTTCTGAGGATAATGTGCTGGGAAGCTGTTGGTGCTGCGGCGAGGGCGGCGTGCGGTGACTCTCGGTGATCGCCCAAGGTGACAGGCAGGCGTCGGGCAATAAATATCGAGTGCGCCGGCTCTTGAAGGGGTGACTGTGCGAGCGCTGCTAACGGAATCAAGTCAAAATTGGATTTATATCCCAACAAAAAAAATCCCCTGGAGAAATTGCCTTCTGTTTGCCTCTTTTTGTAATTCAAATGTGATAATGCGAGCGCAAGCTGCTGTAATGCAGCCGCCTGGCAGAGGGGCTGGCTGGGAGAGCTCAAAGCCCTCGTGAGCGCGCCGAACGTGTCTGCAGAGACCGCGGGGGAACGAGAGTCGGTGATCGCAGAGTGAAGAGCTTTTAATGAGTGGAGTGTCTGCTCGTTCGGGAGGGTTTGAGACATCTGACGGGCACTGGTGGCAGCTCTGCTTCGCTCTTAGGGCAGCAGCGGGGTGTTTGAAGAAAGGTCTTCTGTGGAAGTTCTACAGAACTTGTGGGGCTCCTTTGTGTGCCAAACCTGAGTGACAAAGAGTGACCTCCCTGCAACTACTGAAGGTGTAGACTTAGTCACAGAACGTCAGAGATTGGGAGGGACCTTAAAAGACCACCCAGTCCCATCCCCCTGCCGCAGCAGGATCCCCCAGATCCAGTCACATGGAAACATGGCCAGGAGGGTTTGAAATGGCTCCAGAGAAGGAGACTCCACAACCCCCCGGGCAGCCCCTGCCAGGGCTCTGGCACCCTCACTGCCAACAAGGTCCTTCTCACACTGATGGGGAACCTCCTCTGCTCCAGCTCACACCTGCTGCCCCTTGTCCTGTCACTGGGTGCCCCTGAGCAGAGCCTGGCTCCATCCTCCTCACACCCACCCTTCACATATTGATCAACATCCATGGGGTCACTTTTCCTCAGGCTCCTTTTTCCCAGCTCCAGAGCCCCAGCTCCCTCAGCCTCTCCTCATCAGGGAGATGCTCCCCTCTGATCATCCCTGTGGCTCTGCACTGGGGTCTCTCCAGCAGCTCTGTGTCCTCCTGGAACTGAGGGGCGCGCAACTGGCCACAAGATTCCAGCTGTGGTCTCCCCAGGGCAGAGCAGATGGGGAGGAGAACCTCTAGTGATTGAAGAACCATGAGGACAGCTTTAAATTTTGCCCTCCCTTGTGTTTTGAGAGATGGTTTTCACCTTGAACCTTCTCTCACCTTCCTTGTGTCTGTCTTGTCTGTTGAGAGAAGGAGTCTGAACACCTGAGATGGAAACGAGGTGGTTGGAACTTCGAGGCCATTTAAATGCAAATATTTCTTTTCCTAGAAAATAATTGAAATACAAATTGAAAAATTTGTTTGGGAGATGATAATTAGCACCTCATAAATGAGGCTGAGTGTAAAAATGCTGCTGCTTAGGAGCAGGATCTGTTTGCAGGGCTTTGTGCGAGCGATGCTCAGCAAATGAGCCTCCCCCTTGGCTGGGCTTGGAGTCATTTCGGTCGGGAGCCGGGCTGGCGGGTCACAGGGCAGGCTGGTGGGAGGGGGTGGTACCTGAGAGTCACGACTCGCGCCGGGACCGCCACGGTGGCAGCTGGCCTCGGTGTCATTTGTATCGCGGGTCTGGGCTGGAGGTGGGGGAGAATTAAACTTGGGCTTTGGTTTCGGGAGGTGGAGAGCAAACAGATAAAAGTTGAAGAAAGCTCTGCATCGCCCTGAGCAGCTTCATTGAGTCCCCAGCTCGGGACAGGATCTGCAAGGGTGTGTAGATGCCTGAATAAGCGTTGCCTGCCCGTGGGGTTGTGCGAGTGGGATGTTTTAGCTACAGAGCTCGGGTGCAAGGGCAGGAGACATCTGTCTCTGAGCTTGGGGTGTAACAACTGTTGGTAAACCTGCTCCTCTGAAGTTCCTTTGAAAAAGGAACCTTAGTGAATTTGCTTTGGGTTTGATTTCTTGCACAAAGGAGTAACCTAAAGGCTTTGGCACCTTGCCTTGAGTCCAGGGTCCAGTCAAGGTCTCCCAAGTCTCCTTTTAGGGCCTTAATCACAGAACATCAGGGCTATGAAGGGACCTTGAAAGATCATCCAGTCCCATCCCCCTGCAACAGCAGGATCCCCCGGATCCAGTCACACAGGAACAGTCCCAACAGGGTTTGAAACATCTCCAGAGAAGGAGACTTCACAGCCCCCCTGGGCAGCCCCTGCCAGGGCTCTGGCACCCTCACTGCCAACAAGGTCCTTCTCACACTGATGTGGAACCTCCTCTGCTCCAGCTCTCACCCGCTGCCCCTTGTCCTGTCACTGGGTGCCCCTGAGCAGAGCCTGGCTCCATCCTCCTGACACCCACCCTTCCCATATTGATCAACATCCATGGGGTCACCCCTCAGGCTCCTTTTTCCCAGCCCCCTCAGCCTCTCCTCATAGCATCTTGGTTGCTCAGGCTTTTCTGAGGTCTGACAGTGCAGCTCAGCCTGTGCAGTGCTGCAGAGCCATGTGTCGGTCACCAGGGTAGGATGTAGCTCCTCTAGGTCACTCAAGGAGACTTATCAGCGGGAAGCAATTAAAGACTATTGAGGTAACTGCAAAGTCATGAAGGGAAGTGCAGGGAGATCCCGGTGAGGCGACTGCTGACACCAGGGCCGGCGTGGGAAGCGGGAGCATTAATTGGTTAATGCCTGTGAAGTGCTGTGGAGATGGAAATAGCTCCCTGAGTGCTGGGTGTTCTTAGTGCGCGGACAGTGGCTGTGGAAGACGCGTCGTGGCGCTGAGGGAGCCGTCAGCATTGATTAAGAGGCAATTTGGAGACGAAGTTCTGAAGGGACAAAATGCCATCCCTGGGGAAGGGGCCGTCCTGGCCGCCTGTCGGGGTAACCGGGTTCCTCCCCCGGGCCGAGCAGGTCCTTTCAGGTGGTGGCCAGTCTGCACAAGGCTCCAGTTTCATCGGGAGCTCTCTCTCCTGAGCAATTCCAGTTAGTGACTGCTCTGTAGGCTGCTGGAGCCGGGTGGGAGTGGTGGGAGTGTCAGACAGCCCTGTTGTTGGGGCTTGTCTGGGGTGTTGGAGGTCACAGTGTCGCATTTGAAGTGGAGCTTGGGGTCCTCTGAGAGAAACAGGAAGAGCCTGGAGTTTTCTGGAAGAGTCACACGAGCTGGAGGAGATGCACAGGGAAGTCCAGTGGACCTTCCAGCAGAAATGAGAGAATTTGGCTCTTTGTAAGTCGTTGAGGAACCTTCACAGGATCTTCTGCCTCCTGTCAGGCAAAGAGATGGACCCTATTCCCATCTGATGATGCCTCTAAAGCCTGTTCATTTCTTTGCTCTTTGAATTACGCAGGGCTCTAACTTACTCCAGGTTTTTCAAGCTACTGCTGCTTGAGAAACATCTTCTTCCAGTCTTTGAGGTGACCAGTAGCATCATCTTGGATTCTTGACTCCAAGCAGACGGATGAGAGCTGCTGTGTTCTGTGTCTGCTGCTAGAGAGAAGAAAGGCCACATCCTGTGTCCTGGAGATGGGAGCGAACACCTGCAGCTCTGACTTGGCTGTAAACGTTGGTGTCGGGCTCCTCTCGAGAGCCCTGTTGCTGAGAAGCCCCGGGCCAACGTCCAGGTCCAGACTGGGGGTTGCTTTTCTTCCCTTCCAGACCCACTGGGCTGCTGCGATGCCCAGGGCTCGGCAGGAATCCCAAGGGTTGAAAGGAAGGAAACGGTGACTCTGGGTGAACCCACCCAGCAGCAGGGGGGCCTGGCCGTGGTGCTGCCAGACCGATGGTGCCCAGCTGTTTAGCATTCAGAGACGTTCCTGGGGTGTGTAAAAATCAAGGGCAGGGATTTCTCTTCCTCCCCCTCTCCTCGTTAAGGCTGCCCTGTAACGAAGCTGCAGCTGAGCTGCTGCATGTGTGCCTTTGCCTAGCAACTGTGCCTAGCAACGCCACGGCATCGCTGCGAGGCGGCGCTGGGGACCGCGCCGCGGGCTGACCGCGAGCTGGTCGGGATGGTAACGCCTGACGAAGGGTCCTGGAGCCCCTTTGCACCGGGCTCGCCGGAGCCTTGTTCGTAATGTCTTGACCTTGAGGCTTCCGCGGGCGCCTGCGGACAGCTGTCGGCCCTGCCCTGCGCCAGTCACACCAGCCCACAGCTGCCTGGTAGCCAGAGCTCTGTGGGGTGAGCGGGGGCTGGGAAAGCCTTGGAGGAGGCTTTAGCCAAGTCTCACCCCTGTGCTCAGAGTGGGGACAGCCCTTGTGACAGCTGCCGGCCGCGGGTGTTGGGCTCCCTGTGACTCATGGAGATGCGGGTGGAGGTCTCTCCCTTGCTGATGGCTCTGAGCGCTGTTAGCACGGGGCTCCTGCCTGCTGCACCACTGCCTTGAGGGGTTTTTTCCTCATGCTCTCACCTGTGAAGCAACTCAGTGGGGTTTTGATCTGAGATGGAGTGCTGAGTTCATGCTGAGGGGAGGGACAGAGGAGAGAGGTGCCCTTGTGGCCAGGAAGGCCAACAGAATCCTGGAGTGGATCAGGAAGGTGGTTATCAAATGGAGGGAGGTTCTCCTCCCCCTCTGCTCTGCCCCAGGGAGACCACAGCTGGAATCTTGTGTCCAGTTGTGGGCCACTCAGTTCCAGGAGGACACGGAGCTGGTGGAGAGAGCCCAGTGCAGAGCCACAGGGATGATGGAGAGAGGGGAGCATCTCCCTGATGGGGGAGATGGGGATCTTGAGCTGGGAGAATAGGAGCCTGAGGGGTGACCCCATGGATGTTGATCAAGATGTGAAGGGTGGGTGTGAGGAGGATGGAGCCAGGCTCTGCTCAGGGGCACCCAGTGACATGACAGGACAAAGGGCAGTGGGTGTGAGCTGGAGCAGAGGAGGTTCCCCATCAGTGTGAGAAGAACCTTGTTGGCAGTGAGGGTGCCAGAGCCCTGGCAGGGGCTGCCAAGGCCTCCTGGACAGTTCCTGTGCGACTGGATCTGGGGGATCCTGCTGTGGCAGAGGGATGGGACTGGGTGATCTTTCAAGGTCTATTCCAATCCCTAATGTTCTGGAAATTTGTGATCCTGAATTTGTGTGGCAGAGACAACTTACCCCACAGTGCTGAGGAATTTAAACTCCCAAATCAGCTACCTCACAACACAGAGCCTCTCAGTATCTTCTCAGCAAATCTCAGTTTTCAATCATCTGCCTTAAAAAGGCCCTGACAACCACCTCTTTGAGTTGCTTCGTCTGGAAGGTGCCAGAAACATGCAGCGTGAGACAGAGACCCGAAAGGGGCTCTGCTTGGCCGGGCTCCATCGCAGCACCAGAGATTGCTTCCACACTTCACTGACCCACAGGTGTCACCTTCAGCCAAGCAGGAGGCGTTTGCTGATGCAGAGACTGTGCACAGAAAGAAACCTGACCCTCTGAATCACAGGACACTAAGGATTGGAAGGAACCTCAAAACATTCGTGGGGTCACCCCTCAGGCTCCTTTTCTCCAAATCAAGAGCCCCAGCTCCCTCAGCCTCTCCTCAGCAGAGAGCTGTTCCCTTCCTTTCAGCATCCCCGTGGCTCTGCACTGGGCTCTGTCCAGCAGCTCTGTGTCCTTCTGGAACTGAGGAGCCCAGAGCTGGCCACAAGATTCCAGCTGTGGTCTTAGCAGGGTGGAGCAGATTGGGAATAGAACCTCTCTTGATTTACCAACCACCTCCCTTCTGATCCACCCCAGGATTTTGTTGGCCTTTTTGGCCAGCAGGGCCCATTGCTGGCTCCTGGCCATCCTGCTGGCCACCAGGACCCCCAGGTCCCTTTCTCCTCTGCTGCTCTGCAACAGGTCAGCCCCCACCCTATCCTGGTCCCTGAGGTTCTTGCCCAGATGTCAGGCTCTACCCTTCCTCTTGCTCATTAAGCTTCTCCCCGCCCAGCTCTCCGTGTTTTCCCTGATGTGGGGTGAAGCGGGGTGTCTGCCCCGTGTCTCTCCAGCAAAGGACCTTGAATCAGTGCAAGGGAAAAGCAGCCTTTTTTGAGATCACGACTTGGAGCAGGGCAATAGCTGTTGGCCAACGTGACTTTACGAGCAGGCTCCTCTAGCGTTTGCTTTGGTGCTGCTTGTATTGAGCAGGACGTCGTCCCAGGGATTTTCTAGGTGCTTATTAAAGTGACTCCACAGTAATTTTTTAATATCTGCTGTGATTAGCCCTTAAGTCCTCCTGCCTTCCCTCCTCATAGTGAGACAGGAGGGAACCCGTCTCCCCGTGCCCATCTCTGAGTCTGTTCTGCAGCTCTGATCCTGCGCAGGCTGCAGATGGCCAAGTGGGTCACAGATCTGCAGGGGCGACTGGGCAGGGTGCGGCGGGTGCCTGGGGACACCAGTGGGGGCCACGGTGTGGGATTTGCTGCAGAGCTGCTCCCGCTTGTACCAGCTACGCGCCAGCGGGTGTGAACGTGTCCCACAGCAACACTTCTATCAGCAAGCAGCCTGTGTTGTGAGGAAGGTCCCTTCTGTTTGCAGGGCGTTCCAGGGTAGGGATGGGGCCTGTGCAGGTCAGGACGCTCTGGCACCCCCTGCTCTGTCAGGAGCAGAGCACTTGGGCCCCTGGGGGGGAACATGGCAGCTGCTGTTGGGTTGCTCTGGGCTCTGCACTCACTTGGGTGATTTCTCACTTAACCCGGTGAGGCGTCACCGTGCAGCAGCTGCAGCCTGTGGCCTCTCGGCACGTCAGCAGGCAGCGGTGCAGCTGCACGACAGGCAGATGTGCAGGGTCACGGGCTGTGACGGCAGGGTTTGCCCTGCAACGCCTTCTGCCACCTGGAACTGGCCGTTTCCTGCCCTCTCTGCAGCCTCTCCTTCGGTCTTGCTGCTGGGAGTGTGCGTCTCCGTGAGGTGCAGGCGGGAGGTGGTGACCCAAAGGGGGTTGGAGCAAAGGAGAAGGTTACTGAGATGTAGAGGAGAGGATGTTAGCGAGGGCAGGGAAGGGCCTGGGGAGTCAGTCTGATGAGGAGAGTTGGAGCTGTTGAGTTGGAGCAAGAGGAGGCTGAAGGGAGACTTAATCGCTCTCTACAACCATCTGAGAGGTCACTGTAGAGATGCTGGTGCTGGGCTCTTCTCAGAGGTCATTAGAGACAGAAACAGAGGGAAGGGCTTCCAGCTTCAACAGGGGAGGGTTAGGCTGGCCATCAGGGAGAGAGTGGTCAGGGACTGGGATGGGCTGCCCAGGGTGGGGTTGAGTGCTCATCCCTTGGAGAGTTTAAAAGTCACTTAGCTGTGGTGCTGGGGGATGTGGTTCAGGGTGACCTTGTAGAGTTGATGCTTGGGCTCCTTTTCATAGAAGCTGAATGATTCTATGAACTTGGCAGTGGGGGTGGCAGTGGCTTCCCAGCCCGTGTGGATGAGGCAGTGTCCAGTCAGACTGAGCTGCAGCACTGTCCAGTTTGGCTGTGGGAGCAACTGAGGAGAGCGCAGAACCTCACTGGGAGTTCAGAACCATCCGTGAACAAGGAAGCACTGAACTGGTTGGGTTCATGTATTTGATGGTGGTGCTTGACAACGCTTGTGGAGCTGTTGGCCTCAACACTTCAATTGCTAGAGGTGCCTTTGTTTCTATGCAGGTGGCTGTGGTCTTTCTAGAGGGGTTAAAGGAACAGGCTCGAGGCTGTTCTCCCTCTTCCCTTTCCGGGATGCCCGCAGGCTTCGTGGGCTCCAGGCTGAAAACCGCCTGTCTCCAGAGATGTCTGGGGAGAGAAGAAATTGAGTCCGGTGTAGGTGGGACAGAATGTCACTGTCTAACAACAGGGTGGATCTGGGCCAGACATGAAGAGAATGGAGAGCGAGGCTGCTGTTGTGCAGGTTTCCCCTCATCTGAACGACGCAGGTGTCACCGTCGGGGACGTTACAGGATCGCAGAGCAGCAGCGCCTGAGGCTGCTGCAGAGGTGCCTGGAAGCTCCAGACTTTCCCTCCTCTCTGCAAGGATTTGTTGCTTCCAGCAGCTGTAGAGTGGTTTGGCTGAAGCTTTTTCTGGGGAACTCCAAGGTCAGCGACGTGACTGGAAGCCCCAAAGTGTTTAGGAAATCTGTGTAATCTTCCAAGACAAATATTTTGATTGGAGGAGGAAGGGAGGGCGCGTGTGGGAGCCGCGGAATCCATTACTGCAGCATCTTCGCTGCCGCTGCTCCTCTCTTCTTGCTGCTCGGGAAGCCCTTAAAATTGAATTGTTATGCAAATGCTGGAGCAGAGCCGAAACCCAGCAGATCTCTGCAATAACCGTCTAAAAGCCTGGGCAGCATTAAAAGGGACAGAAAGTGATGACAGAGTCGGAGACTGCTGGACTGGCAGGGAAGTGCTGTTCCCTCCAGAGAGCTGGAGGTGACCGAGCTGGTTTCGGGAGCGATTTGCAGCATCGCAGTGGTCACAGAATCACTGAACGTTGGGGATTGGAAGGGACTTTGAAAGATCATCCGGTCCTGTCCCCCTGCCACAGCAGGATCCCCCAGATCCAGTCGCACAGAAACAGTCCAGGGGGGTTTGAAACGTCTCCAGAGAAGGAGATTCCACAGGCCCTTCCCGGGCTCTGGCACCCTCACAGGGAAGAAGGTCCTTCTCACATTGATGCGGAACCTCCTCTGTCCCAGCTCATGCCCCTTTGTCCTGTCACTGGGTGCCCCTGAGCAGAGCCTGGCTCCATCCTCCTCACACCCACCCTTCACATATTGATCAACATCCATGGGGTCACCCCTCAGGCTCCTTCTTTCCCAGCTCCCTCAGCCTTTCCTCAGCAGGGAGATGCTCCCCTCCCTCCATCATCCAGTGGCTCTGCGCTGGGCTCTCTCCAGCAGCTCTCTTTGTGCCATCCACTTGGAACTCCAGGACTGCTTTTGATTTGGGGTGGATGTCACAGTTCTCTCTGGTCCTGGCAGCAGCATCATGAGCTGGGTTCAGCCCTTAGGTTCCTCAGTTGCTCTCTCCACGTGCTCAGAGAGGGAAGTGACGTAAATCATGGCCCTGATGATGCTCCTGGATCCGCCGGCTTTTGATGAAAAGTTCGAGGTAATGGAAGGGCTCTGCATTATTTATTGTGCAGAAGGTTTCGGGAGAAGGCTCATGGTTAAGATAAAACTCTGGGATTCTAGGATTTGTTTGTGGCAACAGGAGGGTCAAACTACACTGTGGGTGAACTACTTGGGGATGTAGGACACTGCTGTGTAAGGAAGTGAAATCAGCTGGTGATAACTCAAACCAGTGAACACTGGGAAAGGGATCTCTTGTCCTGTGTGAGTGGCAGACAGTGATAAAACCAAATCAGTTCTGCAAGATGAACCGATCAGTACGGGGCTGAGGCTGTAGGTTGGTGGTCTTGGGGACAAGGTTGTGGAAACCAGGGACAGGTCTGATAACGAGAGGCTGAGGGAGCTGGGGTTATTTAGTCTGGAGAAGAGGAGACCTTATTGCTGTCTACAACTACATAGAGGGAGGCTGGGGTTGGTCTCTTCTCCTCAGTCACCAGTGGTAGTACAAGAGGAAATGGCCTCAAGTTGCCCCTGGGAGGGTGAGGTTGGCCATGAGGAGAAACCTCTTCCCTGACAGAGGGGTTGGAACAGGCTGCCCAGGGAGGGGGGAGTTGCTGTCCCTGGAGGAGCTAAAACACTGAGTAGCTGTGGCCCCGGGGAGCAGGGTTGAGTGGGGTTGGGATGATGGTTGGACTGGGCGAGCTGGGAGGTCTCTTCCAGCGGGAGTGACTCCATGGCTCTGCGGTGAGACCCGTCAGCGCCTGTGCGTGCAGGGTGTGAACGGCCGTGTTCTCGAGCAAAGCGATTGTTACGTCAAGGTTGCTACAGACAGGAACAACACGGGGTAGGAACGTTCATGCCTGAGTAACAAAGGCTAAAGCAAATGACACCACGGAGCCCCGCTGCGTTAGGGAGGAGACAGCCGTGTATGTCAGCCCGAGACGATGCTGCCGCGAGCCAGCCACTGGGTATGATTTGATATTTGTTCTCCTGAGCTGTGCAGTGACCATACATCAGTTTGCTAAATTAGATTTCTGCTGACAAGCCAAGTGCATCAACGTATATTTTAGGCAGCACTTCAGAAATCCTATTCCCCTCGCTGAAGCTTCAGCTTCCTTAGATATTAATAAGGTGTCAGTCAGCACAGTTGGAGTAACTTCCCCGGTCTGCACCGCCGTGGATCTGGCCCTGCTGGCTTTGAGGAGCTGGACGTAGGTGGGACATGAAGGTCTGTGCCTGTTGTGAAGTCAGGCAGCACCTTGGAGTGCTGTTGGTGACAGAGCTTGGCTGTGGAAGCTGATGTGAGCCTGCAGAGCTGCTGGAGTCCTGCGTCCAGTGCTGGAGCTCAGTCCCAGCCAGGGGCCTGCAGGTTGCAGCTCACTCCTTAGTTATCTCTGGAGACGTTTCAAACCCACCTGGCCTGTTCCTGTGTGACTGGATCTGGGGGATCCTGCTGTGGCAGGGGGACTGGACTGTTTGATCTTTGGAGGTCCCTTCCAGTCCCCAGTGCTCTGCGACACAAGCGCAGCCCCATCCTCCCGCGTCTGACCAAGGTCAGATGCAAAGCGCAAGTCAAGCTCCCGCTGGCTGCTGTCTCCAGCCGCGTGGCTGTTGCTGCCCACAGACACTCCTGGGTGTTGAGCACAAGGACGTTCTTCCTCCCCAACCCCTGGCACGAGGCTCGTTGATACCCAGAGTGGAGCGGGAGGGGGTTGCAGCCCCTCGAGCAGAGGCAGCCAGAGCTTTGTTGGGCTGATGCTTCTATATTCTTTCAGTGAGGTGTCTGTCCCCGGTAAGTCTTCGACGGTTAAATGTGTGTTACGGTGCCGCGGGCTTCCCCAAGCAGGGCGCTTCTTCTCAGAGCATGTTGGCAAGTGAATGTTTCATCCTCTTCCTCGTGCCCACGAGCCAGGAGCTGAGCGATGCCCTGTTGGCATTGCCCAGAGCAGGGTTCTGTTGCACAGACAAGCAGTGTGCGAGAGGCTGGTTAGAGCTGACTGCTCAGCTCTGGCGTTGGGGAAGCGCTCGTGCCCCCAGACAGAGGTGGGGGCTGTTTTCTGCAGAGTTTCCGTGGACTGTGGGGGGTTTTTTATTGGCTGGCTGTGCTCCCCGTGGAGCAAGGCTCTGTGCACCAGCAGTGCCAAGGATGCTAATGCCTTCGCCCTTGTCTGGGAAACTTTTAAGTGCTGCCGTAATGGCATTACCCTGATGCAATCATTAAAAAGATAGAGTCTCATAATAAACCACTTTCCAGAATTGAAAATAGCAGGTTGTGCTGGCAGGGTTCGAGTCGCAATGAGCTCCGTGCTCAGGCTGGTCCTGGCAGAGCAGGACAGGTGCCCACAGACACATACCCGCTGATGAGTCTGTTCCGCCGTCCGCGCCCAGCAGGCCGTGAGTAATGGACTTGGAGGCTGCAGCGTCTGCAGGCGTGTTTGCACTGCCTTGTGGTGGGGAGCGTCTCACCCAGCAGCTCTTTCCCCCAGAGGAAGCTGAGATGAGAGGAGCTTGCCCTGGTTAGTGAGAACTGGCTTAGGGTCAGGCTGAGCACACTGGATGCACACAAGTCCGTGGGCACTGATGGGCTGCGCCCACGAGTGCCGAGGGAGACAGCGGAACTCGTTGCTAGGTCAGTGTCCATCATCTTTGCCAAGTCATGGGAGTCAGGAGAGGTGCCTGGGGACTGCAGGAGAGCAAATGTCACTGCAGTCTTCAGAAAGGGAAAGAAGGAGGACCCACGTAACTACAGACCGGTCAGCCTCACCTCCATCCCAGGACAGGGGATGGAACAGTCTGTCCTGGGCGCTGTCTGTAGGCTCAGCAAGGACAGGAGGGTCATCAGGGACAGTCAGCATGGCTTCACCAAGGGGCAGCTGCTCTGTGCCCTTCTGGAACTGGGAGGCCCAGAACTGGACACAAGATTCCAGCTGTGGTCTCCCCAGGGCAGAGTAGACAGGGAGGAGAACCTCTCTCCATCTACTAACTGAGCCACCCGGTTGGACTTCTTGACCCTAAGGGCACCTTGCTGGCTCCTGCTCTTTTCCAACCTGAGTGATTCTGTGACAAGGCAGGGGGTGACTGGTCTGTGTGGGAGGCTGCTGCAGTCCTGTTACTCCAGTAAGGTGTGAAGTGGTGCCTCATGTCCAGAGTCTGGGTGGCAGAGGATGCTCCACAAGTTCCAGAGGAAAGTCATCCTCTTTCAGATAGGAATTCACCGGCACCGTGATCACCCAGACACTGCTGCTGTCCTTCCGTACCCTTCTGCCTAACGCTCCTGGGCCCAGGGGATGGAGAGAATTGTTTCTGCCAGCCTTCAGAGGAGGAACTGGAGTGTTTCCTTGTCATGTGCTTTAGATGGGGGATAAGGCTTTGTCAGTCAGGGCTGAGCTGCACCAGCTCAAAGCTGAGAGCACATCAGCCTGGGCACAAACCCTCCTGGGCTGGCAGGGTCCCAGTCCCGCAGTCCCCAGCGGTGTCCGATACCAGTGAAGCTCCCTGCTTTTCCACTTGATGGGCAATTTATTGCTTTCCAGTTTGTTGGCTTTTGGGGAAACTCATTTTTGTTTGCAATAAGCAATTTTCTTTCAGCTGTGTCCAAAACCCATCTTGGTCAGAACCATGAGCATGCAAATCTGTCAGCAGATGGATTTGCTGTGTCGGGAAGCCCTGCCCTGTTCTTTGCTCTCAGTGGGTTTTCTCCTCAGATTTACTGTTTGCTGGGTTTTTTAATCACTGAATCCTAGAATCACAGAGCATCAGGGATGGGAAGGACCTCGAAAGATCAGCCAGTCCTGTCCCCCTGACACAGCAGGATCCCCTAGATCCAGCTGCACAGGAACAGTCCAGGAGGGTTTGAAATGTCTCCAGTGAAGGAGACTCCACAACCCCCCTGGGCAGCCCCTGCCAGGGCTCTGGCACCCTCACTGCCAACAAGGTCCTTCTCACACTGATGGGGAACCTCCTCTGCTCCAGCTCACACCCGCTGCCCCTTGTCCTGTCACTGGGTGCCCCTGGGCAGAGCCTGGCTCCATCCTCCTGATGCTTTCCCCTCTCTTCCCTGCTTCCTTTACCCAACTGCCTGTTGAGGCACAAAGCAAAACCCGCCCTGGGCAGGCTGGTCTGGTCCTACTGGCTGTAATGGAAGTGAAATTCCAGGTGGTTTGCAGGGCACCTGTCGAGTCCAAAGGCAGAACTGGCACCTCCACCCCACGGGCAGCCCGGAGCTGCTGCTCCCTGCTGCCTGCACCCGCCCTGGCTCCTCTCCCAGCTGCAGCTTTGTTTACCCCGGCTCACGCAGACAACTGGGGCTTTCAGGTTGAGATTAATTAGATTAGAAATCGGTGCTTTGATTTCTCACGGCCTTTCTCTCCCCCCCTTGCAAAGGCAGCGCTGGCATCTGCACTTCTGAGAGCCGAGCAGCTACAGGTACAGAGCCGCAGCCCGGCCTCATTACAGCCCGTTACAATTAGAGTGACCTACTTCGGCTCAGTGGGACCTCTCCCGAGACAAAGGTCACACCCGTGTGAAGCTGCAGTGGTCAGTGGGATTCGCAGCGCGGGGAGCTGCCGTGTGCTGTGTTCGTGCTGTCCCCGAGAGCTAGGGCAGACCCACAACCCGCCCCGGGCTGAGCCTGCGCCGAGCACAGACCCCAGTCGGGAGGGAGGCGCCGCCGCTTGGCGTTTCCAGAGCACCTGGCACCTGCCTCTCAGCACGTTGTGTCACTGCCCACCAGACACCAGCGAGATCCCCCTTCCTCCTCCACTCCCGCTCCGTGTGGCTGCAGAGCTCACCGAAGGGCTGCGCGCGCCTGGTGCCCGAAAGCTGCACTGGACAGGGAACAGCAACCCGGCGGTGAAACTGGAACCACAGGATCATTCCAGTTGGAAAAGACCCCCGGGACCAGCGAGTCCAACCACCAGCCCTACTCTACACAGTCACCCCTAAACTGGCAGTATAAACATTCCTGATGCTGGGTGACGTTCAGAAAACCAAGTCAAGGTCAGAGACACTCCCAAGGACACACGAAAGGCACCAGGCTTTGGGATCACTATAAATCCATGGCATCCTTCCAGGAGGATGGAGCCAGGCTCTGCCCAGGGGCACCCAGTGACAGGACAAGGGGCAGCGGGTGTGAGCTGGAGCAGAGGAGGTTCCACATCAGTGTGAGAAGGACCTTGTTGGCAGTGAGGGTGCCAGAGCCCTGGCAGGGGCTGCCCAAGGGGTTGTGGAATCTCCTTCTCTGGAGACTTTTCAAACCTTCCTGGACTGTCCCTGTGTGACTGGATCTGGGGGATCCTGGTCCCATCGGACTGGCTGGTCTTTCAAGCTCCCTTCCCCTCCCTCACGTTCTGTGATTCCCTGTTCTCAAAAGGTAGTTAGGTACCTGCTTCCCCAGCGGGAAGGTCTCTTCCTGAAGCAGTACATCCTGGCAGCTGATCTTTGTCTTTGGGATGAAGTCTTCACAGGGACTGCTTTGGGGAAGGAAGATGGATTTGAGGAAGGTGTTAAGTGTTTAGCTGGTGGGTACAGGGCTGGGCTTTTGTTCTCAGAAGATGTGACTGCAGGAATACTGAGTGGGAGATGTTTGCTGTGTGCTGAGCCTGTGGGAGCAGCAGGAACCTTTCAGAGCTGCGTGACAGCAGACAGAGCAGCTGAAGGAAGCCAGGTCTAGCCATCATGTTCTTCCTGGTTACCCCCATCAGCTCTCAGAGGTGGTGGCAATGTTTGGGTCACAGTCTGTGTCTCTTTCCAGGGGTATCATTACCAGTTTGGGGTACTTAGACCAGTGGGAATGTGCCTTTCTGTAGGGCAGCCTGCTTGGAAAGTCATGTCCAAAGCCATCAGCTCTTCTCCCTGCTTGTGAGCAACAGCTACCTGAACGAACGTGGATGGCGGGCAGAGACCTGCTGTTCTAGGAAGCGTGAGGATTTGGGGCTCTTCTTTGGTTTTTATTCCAGATTCCTATTCAGAAGGGTCTGTTGAAGCCTTGGCACTGTGTCCTGCTCCTTCCCGAGTCAGGACAACCTCCCTTTCTGATCTTCTGCCAGTCTGGTTTCTCGCGGTCCAGACAGACAAGTCATTTGGTGACTCAGCTCCTCATTATGCATGGTGCCCGTTGCTGGGTTTGGCCTTTCAAGGTGAGGGGTGCTCTGTCTCTTGGTACAACCGAGCCCTCGTCTTGTGTCCCCTGTTCAGGTCTAACTGAGGGTGGAAGAGACTTGTTAGCTCTGGTGTCACCCTGCTGGTTTGTGGCCTCTCAGCCCCTTCAGCTTGAGGCACCCGGAATGACTGGAGACTCCTCAGTTGTGTTCAGTCCCTAAGTGCACGGTGGAGGCTGATGGGTTTGTTGGACTTTGTCATGGGCTGTGAAAGGACGTTTGAGAAAGCAGCTGCCCCAGTCCAGCTGGTGTTGGTCCATCCTGTCTCCAACCAGAGGGGGTGGAGCCCAGCTGATGGGTGCCTTGGCTCTGAGCTCCTGCAGGGAGGTCAGAGAGTCCTCTCAAGGTTTGAACCTTTGTCTGTTCTCTGGGACCATGAGCTGAGCAGAAATTCACTGGAAAAAAGTCTCCTCTGACCTGTTGGAGAGCAGTGGAGGAGAAAGGGATCTGGGGGTCCTGGTGGCCAGCAGGATGGCCAGGAACATCCTGGGGGGGATCAGAAGTGGGGTGAGAAGGACCTTGTTGGCAGTGAGGGTGCCAGAGCCCTGGCAGGGGCTGCCCAGGGGGTTGTGGAGTCTCCCCCTTGTCTGGAGCCATTTCAAACCCACCTGGCCATGTTCCTGTGTGACTGGATGTAGGGGATCCTGCTGTGTCGGGGGCACTGGGCTGTTTGATCTTTGGAGGTCCCCTCCAACCCCTCATGTCCTGTGACTCTGTGGTGTGCTGGGGTGGCGACGGCGTGAACGGCGTCTCCTGCAGCACCTGACCTGTCCCCCTGTCTTTTCTCTCGGCAGCTCAGAACTGCAGTCA
This sequence comes from Rhinopomastus cyanomelas, assembly GCA_013400115.1. Classification (NCBI taxonomy): domain Eukaryota; kingdom Metazoa; phylum Chordata; class Aves; order Bucerotiformes; family Rhinopomastidae; genus Rhinopomastus; species Rhinopomastus cyanomelas. Next base: position 53,948 of record VXBP01005577.1, read on the forward strand.
CGTGTTGCAGGGCCCCAACGGGACGATACAGAGCCCAGGCTTCCCCTACGGATACCCCAACTATGCCAACTGCACGTGGACAATCACTGCCGAGGAGCAGACCAGGATACAGCTGGTGTTCCAGTCCTTTGCACTGGAGGAAGATTTTGATGTCTTATCCATCTACGACGGACTGCCTCAGCAGGGGAGCCTGAGAACAAGGTATGCTGCGCAGACCCACGTGCCCGTGCCCGCCGCGGGGATTAGATCTGGGCTGGAGGTTTATGCTGCAATAAATTGGGAGTGTTTCTTGCTGGTGGGTTGATTTGTTACCTCTGATAAGGTTTGAAGTGTTTCTCTCAATGCCTGATGGTAGCAATTTATCAAGAATCATTCTGGGCATCCAGAGAAGTTAATTAGAAAATGGAGGCAGAGCTGATGTAGAGAGGAGCCTTCCCTCCGTCCAAAAGAGGTGCTCTGAGTGGGAGGATGGATAATGGGTTGTGGTAAGTGGCTCTGGGGGTGCGTTTGGGTGATTCCCCAGCTTGCAGTCTGCTCGTCAGCTGGACGGGGTGATGCTCTCACGCGTGACTCCGTCGTGGGTTAAGGAGTTCCTGGCTAATCGAGTTCGGTCTGAAGACTCTCCGTGGATTCTGATCTGAGACCTGCAGGTGTTAATAGAAGTTAAATGAGGGGCTGCGTTTGGAGAGGAGAACAGAAGTGCTGCTGTGGTACTAACTGTTACAGAAGCTGTCAGACTGTGTCTGAAGGGGTCATGAGCTTGGATCCTCAGCCCTGAGGGACAGATGAGATCAGCCTGGCGACTGGTGATGCGGCTCTTGGCTGCTGTGAATCATTCGGGTCGGAAGAGACCCCTGGGATCAGCGAGTCCAACCATCAACCCCACTCTACAAGGTCACCCCTGAACCAGAACCCCCAGCACCACATCTGAGTGACTTTTAAACTCATCCAGGGATGGGGACTCAACCCCACTCTGAGCAGCCCACTGCCTGACCACTGTCTCTGGGAAGAATCTCTTCTTGGTGTCCAGTCTGACCCTCCCCTGGTGGAGCTGGAAGCCCTTCCCTCTGCTTCTGTCGCTGATTCCCTGTGAGCAGAGCCCAGCACCAGCATCTCTGCAGTGTCCTTTCAGATGGTTGCAGAGAGCAATGAGGTCTCTCCTCAGCCTCCTCTTCCTCCAACTAACCAGCCCCAACTCTCTCCATCTCTCCCCACCAGACTGATTCTCCAGACCCTTCCCCATCTTCATTGCCCCCTCTGCCCTCCCTCCAGCCCCTCGCTGTCTCTCTTGCACCAAGGTGCCCAGAACTGGCCCCAGTACTCAAGGTGTGTTGTCCCCAGTGCTGAGTCCGGGGGGACAGCCACCTCCCTGGTCCTGCTGGACACAGTTCCTAACCCAAGCCAGGATGCCATTGGCCATCTTGGCCACCTGGGCACCCTGCTGGCTCGTATTCAGCTGCGGTGTCTGATGGCTGCTGAAGTCTGACTGCAGTGTAGTCAAAAAGGACTAGAAATGGTGACAGCACCTGGTGTGAGAGAGCCCCCAGCGAGAACCCTGTGGCCAGGCACAGTCCTGCAGATGAATTTTAACCTCCAACCACTTCAGGTCAGGACGGATCCGTTGACCTCAGTGTCTTCTCCAACCCAGCTGGAAAAATCCAAAGCTAACGGAACCCGGGTGGAAATCAGCTCTTTATGTAGATGATTTCAGCTATGCAAATAAATCAGGTCTTCATCTTGTAACTGTGCTTGAGAATCATCTTAATTATGGGCCCTCATCATTTAATCAAAGGTAGCAGAGTGCTTTGCTCTGGGTGTTATGTAAAGAGTGCCTACATCTGGTAGAAAACTCTGCTCGGGAGGCGCGCGGTGAGTAGTCAGTGCTGCTCTTGCCCTGAGAAGTCCCCTGGCAAATTGCTGTCTGCATCAGCAGAGCCAGATGTTTCCTTCTGGCCTCCAGACGTCTGTGGGAGGTTCTGCTGAAGAAGCAAAATTTGTGAATGAAATGATTCCAAACTCAGGGTCGTGGTCGAGTAAATGAGTGAGACAATGGGGAGAGTCAGATCCACATGCTGCTCTGAGCTGCTTGGTGGGGAGGCCTCATCGCTCCCCACAGCTCTCTGAGAGGACACTCTGCAGAGATGCTGGTGCTGGGCTCTTCTCACAGGTCATCAGTGACAGAAGCAGAGGGAAGGGCTTCCAGCTCCAACAGGACAGGGTCAGACTGGCCATCAGGAAGAAATTCTTCCTGCAGAGAGTGGTCAGGACTGGACTGGGCTTCCCAGGGTGGGGGTTGAGTCCCCATCCCTGGATGAGTTTAAATGTCACTGAGATGTGGTGCTGGGGGATCTGGTTTAGGGGTGACCTTGTAGAGTGGGGTTGGTGGTTGGACTCGATGATCCCAGGGGTCTTTTCCAACATGAATGATTCTGTAACCACCATGTGATTGTAGACAGGAGTCGCAGGAGGGGCTTCTTCCTGCAGTTGACCAGTAGAACAAAACTGAGGGTTTGGAGACTGCCCTGCACTGGATGAAGTGGAGGAGACAAGTGAGGTCCTTCCCTCTGCATCACTGGTGAACTTGATGCACAGCTTAGGTGGAGGCTTTTCCAGAGGTCTGCATCCATTGTCAGAGAAGTCACAGCTCATTAGGGGTTGGAAGGGACCTCAAAAGATCATCCAGTCACATCCCCCTGCCACAGCAGGATCCCCCAGATCCAGTCACACAGGAACATGGCCAGGAGGGTTTGAAACGTCTCCGGAGGAGAGTCCACAGCCCCCCTGGGCAGCCCCTGCTGGGGCTCTGGCACCCTCACCCTGAAGAAGTCCCTCCACAGCAATCAGTGAGGTGTGGACCCTTGTGTGATGGACACCTGCATTGTTTCCCTGGCTGTTTCTGGATTCGTGGCTTGAACCCCAGGATCCTGCTCCTCCTTGTTGTTTGCTGTCTCACTCCTTTGTTCAGCTAATACAGTTTCTTCTGAACATCAATCAACCTCATTAAACTCTGCGGTTGTTGCCCAGCGTTGGGTTTTTTCTGTCTTTCTCCCTTTTTCCCCCTTTTTCCTGCGGCTATCAATTTTGTTTTTACTCAGACTGCTTTCCAAATGTACTCCATTCATCATCGGAGCGCGGCTCGCGAAGATGGATGACCATGCGTCATTCATCAGAGCTCCTGCTGCCCGCAGGAGGGCCAAAGGGAGCTGTGAGCGAGGGGAGAATCAAGACAAGAGCAGGTTTCCTTTGAGAAGAAGGTCCTGGGAGGTGGTGGTGCTCACTGTGTTCAAGGCTGCTCGACTCAACAGCCCAGCTGGGTCTGGTGTCTGTGTCCCATCGTGGAGTTCATGTTGTCAGGCATCGCTGATGCGTTCGGTAGGTCTTGGGGCCTTGAAAACAAATGTCATTGAGAGAGTTGGGGCTGTTGAGTTGGAGGAAGAGGAGGCTGAGGGGAGACCTCATAGCTCCCTACAACTACCTGAAAGGGCCCTGTGGAGATGCTGGTGCTGGGCTCTGCTCACAGAGAATCAGCGACAGAAGCAGAGGGAAGGGCTTCCAGCTCCACCAGGGGAGGGTTAGACTGGCCATCAGGAAGAGATTCTTCCTGGACCGAGTGGTCCGGGACTGGGATGGGCTGCCCAGGGTGGTGGGTGAGTCCCCATCCCTGGATGAGTTTCAGAGTCACTTAGATGTGGTGTTTACTTGGTTTATTTGGATTCAGGTTGGACTGGATGATCTTTAAGGTCTTTTTCAACCTCATCGTTACTGTGATGCTGTGTTGGGGGATCTGGTTTAGGGGTGACCTTGTAGAGTAGGGGTGATGGTTGGAGTCTGTGATCCCAGAGATCTTTTCCAACCTGGATGATTCTGTGGTTGTTGGGTGAGAAGAGAACGATGCTGGTGCTGAGAGCACTTCCTTGTGCAGAAGGGTGGAGAGCAGGTAGTTGTCTGAGGCCCCTCTGCCTGGTTGCAGCCCCGAGAGCCCAGCTGTAGTCCCAGGAGCTTCCCTGGCCTGGTGGCGGTGCCGCGTCTGGCGGCGTTTCAGAGAAGGGGTTAATGATGGTGTTCGTGGAGTGCTGACAGAAGGCACCCTGTTGTCTTGCAACTTAATGTGGTGTGAAAGTTCCCTAATAGAATAAGAGCAGCCTTAATCCAACGAGACACTCGCTAATCAACTCTTTTACTGTATATTAGGGAATTTGCCGCGCGCGTTTGTGATGAGTAGGGGAATATTAAACGCGCTTCAGCGTCTTAATTTAGACATCCAGGGCCCTTGTCATCGTTCAGTGCCATGACTTTGCTTTGTCTGCTAGAATCCGAGCCTTTCCAAGTTCCTTCCTCCTTCAGCTTCTGTCTCAGTGATCTTTCCCCCCCAACACCATCCCACCTCCTTGTGGTTCACCTCCCCAGACCTAGACCCTCCGCGTTCCCCACCGCTCCGGAGCGCTGGGCAGGCCGGAGGGGGCTGCGTGGGGAGCGGTGCTCCGACCACTGCCCTTCCCCAGGAGCAGCCTTGCCATTGTGCCGGGCTGATTGTGTCTTTGTGAAGAGGATGCTCCAATCAGCTTGGCTTCCTGATTGCTTTCCCACCGCGCTGGGGCTTCGGAGCTCAGCGCAGACCTGACTGAAATTTGAATACTGGGAGTTATTTATGGCTCCGAGACTGCTCGGGGGCTTGGGAGACTCTCTGCACCTCTTTGTGTCAGACTGTTGTTAGGTGACACGAGCGGGTGGTAGTTAACAAGAGAGCCCCGCGACGTCCTCGGGCCAGTTCATCCGCAGCCGCTGGCTCGCGGGATGCTCCTGATGGGAGCGCGTCAGCCGGCGGCCGGTTTCCATCATGGGAGCTTCAGGCTTGTGCTCAGATCAGAGCAAAAGCTGTTTGCAAGGTTCAGGGAAACCTCTTGTCATCTAGTGACAGGACAAGGGGCAGTGGGTGTGAGCTGGAGCAGAGGAGGTTCCCCATCAGTGTGAGAAGGACCTTGTTGGCAGTGAGGGTGCCAGAGCCCTGGGGGCTGCCCAGGGGGGTTGTGGAGTCTCCTTCTCTGGAGACATTTCCTGGACTGTTCCTGTGCAACTGGCTCTAGGGGATCCTGCTGTGTCCAGGGGATGGGACTGGGTGATCTTTCCAATCCCTAATGTTCAGTGTAAAAAGATATCCCAGGTGGCCAAGAATTTGAATGGCATCAGCAGTAGTGTGGCCAGCAGGATCAAGGAGGTGATGCTGCCCCTATACTCGGTCCTGATGAGGCCTCACTTGGGGTGCTGGGGACAGTTTGGGCAGTATAGGAAAGAGAGGGGTCAGAGAAAGGCAGCTGGGGTTGTGTTGGGGTCTGGAGGGCAGGGCTGGTGGGGAGAGGCTGAGGGAGCTGGGGCTGCTCAGCCTGGAGAAGAGGAGACTGAGGGGAGACCTCCCTGCTCTCTACAGCTCCCTGAAGAGAGGTTTCAGTGAGGTGGGGCTTGGCCTCCTCTCTCTAGGGACTGAGGACAGGAGCAGAGGACATGGGGTCAGGCTGTGCCAGGGGAGGGTCATGTTGGATCTTTAGAAAAACCTCTCCCCAGCAAGAGTGGGGAGCCCTTGGAAGGGGCTGCCCAGGGAGGGGATGGAGGTGGTGTCCCTAGAGAGATTTGAGAAGTGGGCAGCCAGGGTGTTGGAGCAGCTGGGTTAGTGGTTGGGGGCTGTAGGGCAGATGGTTGGACCGGGTGATCCTGAAGGGCTTTTCCAAGCCTGATGATCCTGTGAGCTGGTGGGTGGGTACCTTCAGACACCTCCTTCTGTTCTGCACTGTGTTCCACTCAGGAGAGGACTGGTCACTGCAGAAAATGAGGCTTTGCAGGGTTGCCTCCCCCTCCCTTTCCCCTGAGGCCTTTAAAACCCCCCTGGAAAGCCCTGCAGAGCAAAGCTGGAGGACTTCTACAGCTCGTGGGTTGAATTTATTTGGCCAAGAGGATGTTTACTCGAGCCCAGCACACGAACAACAACAAGTGTTTATTACAGCCCTAACCCCAGCGGTGCAGGCTGTATCCCTGCAGAAGTTACTAGGAGGTGTATGTTTACACAACAGCGAGGAGCTGACCCCTTCTGATGTCTGTGGGGTGTTAGGGTCAGAGAAGGTGTTTGCAAATCATTACTGCAGCAGCTCTGCTCCTGAAGCTCAGAGATCTCTCTGGCTTTAGCTCTCCGGCACCGCGAGTAACTTGGTGCTCACGTCGCGGCTTGACGCTCCGCGTTGTGGAGCTACTCATCCCTGTTCCCTGCCAGATGCGTGAGGAGCTGGGAGGAGGTTTGCCATCGGTGTGCGGCCCCCAGATCTCCGTGGCCATATTTCACTGACTGCAAGATGCAGTGTTTTGCTTGAACGTAAAAACCGAAGCGATAGCAGAGACAAGGGGGAACCGTCTGCTGGGGTGACCCGTTTGCAGCCACGGCAGCACCGCCTGCGTCTCGCCTGCTTCTCCTTGATAACCTTTTAATTAGTGGCAGCAAAATTGGACAGGGCGACTTGGCCTTAATTACCAATCAGGAGAACAAAGCGTTTGACAAACAATGGCAGGGAGGCGGGAGACGAAGGGATCAGCGAGGGATAGACCCCCCCCGCCCGTTGCCTTACACCCTTAGAGAGGCAAACCTGGGTTAGAACAGAGTTCTGGGGTTCTGGCACTGGGGGCTGTTGGGGTTCAGTCCTGTTCCAGACACCCCAGGAGAAAATACTGTCGGGTAACACAGGTCTTGTGTTGGGGTTTGCTGCTGTCGCCTGCGCTCCTGTGACTGACACACAGGCTCATGGAACGTGGGGGGCTGGAAGGGACCTCAGAAGATCATCCAGTGCGATCGCCCCACCACAGCAGGATCCCCCAGATCATTGCATCGTGGCTACCTCGTGTCTCCAGGGTGACTACAGTTCCTTTCATTAAGGACAAAGATAAAGAAGACACAGGGGCAGCTAAACCCTTCGGTCAGCTTTGGTGAACGGGAGAATCCTGTCGTCGTCTTCCCCTCAAGAGGCTCCTTTGTCTCCTTTCATTAACTTGGGGAGGAGGGAAACCCAACCCGACAAAAAACCCCACTTACATTTGTGTTCTCTGCTTTGGAGAGTAAAGCAGACCTTAGTTATTACTTGACCTTAGTTATTACAGACCTTAGTTATTACTTGAGTGGCCAGTGAACACAATCCTGTTTGAGGAAGCAGGTTGCTGGCTGGTGGTTGTTGCATGTCTGGTGTGGACGTGTTGCTGTGAGTTGTGGAGAGCAAGGGAGACATCGAGGGGCAGGAGCAAGGGCAGAGGGGGGCAACGGAGCTGGGGAAGGGCCTGGAGAATCAGTCTGATGGGGAGAGAGATGGGGAGAGTTGGGGCTGTGGAGTTGGAGGAAGAGGAGGCTGAGGGGAGACCTCATCGCTCTCTACAACCATCTGAAAGGACCCTGTGGAGATGCTGGTGCTGGGCTCTTCTTGCAGAGAATTAGTGACAGAAGCAGAGGGAAGGGCTTCCAGCTCCACCAGGGGAGGGTCAGACTGGCCATCAGGAAGAGATCCTTCCTGGAGAGGGTGGTCAGGCCCTGGGATGGGCTGCCCAGGGTGGTGGGTGAGTCTCCATCCCTGGATGAGTCTAAAAGTCACTGAGATGTGGTGCTGGGGGGTCTGGTTCAGGGGTGACCTTGTAGAGGGGGGTTGCTGGTTGGACTCGCTGGTCCCGGGGCTCTTTTCCAACCCGAGTGACTCTGGCTCTCGCTGCCGGGCTCAGTGCAGGAGTCGCAGGGTGTTGCTGTTGCTCAAGCCGTCCTTGACTCCAGAATTGCTTTTGCTTTCCCTCTCAACTGTTGATTAACCTGTTTACAGGTAAATTCAAGCCAACCTTGACGATGACTTTTTGCTTCCCATTAAGGAATGCAAAGTGTATTAAGTGCAGAAAGATTTCCTGTAATTGGACAGCATCTAATAGATTTTAATTAAGATTCTGCACTGGAACCCTCTGCTGTGGAGAGATCTGTGAGCATCCAGTGCCATTAGGAATGGAGGGGTGTTTGAACTGGGTAAATGGGCAAGCTGAGGAGAGTCATGGAGCCCACAGTTCTCCGTAAGGAAGTTGGTGCAGGTTGTGGAGGTCTCCTGTTCCTCTGATGTCAGGCTGTGGAGGGAAGGAAGGGGGAAGCTCATGACGGGCCGTACAGCAGGACCTTGGTGGTGTCTTAGGCCAGTGGGGTTCAACATGCACTGTGCTGGGACAGCACTGGGGAGGTTATTGGAGAGCAGGATGACCAGGAGCCAGCAGTGTGTGCTTGTGGCCAAGAAGGCTAATGGCATTCTGGCGTGGATCAGAAGGGGGTTGCTTAGAGAGGTTCTCCTCCTCCCTCCTACTCTGCCCTGGGGAGACCACAGCTGGAATCTTGTGTCCAGAAGGACACAGAGCTGCTGGAGAGAGCCCAGCGCAGAGCCACAGGGATGATCAGAGGGGAGCATCTCCCTGCTGAGGAGAGGCTGAGGGAGCTGGGGCTCTGGAGCTGGGAAAAAGGAGCCTGAGGAAAAGTGACCCCATGGATGTTGATCAATATGTGAAGGGTGGGTGTCAGGAGGATGGAGCCAGGCTCTGCTCAGGGGCACCCAGTGATGGGACAAGGGGCAGCGGGTGTGAGCTGGAGCAGAGGAGGTTCCCCATCAGTGTGAGAAGGACCTTGTTGGCAGTGAGGGTGCCAGAGCCCTGGCAGGGGCTGCCCAGGGGGGCTGTGGAGTCTCCTTCTCTGGAGACATTTCAAACCCTCCTGGACTGTTCCTGTGCAGCTGGATCTGGAGGATCCTGCTGTGGCAGGGGGACAGGACTGACTGATCTTTCAAGGTCCCTTCCCATCCCTGATGCTCTGGGTTTCTCAGTCTTCTTTCATGCTGACACAGGAGTGGTGCCGAGTCTGAGTGCGCTCACTGCACACCCTGCAGGGTTCCTGGTAAAGCCCATCTGCATGCTGAGAGCTCCAAGTGCTTTCATGAGCTTCCTCCTTGTCCTTGCCAGAGGTGGCCGGTGACAAAGCTCCAGCAGGAGCTGGGAGAGCCGCTCGTCTCCGTGAGCCTGCGTGCGGTGTAAGCGATGCGGTCGCGGGCGGCGTTGGGCACCTCAACCCGTTTGTTTGGGAGCTGCTTTTGTCCTCCTGGCAGGGGCGGCCGTTTGCCGGAGCAGTGGGTGAGCTCTGGGGTCAGAGGCAGTGAAATGAGATTTTTATTTTAGCCACAGAGGGGGACAAATGGAAGCAGCCCACCGTCCTGGCGTGGTGCTTCTCATCTTGTAGATGACGGCGCGCCGAGGAAGGCCGCGTGCCGCCGCGGAAGGCAGCCGGCAGCTCGGGCATGTTCAGCCGGCGCCTCAGGCCGCGCAGCCAGTTATTAGCTGGTAGCTATTAGTTCTTGAACTTGGGTTGCCCGGTTGCCGTGGTACCGCAGGGCTTGGTGATGAGGTGAGAGCAGGCTGAGCCAGCTTGTGTAAGAGCTGGTGCAGAAAGTCTGCCGGCTTTGTCAGCGCAGGGCCAGCTCTTCAGAACCAATTTCCCCTGGAGGCGATAGGTATCGACTTGGCTGGCATCGAAGTGGCCACTTTCTTCACTGATAATTAGTGTCAGGCTCCCACGAGGAGCAGAGCGGTGGCTTGTGTGGTGGTGGTGGTGGCAGAGCACTGGGGTGTGCTGGTGGTCCCTCCGATGTGACATCTGCCACCCTCAGCAAGTTTGTGGGTGATACCAAGCTGAAGGTGCCGTTGATGTGCCTGAGGGATGGAAAGGCCAGCAGCATCATGGGGTGGATCAGAAGAGGGGTGGTTAGTAGATTGAGAGAGGTTCTCCTCCTCCCTCCTACTCTGCCCTGGTGAGACCACAGCTGGAATCTTGTGTCCAGAAGGACACTGAGCTGCTGGAGAGAGCCCAGCACAGAGCCACAGGGATGATGGAGGGAGGGGAGCATCTCCCTGCTCAGGAAAGGCTGAGGGAGCTGGGGCTCTGGAGCTGGGAAAAACGGAGCCTGAGGGGTGACCCCAGGGATGTTGATCAATATGTGAAGGGTGGGTGTGAGGAGGATGGAGCCAGGCTCTGCTCAGGGGCACCCAGTGACAGGACAAGGGGCAGCAGGTGTGAGCTGGAGCAGAGGAGGTTCCCCATCAGTGTGAGAAGGACCTTGTTGGCAGTGAGGGTGCTAGAGCCCTGGCAGGGGCTGCCCAGGGGGTTGTGGAGTCTCCTTCTCTGGAGACTTTTCAAACCCACCTGGGCTGTTCCTGTGCAGCTGGATCTGGAGGATCCTGCTGTGGCAGAGGGCAGGACTGGCTGATCTTTCAAGGTCCCTTCCCATCCCTGATGCTCTGGGTTTCTCAGTGTTTCTATCAACATTAATGGGGCCACCCCTCAGTCTCCTTTTCTCTAAGCTCAAGAGACCCATCTCCCTCAGCCTTTCCTCCCCAGTCCTGTAGGTCCAGGAGGTTTTGTGTCTGTGAGCTCTGACCCTGACAGTGGATGTGTGCTTCTCTTGAGTCAGAAGCAGTGACGTTCCCGGGAGCTGGGGCAGCCCAGCCAGGCCGTTGCAGAGCAGCAGAGCTGGCTGCTCTCTTACCTGCAGTCTCTAATAGAAAATGGACTCACATCTTTGCTGCCCGCTGACTCCCATCCGTCGCGGTCCCGTAGGGTGGTTGTGCTGCAAAAGCAACTGCTGACATCTGCTCCTTTTAATAAAGACTGTAATTGTCTGATTTCACAGCTGTTTGGACAAGGTAAAGGCTGCTGCTGGCCAAGGAGGCAGCAGTTGTCCCGATGTCCTCAGTGATTCCCCTACTATTTAGGCTCAGAGCTGATTAGAGCCGCTACGGTGGGATGAAAGGTTTAGGAGGGAGAGAAGTGTTTTCACTGGAGCTGTTGGGTAGCTGCTGTTGTGCCTGATCCCTCTGTAAATTGAAGTGTGAAGTGCTGGAGTTCCAGCATTTGTCTGTGTTTCCTTTCAGTGATTGAAATTGGGACCTTTATCTCTGCAGGTTACTGGGTAGACATCCTCTCCCTGGAGTTCCTGCAGGTTGATGTGTCTGTTGTAGAGGAGGAGAATGGGAAGGGGAGATGGGATTAGCTCCAGGACAAGCTCTGCTGCTGCTGGATTCAGACCCAGGGCTTTCTGCTTGGGCTCTGGGGCTAAACACGAGCGGCTAGCGACGCTCCGGTGCCGGTCGTGCTCAGTATTCAGCAGCCACACGAGGCGCGGGCGAGTGGGGAACGAGCTGCGACGTGAATCGATAGCGCGGTCTTTGCAGCTAGATCTTCATCAGCAGGATGAAGCAATGGGGTTTGTTTCACTTTTTTATCTCACAGCATGTCTGCTAAAAATCACATCTCTTATTAACCTACTTCTGACTTCACGGGCCGCGGAGGGCGGCTCGTGGTGTTGGTGTTCCTCCGTTTGGCCGCCTCCTTCTAAGTCTGTGCTCTAGAGACCGGGAATTTCTCCTGTCTCCTCCTCGTCTGGTGCTGCTAAACTTTGCTTTTGTTGTTGTTCCAAACTGTTTTATTCATTTTGCTTCTTCTGTAAACAGAACAGGCTGCCCAGGATGGCAGATGAGTCTCCACACCTAGAGGTGTTTAACGGTTGCTTAGATGTGGTGCTGGGAGATCTGGTTGAGTGGGGAACTTGGTAGAGTTGGGTTGTTGGTTGGACTGGATCTGGTGGTTGAGTCTCTATCCCTGGATGTGTTTAAAAGTGGCTTAGATGTGGTGCTGGGGGATCTGGTTGAGGGGTGACCTTGGGTTGATGGTTGGACTCGCTGATCCCAGGGGTCCTTTCCAACCTGGATGGCTCTGTGATTCTGTGAGTGTTGGGGTATTTTGACCCCCCGGATGGTAATTCAGCCTTTGTTGTGTGCAGCAGGATGCTCTGACGATTCATTTCTCCCATTCGGGCTCCTCGAGATGGGTTTGTTTTTTAGAGAAAGCTGGAAGGAACCTCCAAGCCCCAAGTTCTGAGCCGACACGGCTGAGCCTGGGTTGGTTTGCATCCAGACTTGTCTTTGTCGTGAACGTTCCTGTGAAGCTGTGTTTTCTCCCCCGCGTTGTACTAGCAGGAGTGAGAACAGCGATGCCAGGGTTCACGGGCTACTGGCCTGCGTCTCGCTGCTGCCTGAGAAGGGGCAGGGAGAGACGAGTGTGGAGGGGATGTGATAAAAACAACGAGATAAATCCACGTCCGTGGGCTTTGTTCGCCGCCGCTTTGTGTGGGAAATTCAGTCTGTTTGAGTGTGGTGCCTAGTGCCTGCTCCCAGCATGAGCCATGGAGGCCCCATAGATTCGAGACAGCCCTGCTGCCTTTCAGCTCTATAAATAACACTTTTCTAGCAGGAATTGACCCAAACCCCATTTTAAACGAGTGAAGAAATCCATCCAGGCTGGAATTTATGAGCCCAGTGACTGTCCCTAGAGACTGTGTTAGTTAATGAAGCCTTTGTCAGTGTCAGAGGTAGGCAAAGGATGCTCGGGGCTTGATGAATTGGACTTGGCTTGAAGGAGGGAGGAGAGTGCAGCTGATTCCTGAGCCCTGCTGGCACCCGGGGTTGGGTTGGGCGACGCTTGATGGAGAACTGCTTGCAAAGTGCTGGATTAACTTGCTGAAAAGCTGAAAGGGCAGCTGATCACAGAGCCACGGACCATTAGGGATTGGAAGGGACCTCCCCTTGTCCTGTCACTGGGTGCCCCTGAGCAGAGGCTCCATCCTCTTGACACCCACCCTTCACATCTTGATCAACATTCATGGGGTCAGCCCTCAGGCTCCTTCTTTCCCAGCTCCAGAGCCCCAGCTCCCTCAGCCTCTCCTCAGCAGGGAGATGCTCCCCTCCCTCCATCATCCCTGTGGCTCTGTGCTGGGCTCTCTCCAGCAGCTCTGTGTCCTTCTGGAGCTGAGGGGCCCAGAACTGGCCAAGAGAATCCAGCTGTGGTCTCCCCAGGGCAGAGTAGAGATGGAGGAGAACCTCTCTCAATCTGCTGACCACCCTTCTTCTGATCCTGTTAGCCTTGGCCACCCAGGGCCCGTTGTCACAGTGAGTCTAAGGGACAGAGGACGTATCCACCTCCCTGCTGCTGCTCGTTACCATCGTGATAGGAAAAATCTCTGGTAATTCACGTTGGAGCCGATGGATTCATGTCTTTTGGAAGCAACTGAGTGATCAAGCAGCTGGGCAGATGGGCTGGTTGGAGAGAAGAGCGGAATAAAACGGGATCATCGCGGTGGCTGGCAGCGGAAGAGCTGGGAGATGTGAGCAGAGCCCACACGAGGAGCTGCTGCTGCTCCTCGCAGCCACCCTCGGAAGATGGCAGCTCAGGGGCTGCGCGTAGCTTCCCCGGCTTGTGCCAGGTCGTCCCGGCCCGTCGCGTGAATCCCAACGTGAGCCGCTCCTGGTGTCCTCCTGTCGCTGCAGAGCCCTTTGGAGCTGCTTGAGACTCTCCAGTCCAGAGCATCGTTTCAGCCTTCCAGCGATGGAAGCGAAAGGACAAGCGACGCCAGCGAGCTCTGCCTTGCAGACAGGGCTGACTTTTAAGTGTCTGCAGCAGCCGTGAGCTGCAGGAGTTTTCCGACGATGCTCTGCTTGTTTTTATCGATAATTAATGAGAACATCCGTGGCGCCGGTTACTCTGTCAATACGGCTACAAGCAAGCGAAGGTCTCCTTCTGGTTGCCCGTTTCTGGAGTAAATGCAGAGAGGAATTGGGGGAAAACCCTCACAGAGGCACTGAGGAAGGAATGGTGAAGCAGGGCCAGCCTGAGGAGACGCTAGTGGAGGGTTCACTCTCTCCTCAGGTGGGTCTTCCGTCCGCACTCGCTGCAAACAGGGGAGGAGATCTGCACAGCTCTGCTCTCTGCAGGACACAGAAGGCTCAGCTGTGTGAGGGAGCTGAGCAGGATGAGCCAGGCAGAGGGGGACAGGGTCACTGGGAGGAGGAGGCTGCAGGAGCCACAGGCTCACAGGCCATCAGGGGTTGGAAGGGACCTCAAAGGTCACCCAGTCCAATCCCCCTGAGACAGCAGGATCCCCCAGATCCACTCACACAGGAGCAGTCCAGGGGGTTTGAAATGTCTCCGGAGAAGGAGACTCCACAGCCCCCTGGGCAGCCCCCACCAGGGCTCTGGCACCCTCACCAGGAAGGTGACCCTGGAGCAGGCTGCTGGCCAGACAGCAGAGCAGCTCTGCTGGAGACAAGGCAGGACAGTGCTCCAGACAATCCTGCCCTGCTGCTGGGATTGGAGTCCCTGTGCCTAGGGCTGTTCTCCTGCCAGCTCTGCGCAGTAGTAAAGCAGCGTGTGAAAAGCATAGTGAATCTCTTGGGACTTGATCCAGGATTTGGAGGAGACGCTCAACTCCTTCAGGATGGAAGATGATTTGTAAAACGAAGGTATTAATAGGAATGACAAGATGGTTTTTTCCCTCCCATAGACTCTACCCGACACCCACCAGCAACTGTGGCTTGAAAGAAAAACATCTGCTCCCTGTAAGGAGATCGGGGGTGGGTTGCTGGGGGTAAAATCCCTGGTGCTTTGCATTTGTTCTTTTGTTCTTGATGCAAAGCTGCCTTGAGGAGGACATCAGTGAGCAGCCACTGACCACGTGGCTCTCCTTCAGGTTGCCCAGAAGACTTTAACTTTTACACAGAGTCACAGAACATTAGGGGTTGGAAGGGACCTCCAAAGATCAGCCAGTCCAATCCCTCTGCCACAGCAGGATCCCCTAGATCCAGTCATTAGAGGTTGGAAGGGACCTCCAAAGATCACCCAGTCCAATCCCCCTGCCACAGCAGGATCCCCTAGATCCAGTTGCGCCCCTCAAATGACTACAGCTTGACTTCTGCCTTGTTAGCTGGGCACAAGGTGCTGAAGAGGATTCACTTGCTTGTTCCAGACCACTTTCCAAGGAGCACTCTGGCCTTGAGCGGTTCTTTCCTCACCCCGGTGCCCTACAGCTGACTTTAGGTGGGTGTTGTCCTGGGGTGGAGCAGGGGTGTCAGACCAGCCCTTGGGGAGCCACAACATCCAGTTGAGGTGAGGAGAGTGGTTCACTTGCTGGAGACTGGATCTAGGGGATCCTGCTGTGGCAGGGGGGTCAGACCAGATCATCTGTCAAGGTCCCTTCCAGTCCCTAATGAGCCGTGGTTCTGTGAACGTTCTCTAGTGGGTGCCCTCAAGTGACGCCCTCACGCGAGCGGGGTGCAGCGTGATTCAGCGCTGGGTTAACGATGCGACCCAGCGCGTTTCCATGAGACATGCCGAGGCTCGGCTCTGGCCTTCAGGCTTCAGAGGCTGCTGCGTTGCCAGCTGCAATAACTGTTTTGGTGGTTGCAGCCTGAGCTGGTGGTGGGCATCCTACCAGAAAAATAATGTGCTGTGTTTTAATGACGGCACCTGCACGCCAGAGCGGGCGCCCGCGTCACAGCGCTTGCGGCACCGCATGCTACCTGAGCCGCCGGGGCAGGAGAATAGGCAACAGATGGAGGGAAGAGCTTTGCAGAGGGGCCGGGCTGTGGGCTCTCTTGGCAAAGGGAGGGTTTGATTGAAGGTGGAACTTGCTCAGCAGAGCAGCCAGTGGGTCTTTTGTCTGCTGCTCAGCTCCTGTCGTTGGCAGATGGTGCACTTTTCCACCAGGGCAGGACTTTGTGGTCTTGTGGTGATGGATCCCGGAGGCATGACCTGCGCCACCTGATCTAGGGGATCCTGCTGTGGCAGGGGGGTTGGACTTGGATGGGCTTTCAGGGTCCCATCCAGAACCACACAATGTCCTGGGATTCGTGGCAGCACATCCAGCCCCCAAGTGTGACCCCGGCTCTGCTGGCAGCCAGCGGTGTGCTGAGGGCGCTGCTGCTCGTGGCCCCACACAGAGCCCGTCCGTGGAGGGGGTTCAGCAGCACCTCGTGCTTCCTGACCCGGCTCCTCGCAGAGCAGATGGAAAGGGGGGCCCTGGCCCAGGAACACTGCGGTGTCGGTGGCGAGCCCGAGGCAGAGACCGCAGCAAGCTGCCAGCAGAGCACTCGACGCTGCCTGCTTGGGGCGGGTTGGTTTTGCGGCGGCACCGCGAAGCGGGCGAGCTTACGGAGCGGGATCGCTGGCGCGGCTTCCCCCCGGTTCCCTCGCAGCAGGAGCAGAATTAAGCCAATGAAAAACACATCGAAAATCTCACACAATCAGCACTGGCTCCGAGCAACTTAAGGGGATAATCACTCAATAATCCATTTGGCCGGGAGCACGGGGGAACGGGAGAGGGTTGTTTGCACTGTTATTACTGCCCTCACCTTCTTGTTTGTGGCCCTTAATGAAAACCAGGAGCAGAGCTGGCTGCTCTTCCCTCTCGTTAGCGTGTGGGGAGGTGGGTTTGGTGGCTGCACTGAGCAGCCGTGATGTCAGAACTCCTGCGCCGTGCGTGGGCCGGCGGGGAGCGAGTTCACGTGCCGTCTGCCCGCCTGCCGCTCCTCACGCTTTGTTTGCCCCGGCTGCAGGTCTGGGGGGAAGGCAGGGACGAGGACCCTCGGCCAAGGCAGGGTGTCCTGCCAAGCTCGGCTGCTCCAGGGCTTGGGAGCAGGGGAGCTGAGGATTTACAGGAGTGATTTGAGCTCCTTGGGCCGGTACTGATTCATCAAGAGGGTGTTGTCCCGAGCTCTTGCTCCGAGAAGGCGTCAACAGAATCACAAAACATCAGACTCGCAGGATCATTCTGGTTGGGAAAGACCCCTGGGATCAGCAAGTGCAACCATCAGCCCTACTCTACAAGGTCACCCCTAAACTAGGTCCCCCGACACTACATCTAAATGACTTTTAAACTCATCCAGGGGTGGGGACTCAACCACCACCCAGTTAAGGATTGGAAGGGACCTCGAGAGATCACCCAGTCCAACCTCCACCACAGCACCCAGGTGCATCCCCTAGGTCCAGTCTCCCAGGAAGATGGCCAGGAGGGTTTGAAACACCTCCAGGGTACTGTGACTGCGAGAAGAAGGCAGACCTTTGAGTTGTGTGTGCTGGCTGAAGGCTTCAGAGGAGGAATAGCTTGTGTTTTGCCTGCAGCTGCTCCTGGTGAGGAGCAGGAGGAATTGAATCTCATTCCTAGCACAGGTCTCCACCGCGGGCAGAGTATGGAAGTCAGTGGCATAGAGGGCAGGGGCTGCTCCAGAGATCCTCTCCTTACTGAAGCAGGATCTCCTGCTTCCCGCTGAGAGAATCCAGCCTTAGTGGGCAGAAAGGCCGTTGGATGCGAAGGGGAAGACGCCGTCGGGTCACCTCTAGCGGTGTCAGGCAGCCCAGCCTGCCCCAGGGACCCTCAGAGCTCCCAGATGGGCCAGGTGAGGGCAAGAGGAGCTGGCTGGGCTCATTAATTGCCCAGAGGTTCCCGGGAAGCCGTGCCTTCCGTCAGGGTGGAACGTGTCGGAGAGGAGCGAGCACAAGCCCTTGGTTACAGCGTCACGCCGCTGCGCACGGGCCGTCCTTTGCCTTCCAGGCCCTGCAGCGAGAGAACAGGGATCCGCGCTGGAGGGCAGAGCTGCCAGGTAGCACTGAGCGCCCGGCGGCTCCCGTGGGGTGTGAGCGGGTGCACAGGCGCAGCCCTGCGCGGGAGCTGCCTGCGGAGCGGGGTCTTCCCTGCGCACAGGCTGCAGGCAGAAGCCGCGGCGCTTTGCTCCGGGGCCGGCAGGTTGGCTGAGAGCTGCTGTGGGTTAATTGCTGGATGATGATGATCCCGTTTGGTTTTGATAAGGCGAAGGAGCTGTCCCTGAGCTCGTAGTCCTGCGAGTCCGCGGTGGCTGGCATTAAAGCTCGACGGCCGTCGCGGGCTGGCAACCGCGTGAACTTTAGCGGTAACTGCTGAGATGGGGCTCTGGGGCAGAGCCTGTCAGCTCCCATTAGGCAGAGCCCCGTCAGCTGGGGATGATACTTCAGCGCGGCACGTGTGGGCTGCTGTGAGGGTGGCTGGGACGTTCTCTGTCTCTGGAAGCTGCCAGGGGCACTGGTGGTCCTGGGGAGACCACAGCTGGAATCTTGTGACCAGTTCTGGGCCCCTCAGCTCCAGAAGGACACAGAGCTGCTGGAGAGAGCCCAGCACAGAGCCACAGGGGTGATGGAGGGAGGGGAGCATCTCCCTGCTGAGGAGAGGCTGAGGGAGCTGGGGCTCTGGAGCTGGTAAAAAGGAGCCCGAGGGGTGACCCCATGGATGCTGATCAATATGTGAAGGGTGGGTGTGAGGAGGATGGAGCCAGGCTCTGCTCAGGGGCACCCAGTGACAGGACAAGGGGCAGTGGGTGTGAGCTGCAGAGCAGGCGCTGCCGCGAGCGAGGTGTGAGGCCAGCAGACTGGTGTAAACACGGTCGATAAAGACATGGAGTGATGGTTACTCTGCTGAGCCGGGAGGTGCCCGGGCTTTGTGGAGCTTGAGGCTGCGGTGCTCTGGCCAGTGGCAGCTGCCTCGCTCCGCGCGTTGCTCGCGGGTCAAAAGCAGACGTGGTGAGTGTAACCCTCCTCTCGATGTCTTCCAGGTTAACGGGTTTCCAGCTGCCTGCTCCTATTGTGAGCACGGGGGTGGTGCTGTCCTTGTGGCTCGTGAGCGACTACGCGGTCAGCGCTCAAGGCTTCCAGGCCAGCTACGAAGGTGAGTCTGCCCCGCGCGGCCGTCGTCCCGAGTCGTGCTCGTGGCAGGGCGTGAGGCTGGGGTGCAGGGCTTGCAGCGGGGTGTCTCCACGGGCAGAGCCCCCACCCAAGACGGAAGCGCCCGGTTCGTGTTTAAGTGGATCCGTTTCCTCCGAGTTCACCTTGCTGGCTCCTTCCAAGTGCAAGGTGTTTTCCTTCCCCACATCTGTGCTCAAAGCATCTCTGACAGCAGAGCTTGGGTGGCTCAGGAGGAAGAGTAGTGCAGGGTTTGGGAGTGGGGTCTGCAGGGTTCCAGTGCCTGTGTGGCCACTGGGAGTTACTGCTGGGACAGAGCCCGGTGCTCTTGTCCTTCAGGCTCTCTTGCTGGACCTTCTTCACCAGGTACCTAGACTCACCTCTTGTGTTTCTTGTCACGCGTGCTGTCCAGAGTTTGGTGGTTGCTGAGGCAGGGCTTCAGTAGCTCCAGAGACACTTGGACAGCAGAAGCCATCAGGCTTGTGGACACCCTGCTGATAGCGGGGGGTGGATCGTGGTTGTTCTGTGACCCGATGCTGCTGGGGAAAGGGCAGGTGAACTGAGTGAGAGCTGGAGTTACCTTTGTGTTGGTTATTGAGCCTAGAATGTTGCTTGGATCCCCACAAGTGTCTTCCTGTGGAGTCCTTCAAAGCTCTGCACTAACCATGACTTGTGGTAACGAGTCCTACCGGCCAGTTACCCGGAGGACTAAAGCAAGCAGGTGCCTTTGTTTGGGTGATGCTGTAGGTCAGGTGCAGGGGAGCTCTGCTCAAACCCCCTCTGGTTGCTGATGACAGCCTTTGCCTTGAGGCAGCAGTGGCGTTTCTGTTGGTGGTGGCAGGTGTGTGATTGTTGGGGCAGGTGAGCCCGGCGGGGTGCTGAGGAGGGGCAGATCCCACTGCCTGTTCACCAAGTCTCTGCTGGAACCCGTTTCAGTCGCTGGGAGATGGGACAGAGCGTCGCTCCCAGACTCTGGTGGAGGACGTGAAGCTGGCTTTGTGCTTTCACAGCGTCGCACAATCACGGAGCGTTAGGGACTGGAAGGGACCTGAACGGTCATCTGGTCCGTGTAGCTTGTTTTTGGCACTTACCTGGGCACTGCTGGGGGGTTTGTGGTTACCTTGATGCTGCAGATCATCTCAGCCAAAGGCTGTTTCCAGGGTGCTCTCACACATCTGAAACCTCCCCTCGAGTGCTGGAGGCAGCTCTGGGCCCCTCACTTCACGAAAGAGATTGGGGGGCTGCAGAGAGTCTAGAGCAGCAGTGAGGCTGCAGAAGGGACCGGAGGCATCGCGGTGACGCAGACGCCGCTGTGCTGGCACCGTCAGCCCTGCCCCAGCCCTCTCACAAACACAGAGCTGGCCTTATCGACGCGAGCATCTTCGCCAGCGCGATGAGATCTCCCAGGCAATTTGTGGAGCAGAGCGCGGCCGCTGCGTGCCCGTGGCCCGTGCGCGAGGCTTCGTGCTCGATGCTCCGGGGGACGCGGGTCGCTGCCGCGTGGCCCTGGCTGAGAGCCTGTGTGGGGTGCAATCTCGTTGCGTCTCCCGTAGCAGCACTGTTGCTGCGAGAAGCCAGAGGTGCTGTTTGAAGTCCCACCACAGGCGACGCAGGTGCCGGGGTGCCAGTGCAGCCCCCAGCCAGCTCTGGAGCTGGGACGCCTCCTCCTCCAGCTCCGCTTTCTGACTTCATTAGCTGGTGCTGTGCCTGGCTGCAGGACCTTCCTTAGTCCTCCCCTTCCTCCCTTTCTGACTTCCTCATCCTTCTTCATTTAGCTGGGTGTGTGGTGCCAGCTTGTTTCTCTCTGCTCTCGTCGTCCGATTCGTCATCGTCTCCCGTCCCGGTGGCTCTGTTGTGATTTGTCTCTCGATGCCAAACGCTGCTTCAGGGCGCAGGAAGCAGCAGGGGTTCGTAGTCCTTGTTCTGCTCTGGAAGCCAGCGCTGAGGGCAAGCAGAAAGGCTGGTGCCCTCCTTCCACCCCAGCCACCTCACGAGGGGAGAACACAGTTGTGAGTGAGGATGGTGCTGCTGGGGTGCATTGTGGATCAGAAGGGGGGTGGTTAGTGGATCCAGAGAGGTTCTTGCCCTGCTCTGCTCTGCCCTGGTGAGACCACAGCTGGAATCTTGTGGGCCCCTTAGGTGCAGAAGGACACAGAGCTGCTGCAGAGTCCAGTGCAGAGCAATGAGGATGATGGAGGGAGGGGAGCATCTCCCTGCTGAGGAAAGGCTGAGGGAGCTGGGGCTCTGGAGCTGGGAAAAAGGAGCCTGAGGGGTGACCCCATGGATGTTGATCAATATGTGAAGGGTGGGTGTGAGGAGGATGGAGCCAGGCTCTGCTCAGGGGCACCCAGTGACAGGACAAGGGGCAGCGGGTGTGAGCTGGAGCAGAGGAGGTTCCCCATCAGTGTGAGAAGGACCTTGTTCATGGTGAGGGTGCCAGAGCCCTGGCAGGGGCTGCCCAGGGGGGCTGTGGAGTCTCCTTCTCTGCAGACATTTCAAACCCCCCTGGGCTGTTCCTGTGTGACTGGATGTAGGGGATCTGCTGCAGCAGGGGGATGGGACTGGCTGATCTTTCCCAGGTCCTTTCCAACCCTTGATGCTCTGTGATTTAAATCTCGCTCTCGAGTCTGAAGGCAATTTTTTACTCTTTAGCAATTCTTTTACTAAATAAAAGCAGCTCCAGGTCAGACCAGAGCACTCAGAAAGTATTTGAATCAAGTGCTTTCACGCCTGTAGCCTCCTTCAGTTTGTTGGTTTGTTTCCTGTGGATCCATCCCTTGAATTCGCGGTGATTTCGCAGTTAGCCTCCTTCACCCCCAGACTGTGGGGCTGGGGTTTTGTTTTCCCTCTTTGGTGCCTCAGTAGTTCTTCTGCAGACTTCAAACCAGCTGTTGTGGAGCCTCGTGGTTCCTTTGAACTGCAGGAGTGTTGCATTTCAGCTGCAGGAGCGTCTCGAGTAGAGACCAGCTATAAATAACCGGAGTTAGAGTTCTTCTAGGACGTGAATCCTGACGGTCCTGCCTCGTGCCAAATGTTCCTCAACATCTAATGACCAGGAAGGGCCAGCACTTCCACCGACTGCTTCCCCGGAACGCTGCGTGCACACGCCTGGGCTGCAGCGTGGAATGAACGAGGGCGCTGCTGCCGCGGGCACCTGGCGTGTAGGTCTGGCACAGTGGGAGGAGAAGGGGTGCAAATTCCACCTGGTCTCCTCAGCAGCGCTAGTGGTGGCTGCTGCTGAGCAGCAGGTGGGGTGGGGGGTTAGTTTACTAATCCAGGACTCCTACAGCTTTGTTTGTAAACAGTTAGTTCTTGGCTGCCGTGCTGCTCACAGAATCCTTCTGGTTGGAAAAGACCCCTGGGATCAGCAGATCCAACCATCAGCCCTACAAGGTCACCCCTAAACCAGTGAGACTTTTAGACTCATCCAGGGATGGGGACTCACCCACCACCCTGGACAGCCCACTGCCTGACCACCCTCTCCAGGAAGAGTCTCTTCCTGATGGCCAATCTAACCCTCCCCTGCTGAAGCTGGAAGCCCTTCCCTCTGCTTCTGTTGCTGATTCCCTGTGAGCAGAGCCCAGCACCAACATCTCCGCAGGGTCCTTTCAGATGGTTGTAGAGAGCGATAAGGTCTCCCCTCAGCCTCCTCTTCCTCCAACTCAACAGCCCCAACTCTCTCTCTCCCCATCAGACTGATTCCCCAGGCCCTTCCCCAGCTCCGTTGTCCCCTCTGCCCTCACTCCAGCCCCTCGATGTCTCCCTTGGACTGAGCTGCCCGGAGCTGGCCCCAGTGCTGGACGATCCGGTCCCAGCGCTGGGCAGCTCTTGCAGCAGAACTTGACAGTAGGTGAAGATTTTTCCATCCCAAGACATCATGTTTGATTACAGCTGCGACAAATTTGATAGCAGCAAACACTAAGTGCCTGATTGAAAAGAAACAATTACGGCTGCAAGAACAGTGCTTATTTTAAGAAATTAGAAGTGTTTAAATGCAGAGGGAAGCAGCCCCAAGTAAATGGGGCTGTTTTCCTCCGTAATAAATCCCCTCCTCTTTCTCCAAGCACAAATAGCTCCTTCTGGAGAGAGCTGGCTGTGGGGCTGCACACACTTGGGAAAGCCGAGTGACTGCTGGGTTCTGTCCCGCTGCGGCCGTTGCTGTTCCTCAGCGTGGCTGAGGGTTCCCCCTCTGTGCCTGCGCTGATGCTCTGTGCGGAGCGCCTTCGCTTCTGGTTGCCCATCTGCTGTTTGACTTCACATGAGCAGTTGCCCTGTTAATTGATCAGCTCGAGTTCCCTCTCTGCCTGCGCAAGCAGAGACCGATTGGAGATCTTGGTGGAGTGGCGCTGTCCAGATCACAGCATCACAGGGCATCAGGGGCTGGAGGGGACCTCGAAAGACCAGCCAGTCCCATCCCCCGGCCACAGCAGGATCCCCTGGATCCAGTCACACAGGAACAGTCCAGAAGGGTTTGAAATGTCCCCAGAGAAGGAGACTCCACAACCCCCCTGGGCAGCCCCTGCTCAGCTCCCTCCTCCCTTCCTCTGTGTCCCACAAGGTGCTTGGGAGGAGGTTCTCCCAGGGACAGTTGATGGGAGACAGTTTGCTGAGTCAGCAGGCAGCTGGCGATGAAGCTGATGGCACCACAATTGCCGTGGGGATGAGGAAGGTGGCTGCAAGTCAGTGCTTTAGCTTTGTGGGTGCTGTAGGGTTGGTGCCTGGGACTGCTGGAGGGTGTGTGCCCCATGTCCGAGGGTTAACAAGTGCTCAGAGCAGAAGGAGTTGAGGATCCCATGGAGACACTATTTATTGCTTTCAGATGTCTTCTGAGGGCCGGGTGAAGGAGTGCTCTGCCTTCCGTGGGCTGGAGCGCTGTTAGGCTGCCCTGACTGATGCTCTGCTCCGGCACGGGCTGTAAATCACACGGTGCTTTGGGTTGGAAGGGGGCCTCAGAGGTCATTTAGCTCCAGCCCCCCTGCCATGAGCCCGGACAGCTCTGACCAGACCCAGCTGGTGACCTGACTGCTGAATGCATAGGTGGCCAGAGCTCCACACTGGATCCACCTCATCGCTCTGAACTGTTGAAGAGCTGCGCTCAGGGATTGAAGTTGTGATTGAAAAAGAGGTGTTTACAGCCCTTCCAGTTTGTGGTGATAGGGGTTGGGGTTTGTGGGGTGGGTGGTTGGACTGGATGATCTTGAACATCTTTTCCTACCTTGATGGTCCTGTGATTCTCTGATCTCAGTGTGGTGGGGGATTTAAAGGGCCATGACTGATCATGAGGAGCATCGCAGCTGAGAGAGAAGGTGGGGAGTGGAGCTGGTGGGATGGGGAGCAGAGCTCAGTTACCCCTTTTCTTGTCACTGCTGCCTGTCTAGTAGCAGCAGACCTGGTGGAAGCAGGAGCTGGAGCAGCTAGAGGAGAACCCAGCCCTGCACCCTGCTCCCCACAGCGGAGCATCTGGCAGCGTGGCGGGAGGTGAGGAGCAGGAGCTGCCCTGCCCAGCTCCAGGGTTCACGAGGAGCGGGGAGGCAGCGCAGGGCTGCCAGCACAGCTCCTGAGGCAGCACCACACGCCCTAATTTGCTGCTTGTTTGCCAGGTATTAGTGCTGGGGCTACACGATGAAGGCAGATAGCAGCGAGCAGCCAGGCAGCGCCGCCCTGTCAATAATATTGAGTGACAGGATTGTTTCACACGCCGCAGCATCCAGGAAAGAAGCGGCTGTGTAATTAGATTTCAAGCACCGTGTTGGGTTGAGTCTGTCTCCAATTAGATGTTTTGTACCTCCTGTAAAGGATTTGCTTGACAATAAGTTTCTCTCTCATACAGCTTCAGGTTTATTGTTTTTCCCAGGGCTGCGTTTGGAATTTTTCCACAGTCTCTGTGTCCCTGGTTGTCATCAGCTGGCTGCGACGTGCAGCTGCCGCTCCGCTCGGTGTGCCGGGCGCGTGGTGGCACCCAGGGCGTTGTGCACCCTCGGCTGCTCTGCTCAGCCCGGAGCAAGGGGGTGCAGACCCGCTGAGAGGAGTAGGAAATGGGTCCTGGTGGCCGGCAAGGCCACTGGCATCCTGGGGTGGATCACAAGAGGGAGTGGTTAGTAGATTGAGAGAGGTTCTCCTCCTCCTATTCTCTGCCCTGGAGACCACAGATGGAATTTTGTGTCTAGTTGTGGGCCCCTCAGCTCCAGAAGGACACAGAGCTGCTGGAGAGAGCCCAGCGCAGAGCCACAGGGATGATGGAGAGAGGGAGCATCTCCCTGCTGAGGAGAGGCTGAGGGAGCTGAGGCTCTGGAGCTGGGAGAAAGGAGCCTGAGGGGTGACCCCATGGATGTTGATCAGTATGGGAAGGGTGGGTGTGAGGAGGATGGAGCCAGGCTCTGCTCAGGGGCACCCAGTGACAGGACAAGGGGCAGCGGGTGTGAGCTGGAGCAGAGGAGGTTCCCCATCAGTGTGAGAAGGACCTTGTTGGCAGTGAGGGTGCCAGAGCCCTGGCAGGGGCTGCCCAGGGGAGTTGTGGAGTCTCCTTATCTGGAAACATTTCAAACCCTCCTGGGCTGTTCCTGTGCAACTGGCTCTAGGGGATCCTGCTGTGTCAGGGGGATGGGACTGGCTGATCGGTCGAGGTCCCTTCCAATCCCTCATGTTCTGTGAAATTACCTGCTTGGTGCAGATCTCTCAGATAGGGCTTCACATCCCATGTGAGCCTGAGGTCCTGCCACTGCTTCCAGCTCTCCCTTTGCTGCTGCCCTGTGCCAGCACAGGAAGAACTGGTGTCGGCTCAGACAGCCAACGCTCACCTTTGATGCCTGAGCTGTGATGTTAAAAAAACCCAGCAAAAAACCCCAACCAGCCCCCTTCAGCATTTTGTTTTGTGCTTTAGACAAGATCAGTTGTTTCCTGAACAACTTCTAAAGGTCAAGAAGCAGCCTGAGGAATCTGAAGATGGTTTGCAAACCCTCTTTGGCTCCGTGTTTCCAGTTATCTCTGTCTGTTTACTCCTTTTTGTTCCACAGAGGAAACTGCTCTGCTGCTCTGAGCTGGATTCCAGTGATCGTTCCAGCCCTGAAAGGGCAGTGAGCAGCAAATTGGCACCACAGAGGTGGCTGCTGTTTCTCAGAGCCCTGGCAGAACCGCTGCAAGCGCTGCTCGGGCTGGTGCCTGCACGTGACGTCCGGCATCGTTTGCTGAGGCAGAATCGATCAGACAGGCCAAGGGTTGGCCCTTGGTGGGGTGATCACAGAACACTGGGGACTAGAAGGGACCCCGAAATTCATCCCGTGCAGTGCCCCTGCTGCAGCAGGATCCCCCGCATCCAGTCGCACAGGAGTGGGCTGTTGGGTGCCGTGTGAGCCCGGAGCGGGTGCGAGGTGCAGCAGTGCCGGGTTAAAGTCAGGGCTGTAGGGGCAAGGGGGCTGTGGCTGTGCTGCTCCCAAGTCCGTGTCTTTGAACCAGTGAAGGGGAAAAGTCTCCTGCTTGAGACTGGGTGGGTGTTGGAACAGGGGTGTTAGATGTGGCACTAGCGAACATGGTGGTCATGGGGGTGTTGGGTGGGTGGTTGGACTGGATGATCTTGTGGGACTCTTCCAGCCTTAATGATTCTGTGATTCTAAGATTCCTTGATCCTAGGTGGGTTTGGGTTCCTTCACCATGGTCCTTCTGAGGGCAGCCAAGAGCTGTGGGTTCAGGTTCCCTCTCCACGGTCCCTCTGCAGGCAGCCACGAGCTGTGGGTTTGAGTTCCCTCCCCACGGTCCTTCTGAGGGCAGCCACGAGCTGTGGGACCACGGGTGCATCGTGGTCCATTAGGAGCTCAGATTAAAAGCAGCTCCCCGGGGAAAGGAAGAGTCAACCTTCCTATTCTTCTCTCTTTTGAAGCCATACAAAAGATTGTTATTGCTCAAATGAGCTCCCAGCAAGTCTGCCTTAATATACTACTAATTGATTTTAAGACTTGAAAGCAGTGAAGCTCATTAGCATTTGCTGACTCAGCCAGAGCCTTCCCCTCCCCACATACTGGGGAGATGGAGCGAGATGTTGACCCAAGTTGCTTCGGTGCTAAATGAAGTTGAGGGAATATTAAGTGTCTCATCCTGGCGTTTGATTTGCATATGCAAATGAGATCAATCAGCACAGACACAGGAGAGCAGGAATGCTAATGCTCTGCAAACAGGATCCAGCACTAAGCGTTTAAACAAACATCAAGCGACACTTGTTTGGTTCCAATGTGGGGACATGTTGTGCTCAAGGAGGTCCCGCTGCTGCTCCCCTCGCAGCTCGGCGGTGGAGCAGCCCGGGCTGGAGAAGGCTGTGTGAGCAGTGCAGAGGACACTGTAGAGTCTGAGGCTTCACTGTTGCTCCTGCTGTCACGGCTTCTGGACGTGGAGGTGGAGCTGGGGCTGCGTGTGCCTGGGATGGACCGGCTGACCCACGAGTGCGCGGCTGGGCAGGGGAGCGGTGCTGAGCAGCAGCCTCAGCGCAGCGGCACGTGGCTGCCTAGAGAAGAACTCGCTGCTGCTTCTCTTCCTGAACCCTTCTTTTCCCTCCCTTCTTGACCCTTTTTTTCCTTTTGCATATAATGGAGAGCCATTTCTTTTCAATCAAGGAATCTATTTGCAGAACATGTCGTTGTCAGATGAGTTTGGTTGGGTTTCAGCATACATTTCCATAAAAAGTCACCACTAATGAGCCGAGCGAAAATTGCAGACCCACTGCCAAGCCAATTTGGTTAAAAGGCTCGTCCGTCCTTCAGCGCCGCTGGGCCCCGCGCGTGCGCGGTCGGCTCGAGCAGGTACAGCGCTGGCGGCGAGAGGAAGGGCTCTGCGATGCTGAGGACAGCGTCGTGTCTCTGGAGAAGCGTTGGGCCTGACGCAGTTGCTGTTCTCTCAGCTCTTTTCTGTTCCCGTGTGTGGGTTTCTTGGTTATCACTCAGCAAACATGTTGGGTTGGAAAGGACCCCCAAAGGGCACCCAGTCCAACCGCCCTGCACCCAGCAGGGCCATCTCTCACCAGACTAGGTTGCCCACAGCCTCAGCCAGCCTGACCTTGAATGGCTCCAGGGATGGGGCCTCCACCCGGTCTCTGGGCAGCCTGCTCCAGTGATGGCAGCAGGGCTGGATCAGAATGATCTCCAGAGCTGTGGAGTTTCTGTTCTCGGTTAGAGTCGCCTGACATTTCTCCTAATCACAGGGCTTTCGTGGTGGGCGCTTGGGTCCCCATCCCTGGGTGTGTTCAGAAGTCCCTTAGATGCAGTGTTGGGGGATCTGGTTTAGGGGTGAACTTGCAGAGCAAAGCTGATGGTTGGACTCGCTGATCCCAGGGGTCTTTCCCACCCTCAATGAATCTGTGATTTTGAGGACCCCAGTGTCCATGGTTCTGGGTGTTCGGGGGCTGAGCTACGTTAAGCGGAAACCCTGGGGTTTTGGGTGAGAGATCAGTCCAACGGCTCTCCCTCAGCCTCCCTCTCCCTCCTCCTCTGACACCAGAGGAACTGAGATAAGACCTCGAGCTGCGCGGTGTCCTGCAGGTCCCTGTCGTACATTAAGCTCTTTGAGCGCTGCTGCCCGCTGAGGATCGGGCTTCTGCGGTTGCTCAGCCACCCGCGATGCTCCTTGCGAAGCAGATGATGTG
Organism: Rhinopomastus cyanomelas; assembly: GCA_013400115.1. Classification (NCBI taxonomy): domain Eukaryota; kingdom Metazoa; phylum Chordata; class Aves; order Bucerotiformes; family Rhinopomastidae; genus Rhinopomastus; species Rhinopomastus cyanomelas. Next base: position 82,201 of record VXBP01005577.1, read on the forward strand.
AGGACCGTGTGTGTGTGAGGCTGCACGACGAGTGCCTCTTCAGGAAGGCTGAAGTAACAGGCTGCTTCTCTGCCTTGTTACCCGTAGGGCTCCGACCAACCCGACTGGAGCGAATCCATCTTAATTCAGATTAAACGAGTCTCTCATTAACTTTATCTCTGCTTCCAGAAGCGAACGCAGATGCTACGTGGTGCTCTGCATCTCGCCGTGCATCCTCACCTTGAGTGCTGTCAGGTGTTAAAAAGCTGCTCCTCACTCCAAACCCTCCTTCACACAGGCCGTGTCCGTCTGGAATCAGGGACTGTGAAACCTCAGAGCGTGGGGCTGGCTGTCTGCAGCTGTCCGCAGCTGGCAGGGCATGTGCTGCTCTGCACCCAAAGGCACCCGTCACCTCGGCTGAGCTGGGCTTAGTCTGGAGAGTTTACTCTAAACTAAAGGAGAGTGAGGCTGCAGTTGTGTCTTTATTTAAAGACATTAATGAGGTCACCCCTCAGTCTCCTCTTCTCCAAGCCCAAGAGCCCCAGCTCCCTCAGCCTCTCCTCATCAGGGAGGTGCTCCACTTCCTTCATCATCTTCGTTGCTCTGCGCTGGACTCCCTCCAGCAGCTCCGTGATGCTGGCATTTAGTTGGGGTTTTGCCTTGAGATGCTGCTCCCAGTCCCTGCTGGGGCTCCCCAGCAGCTGCAGTGCTCCACGGCTGGAGCTCTTGGCTTCTCTTCAGACTCATGTTTCTGTTCCTTGACTCCAGCCAGGGTGATTTGTGCTGCAAGGCTGCAGGCGAGGCTGCATTAGAGAAGGGTTCAGCTACCTCTGGCTCGGGGTATCTGCACGTGTGAGGTGATTCCTCACCTGCTGCAGGGTTTTCGTCACGTCCCAAGTACCAACAGCCGTTGCCATCCTCGCTGGTTGTTACCAGATCTAACTGGTGGGCAGGGGAAAAGGGAAAGGCAGTTCCTTGAAGGTCCTCGTGGCTCCTGTGCCTGGAAAATGCCCCCTAGAGCTACCTGAGGCTGAGCTCAGTGCAGAGCCTGAGCTGCTCTGCTGTGTGAGGAGACTGTTAACAGCCGTTCAGGAGGTGGGGGGCAGCAGCACCTGGAACTCTGTCAATAGCTGGATGAAGATCCACTTCTGCAGGGGTGTCTGCTCCTCCACCCAGAAGAGGGATGCTTCGCCCTCCGGGGTGCTCAGGGAGGCCTCAGGGCGCAGGACCAGTGTGGAAAGTGCCGACTGCTTCTTGTCCCAAGGTTTAGGAACGGGGAGGTGAGACGCTGCTTGAGGAAGGGGGAGGAGGGGTCTCGTCAGTCTGAGTTCGTTATCGCTCTGATTGTTCCGGGCTGATGTGTCTGGAGATGAAGGGGCTGCAGCATTATCTCTGCTGCTCTGGGCGGGGGTCTGTCAGCTGCCACTTGCGGCGGCGGCGTCTCGCTCGGGTCGGGGAGGTCACCGTGGCTTTATGCTCCCGACTCTTCCGTCGTGCTGTTAGAGAGGAAAGACAACGGCCGCGGAGCGCCGAGCGGCTCCGGTTGTCGTTATCGTTCACGAGAAGCGGGGCGGCAGTCTGTGCTCCCTGAAATGCAGAGCAGAACAGAGCCGACCTGGCGGAGGGGCTCCGGGAGCCGACCTGTGCCGCTGCGTCGCGGCCTGGAAAAGGCAGAGACGGGCAGGAAACAGCAGGGAACCCCACGGTTAGCGGTAACGTCGAGGGGAAGAGCTGAGCCGGGCACAGCCCAGGTTTCAGCCCTGTAGGGAGCTCACGCAGCCCGCTCCGCTTGCCTGGGTAACTGGGTGTTGGTGCAGACAGGAGCTGCTTCCTGCTGAGGAGAGGCTGAGGGAGCTGGGTCTCCTGAGCTGGGAAAGGAGGAGATGGAGAGGTGACCCCATGAATGTTGGTCGATGTGTGAAGGGTGCGTTGGTCTGACCAGGTCAGGTTCTGGGGCTGGAGGACATGCCCTGTGAGGAGAGGCTGAGGGAGCTGGGGTTGTCTGGTCTGGAGAAGAGGAGACTGAGAGGGGACCTTATTGCCCTCTACAGCTACCTTAAAGGAGGTTGTAGCAAGGCTGGTGTTGGTCTCTTCTCTCCAATTAGTGATGACAGGACGAGGGGAAATGGACTCAGGTTGCATCAGGGGAGGTTTAGATTGGATGTAAGAAGGCAATTCTTTACTGGGAGGGTGGTTAGGTACTGGAATAGATTGCCCAGGGAGGTGGTGATGTCACCATCCCTGGAGGTGTTTAAGGAAGGAGTGGATGCGGTGCTTAGGGATATGATCTAGCGGTTAGGCACTGGGAGAAAGGGTTGGACTCGATGACCCTAGAGGTCCTTTCCAGCCATGATGATTCTGTGATCCTGTGTCTCTGCTGTCCGGGCAGAAGATGCTTGCCCAAGACTGTCATCGTCCTCTCGGAGCTGCTCAGAAGGGCCGACCTCGGCTCCCGTTCCCCATCGGCATCGTCGCCAGCCCGTGCCGTTTCGACTTCATTATAAGAGAAGTAATTGAGCTGGCGAGAGTTAAGTGCTCAACCTTGAATTTGTGGAACCCATGGGAAGCAAAAACATCTCAGTTAGGGCACTTATGTCCTCAAGCGTAAGTTTTTATTGGCTCTGAGTGTCCCCATCACAAGATTCATCACGTTGGGTTGAGAGTGGTTTCCCAAAGACGTGAGGAGCACAATTACACCCCGTGTACGTGCACGTGGACCAGTAGTAGTTTCACCCGCTGTTTCAGCTCCGTGTAATCGGCATTAGGCGGTGCAGAAGATAACCCACGTCCTGTGGGTTCTACGCTGGCGACAACAGAACCACCCAGCCTCACCCACTCCACCAGAGCAGCCGGAGAGACGTGTTTCTCCCTGCTTGTTTAGCTCTCTCCACAGCAGAGGAGCTGCCGGCGGCCGATAGCATCACTCTCTGCTTTCTGTGAGGCCACCTCCTGCCTTTGATCAGCTCCGAGCTGGTGGTTCCTTGCGGCTGACACAGCTCTCTCGTAGTCGTTTGGTTGCTCCTGTTATTTGCATGGAAATTATAACCAGTTGGTTGATGGAGTCGCGGCGACTGCCTTCCCCCCGGGGACGTGCTGTGCTCTGCGTTTTATCTGGGAGCTGTCACCGGGGGAGATCTCGTGGGGAGCGGGGCTGAGCACTCGCTCTTAGCCCTCTGCGCTCCTCTCGCTGGGCTCTTCCCTCCACCCCGGCCGCAGCTGGTTGGCAGAGCAGGCCTGTTAAAATCCCCTTCGCTCAAAGGATCAGCCGCTGTGGTTTTGACACCCTTTGGGTGCCGCGGGTCTGACTGGACTTCCTGGGGGTTTCTCTGAGTTAGCTCTGGCCGCAGAGCTGCTTTGCTGGCAGGGGGATCATGATGAAGGGAGAGGAGCAGCTCCCTGCTGAGGAAAGGCCGAGGGGTGTAAATCCTGATGCATCTTCTCTGGAGGTCCCTTCCACCCCCTGGTGTTTCCCCATGTTGAGTCCCCATCCCTGGCCATGTTCCTGTGCGACTGGAACCAGAGGATCCTGCTGTGGCGGGGGGATTGGACTGGATGATCTCTTGAGGTCCCTTCCAACCCTTAATCAGATGGTGGTTGAATCCCCATCCGTGGATGAGTTTAAAAATCACTTAGATGTGGTGCTGGGGAATCTGGTTTAGGGGTGACCTTGTAGGGCTGGTGCTGGGTCTCGCTGATCCCAGGGGTCTTTTCCAGCCTGAGTGTTCCCGTGATTCTCCGATGGGTCAGATTTTCACGTCCAGGTATCGGGGAAGCACGGGATCCAGATGACAGATCACTCCATCCAGATGCTGTTAACACATTGGAGAGACCAGGATAAAATATGAGCTCGTTTGTTCAAAATAGATCTGGGTGCCAAGGGATATAAATACCCGCTGCCTCTTCAGTGTTGTGGCCTCTGTTCTGGATAATAAGCAGTTGAGAACGGAGGGAGTTTGGCAGGTCTGCCCTCCCTTCCATAAACAGGAGGGCCGGCGCGGCTGGGCGTTCTTGAGCCGAGCACAAAGGCTGGGGGGAAGAGAGGAGGGTGGGTACAAAAAGCACGAAGCCCCGGGCTCCAGCTACTCCATTGGAGCTCACTGCTGCGAGAAGTGGCTGGTTTCTGAGCGCTTAGTCCTGGTTATTTCTGTCTGATGGTTTCTAAGAAGATTTAGCCTTTCAAACGCTTCCTTATGTCCCGTGTGACATCTGGAACACAACCAGTGCAGCTCTCCTCTTCCAGGACACAACTTGCCTTGTGCCCTGGCTGAGATGCTTAGGCCAGGATGGCATCTCGTACTGGTCTGGTGCAGGAGACTCTACCCAGACACACGGGTCGTCAGGGGTTGGAGGGGACCTGCAGGGGTCATCGAGCCCAAGCCCCACGCTTCAGCAGGATCACAGAACCTAGGGCAAGTCACACAGAAATGCATCCAGAGGGTCTTGAAAGTCTCCAGAGAAGGAGACTCCACACCCTCCCTGGGCAGCCCCTTCTGGGCCTCTGTCACCCCCACTGGGAAGACGTTTCTCCTCATGTTGAGGTGGAACTTCTTATGGTCCAGCTCACACCCAGTGCCCCTTGTCCTATCCCAGGGCACCAGGGTACAGAGGTTGTCTCTTCCTCCTCGATCCCCCAGCCCTCCTGGATTTATAGACAGGGATTAAACCCCCTTGTAACCTTCTCCTCTCCAAGCTGAAGAGTCCCAGCTCTCTCAATCTCTCCTCACAAGGCAGGTGCTCCAGTCCCACGGTCATCCTCATGGCCCTGGGTTGGACTCTGTCAATGGGATCTCTGCCCCCCTTGAACCAGGCAGCCCAGAACTCGACACAGTCTTCCAGCTGCGGCCTCACTAGAGCAGAGTAGAGAAGGAGCAGAACCTCCCTTGATCTGCTGGACATAGTCTTCTTGATCCACCCCAGGATTCCATCGGCCTTCTTGGTCACAAGAGCACAGTGCTTGCTCTCCCTCGGCCATCTGGAGGGATGCTTGGCTTTGCTCTTTTCTTTCCACTCCTCTCCAGTTCTCCCCCGTGTGGGCCGAGCTGAAGGGTTCCTGGAGGACTGCAGGCTCAGCGCTGACCATCTGCAGTCCAAGACGCAAGGGTGTGTCCATTGACACGCTGCACGAGGGAACATCTCGGGGTTCATGCTTGTCGTGACCCCGCTCTCCTTTCTGCAGCAGCGCTGCGTCATTAATTCCGTGAGCGCTCGCCTCCCGCAGACTAATGGCTTTAGTGCTTGTGCCTCGTCCTGGCTGGAGCTCAGAGGCGTCTGTGGGCGTTGGGAAGCCTCCTCGGCCTCAGGAGCGTGCGTCCTGCAGTTGGCATCCGGCACGTTCTCCTCTTACACGGGAAATCAGATCAGCCCCGCTCGCTGCTAAGAAAACAGTCTGTGTCTGAAGCCACGAGAGCTAATGGGAGCTGACACGGAGGTGATTCCAAAATTACCCTGTAGCTGTGCAGGGAAGAGAGCAGCTCGTTCCACGGGCTGTGTCAGAGACAGTTGATTGTTCCCTCTGCAGAGGCTCTGGGACAGAGGCCCAGCTCCCGGAACCCTCCCCAGATTCATGCTCCAGACGTTTTGTTAGGGCTCCTCGTTTGCCCCCCAGAAGAACCCCTGTGCTCATTAGCTTCTCTGGCAACCATTGCTCTCGCTTTCATCCCCGATCCCCCAGCGCAGCCTCTCATTCTGCAAAGTCAGACCATCCCTGCAGGAAGGGAAGGGGCAGTGGGAGGAGGAGGAGGTAGTGTGAGCACGTTGCAGTAGCCATCTCGTGAGCGGCGGGACTCTGCTGTGGGTGCAGGACCAGGGTGGCCCTACGCGCTCTCCGTGCCGTCATTCCAGACCATGTCGTGGCGGGGGCATTGGACTGGATGGTCCTTCGAGGCCCCTTCCAATCCCTGATGTTCTGTGGCTCTGTGATCTTGCAAGGACAGGCTGAGAGAGCTGGGGGTGTTGGAGAGGAGAGGGCTGCAGGGGACCTTGCAGCAACCTTCCAGTCCCTGAGAGGGGCTGTCAGAGGGCTGGGGAAGGCTGTTCCTGAGGGTAGGGAATGACAGGACGAGGGGTGGTGGTTTGAGGCTGGGAAAGGGCAGAGTGAGGCTGGACAGGAAGAAAATGATGTGGAATCTGAGGGTGGGGGATCCCTGGACCAGGCTGCCCAGAGAGGAGTGGAGGCCCCATCCTTGGAGCCATTCAAGGTCAGTCTGGCTATGGCCCTGGGCAACCTGGTCTGGTAACAGATGGCCCTGCTTGCTGTCGGAGGCTTGGACTAGATGTCCTGTGGAGGTTCCTTCCAACCCAACACAGTCCAAGATCTTCAGCTGTTGTTAGGTTAATGTTGACATCTGTGAGTTGGGGTCCTCCTGAGCTGGTTGCCCAGGGGCTGGTAGATGAGGAAGTCACAGTCCAGTTGTTTAGAAATCAGCGGAATCTTTGGAGCCTGCAAAAGTGTGCTGTTAGTCCTTTGGGGCTGTTGGTTGCCATGAAAGATGCAGGCTGGGCTACCCCTTGGCCACATCTGTTTTCATGGCATTTCTGGCACAAGGGCAGGACCTGTTAGCAGGAACCCCACGGGAATTAGTGCTGAGCAGACTTCCAGCCTTCGGAGCCGTCTCCTGTCCTGCAGGCGCTGCCTGGGTGATGCCTTGAACCCACAGAACAGGATCCAAATGCCCCATGACCACCGTTGTGCACTCGAGGGGCTTCCCAGTGCAGGTGGCCTTGGGCATGGCTGGAATTCTACTGGGCACAAGCCCGTAATCCCAGGGGAGGGCAAACCCAGCTGCTCCCCCCAAGCGCAGCAGCTTCCCCGATGTCAGTGAAGCCTCTCAGCCTCTGCAGAAGCAGGTGGTGGGTACCTTCAGTGTGTCCCCCCCAGCCTGCGGGGGGTGAGGGAAGGTGCAGGGCGGCACCTCTCCCGCCCCACTCTCACCTGCAGGCAGTTTGCAAGGTGCTGAAGCTCTCAGGCCCTGGACAAAACTGCCCTTGCAGGATGCCTCGGAGGAGGCTCAGGGAGCCCTCGGCACGAGGACTTCATTACCCAGAGGTTACTTCTCTAACTTTCTCCTTCCCTCGTGGGGCGTCCGCAACTTTTCTATAAAGTAAATCATCCCCTGAACGTCCTTTCTGATGCCAGCAGGAGCCGGGGCTCTAATCCTGGATGTGTGGCGGTCGGGTCCGGCAGCTGCTTTGTGCTCTGGAAGAATGGGGAGGTTTAATCTGCAGCCAGAGTGGCCCTTCTCTCCCGCCGCTCTGATCCTCCGCTTGCATAACCCACAGCCCGCTGCGCCGCTTTGGAATTCATCTAATGGCTCGGTTGTTTGGGCATGATTAAAAATATAATGAATGGAGTGAAGCAGTAATAAGATGAGCAGCTCATAAAGGGGGTTTTAGTCTTAAAATATCGGTGGCGGCTCCGCTCGCGTAGCGCTGGGCTGCGGCGGCAGGCGCAGCAAAGGCCGCCGCGTGAATCTCTCTAAGCTCTGCTGAGCTGGGGCTCAGGGTGAGGCTTATCTGTTGCTTCCTCCACTTCATCTTTTAAAATGGGCCCTATTTTCTTTTCCCTTCAAGCCTTGCTTGTCCTTCCTTGTGCTTCTCCTCCGAGTGCTCGACGCGTGGCTCTGGAGTGAAGAGGTTTTGCCTTTCTTAACTTGACTTACACCTCAGCTGGGTGCCGCGGGGGTGACTCTGGGCAGGGGGGAGCATTTCACAGACTCCTTCAGGCTGGAAAAGACCCCTGGGATCAGAGAGCCCAACCATCAACCCTACTCTGCAAGATCCCCCAGCACCACATCTCAGCGACTTTCAAACTCCTCCAGGGATGGGGACTCACCCCCCACCCTGGGCAGCCCAGTCCAGTCCCTGACCACTCTCTCTGGGAAGAATCTCTTCCTCGTGTCCAGTCTGACCCTGTCCTGTTGGAGCTGGAAGGCCTTCCCTCTGCTTCTGTCACTGATGATCCGTGAGAAGAGCCCAGCACCAGCATCCCTGCAGTGTCCTCTCAAAGAGCTGTGGAGAGCGATGAGGGCTGGAAGTGCATTAATTGGATGTGGAGCTGTTTCACGTGGAAGTCTCAGTGACAGGCACCTTTTATTTTTCCCCTTTTTTATGTGTGTGGGGGAACCTGACAGGGGCTTTCTGTGGTCACGTTGGTACTCGACAGTGTGCTCTTCCTCAGAGTGGAGCTGTGCTGTCTGAGCCAAACCCTCCAGCTTTAGTGGGCAGCGGGCGGGTTTGCCCCTGCAGCGGAGCAAGCAGGGCTCCGGCCGGCTCAGAGATCTCCGAGTGCACTCGCAGTCTCTTCTCTTTCCAGTAACAGGCTCCGAGCGTCCTCTCGATCCAGTCTGTGTCCTGTTTCCATGACAATGTTTAGACAATAGCTGCCTTTCCCATAGCATGTAAATATGGATTTTTCATTTGCAGTGTCTGGCTGCAGCACTGTGGCTGCTTTGAAGGTCTCCTTGAAGTTTTTGGACCCTCTCAGTATCATTAACTGGGTGGTTTTGGATGGGGACTGGTCTGGACTTTGAGCAGAGCTTCACCTTTTTGAGTGAAGGGTGCCTTCATGAACCTCCTCTGGGGAGAGTAGGGTGAATAACAGAGCATTAGGGGCTGGAAGGGACCTCGGAGGAGCATCCAGTCCCATCCCCAGCCACAGCAGGATCCCCCAGATCCAGTCACACAGGAACAGCCCAGGAGGGTTTGAAATGTCTCCAGAGAAGGAGACTCCACAACCCCCCTGGGCAGCCCCTGCCAGGGCTCTGGCACCCTCACTGCCAACAAGGTCCTTCTCACACTGATGGGGAACCTCCTCTGCTCCAGCTCACACCCACTGCCCCCTGTACTGTCACTGGGTGCCCCTGAGCAGAGCCTGGCTCCATCCTCCTCACACCCACCCTTCACACATTGATCGACACCCATGGGGTCACCCCTCAGGCTCCTTTTTCCCAGCTCCCTCAGCCTCTCCTTAGCAGGGAGATGCTCCCTTCCCTCCACCATCCCTGTGGCTCTGCACTGGGCTCCTCTCTCCAGCAGCTCCGTGTCCTTCTGGAGCTGAGGGGCCCACAACTGGACGCAGGATTCCAGCTGTGGTGATCAAGCTGAGTATTTTCCATTTTGAAGGAAAATGAGAGCAGATGAGAGGAAATTCAAAACTTTCCATTTTGAAGGAAAGCGACGGGCAGGACGGAGGCAGAGGAGCGCTCCTGACGTGATGGGTGGTGTCTCCCGCATCCGCTGTTGTGTCAGGTTCGAGCAGAGGCTGGGTTTGGGGGGGCTGGAGCTGGGTGCTGGTGCTGATGACTGCGGTAGCAGCTATCAGACGCTCTCACCTCGGAAGGATGGCCAGCAGCCACTCCAGCTGCACAAGTGCTAAGTGGGTGGCTGGACATGTCTCCCTGTCAGATGCCTGTGTCAGCGCAAGGTCTCCGCAGCCGCTGTTGGTGATCCGAGGTGACAGGCAGGCTGCGAGTGTCCCCGCGGGGCCCTTCTCCCGACCGGCCTGGCAGCGGGAGCCGCTCGGCTCAGCCACGTCCCTCCAGCCCCACGCTGGGAGTGACAGGGCAGTCACCTTCCAGCTGCCAGCCAGCATGTTCCCCTTGAGCGACTGTCTGTCTGTCTGTCACACGGAGCAGCCCCTCGAGCCCGCTGAGCCGGGCTGTTTGCTCACCTGTCTGGGTCCCGGGAGCGTGTGGCTGTGCCCTCGATGAGCCGGTGGGGCTGGGAGCAGCTGATGTCCTGGTCGTGGTCACCAAGGGGCTGCAGGAGGGCTCTGCTTCTCTCTGGCTGGAGACGACAGGGATTCTGCAGGGTCTCTGCAAAACTGGTAGTGGGCTGCTTGTCCCTTCTGCTCAGGGGTCTTTTGGCATCAGGTTAGTTTTTGATGTCAAGTTATTTAGAGGATTTTTGGCTGTTGGTTTCACCAGCTCTGTGTCCATCCCTTTCAGCCTCCCTGCCTGCCTTAGCCTCAATAACCTTGTAACTCTAGAATGGCCAGGGTTGGAAGGGACCCTAAAGATCATCCAGTTCCATCCCCTCTGTGCAGGCAGGGACACCTGCATCAGGTTACCCAGGGCCCCAGCCAGCCTGGGCTTCAGCACTGCCAGGGATGGGGCAGCCACAGCTGCCTTGGGCAGCCTGTTCCAGCATCTCCCCACCCTCACAGCTAAGAAGTGGTTCCTCATGTCCAACCTCCATCTCCTCTCTTCAAGTCTGGAACCCTTTCCCCTTGTCCTCTCGCTACCACCCCGTGTTGAAAGCCCTCCCCCAGCTCTCCTGTAGCCCCCTTCAGAGGTTGGGAAGCTGCTGGAAGGTCACCTGGGAGCCTCCTCTTCTCCAGGGTGAACAACCCCACCTTGCTCAGCCTGTCCTCGTAAGGCAGGTTCTCCAGCCCTCTGAGCATTGGAGCTGCTCTCCTTTGGACCCCCTCCAGGAGCTCTGTGTCCTTCTGATGCTGGGGACTCTGGAACTGGACCCAGGACTCCAGGTGGGGTCTCACCAGTGCCCCTTTGATTGTCTGGGATGTAGGAAAGAAAGGATGGGGCCAGCTGAGCAGCCAGCCTCAAATCCATCCAGGGATTTGAAGTCAGAGCGAGCTCCCCTGCAGTCAGAACAAGCTTTTTGCTTGTGAACGTGTTTGAGGCCCCGGGGAGATCCCGTGTGGGGCCGACAGCTTGTTCTGGGAGCTGAGCCCATGTTCCTGCGTCGCTTGCAAGATCCTGCTCGTGGCAAATTCTGCCAGAGAGAGGCACCTGTGAACGCGGGGAACAGGACTGAGCCCCAGGCAGGCTTCTGTGACAGAATTAGATCACTTTCGCTCTGTTTTCGGCGAAGAGGATAAAATTACCTCCTAGATGGGGCTTCTTTTGGATCAGTCATGACCACAAATTAATAATAGATCTGCAGTGCCGGAAGCTGAAGGCTCCCTAACGGCTGCAGCAGCTCAGCGGGGTCGAGAGGGACCTCGAGAGATCGCCCGGTCCAACCCCTGCCATGGCAGCACCCCTAGATCCAGTTGCACAGGAACATGGCCAGGCTGGTTTTAGACTGGGTGTTGTGTGGCATCAGGGCAGAAGGGACAGAGAAGGTGTAAAAGGGGATAAGTGAGAAGGAATAAACCCTGAAGGCAGCTGGCAAGTGAGAACCAGGTAGTTTTTCCATCTTTGTGAGGCTGAGCCAGACCTTGCGGAGGCTGAGGCAGCTGGAAGCTCTGAGTCGCGGGGGTTTCTGGCCCCTTTCTTGAGTAGATGGCTTGTTCGTGGTTCAGCCTCCGGGCGCTTGTGAGCTGGCTCGGTTCTGCTGCTCGGAGCGGGCGTGTGGGCTGCGGTCCCCAGCTGCCTCTCCAAAGGCTCCTGCAAGGCAGCGGTGAGGGGTGGGAAGGATGCCTGGAAGCTGCTAGAAGGAGGAAACTGGAGCTGCCTGCGATGCCGGGGTGGCGGCTCAGCAGGCTGAGGGTCTTCTTGCTCAGGGGGCGAGACCCAAGGAGGGCCGATGCCGCGGGGCTCCCGGCTGGCCGCAGCCCTGCTCCTCTGCGCTTGGGTACCTGCTGCTTGCAGAGCAGCGGCTGGAGAAGCACGGGGCCTGATGTGTTGTGGTGAGAGCCCTTCCTCCGCTGTGAAATATTTATTCAAACAGATGTAGCTGGCTACGGCTCCTGTTTCTGGGTAGCCGGCCAATAGCTCGAGAAGATCAATGAGCAGATAAACAATGTGGTCTCTAAAGTTGGAAGTGGCTTTTTCTGAGCAGAACAAAGAGCCTTCCCTGGCCAGGGCCACTCTCCAGCGAAACGCAGAGCGGATCAACACTGGCACCCAGTGTCTAGATAGACTCAGCTCAAAGCCGGGCTCCCAGAGCTGACGCCCTGGGTTTCTCCCTTCCGCACCGGCTCCTTGGCTTTCGCGCTCGATGTGCACGGCCGAGCGAGGGGCTTAATCTGATCCGGCAGCTGAACTCTCCGGGGCTGCGGCTTTAATTCCGCTTTCATTTGGCTCCTGCAGTTGTCTTCCAGCGCTGATAACCGCCGCGGTTTTGCTTTCCTTGGCTTGTCTTTCATGCCACAAAAAGAGGCTGGTCTTTTGTTTCCCTCGGAGCCGTTAACCTCCGTTTGGGCGAGGAAGAGATGAATGCAGAGCCCCCTCCTCCCTGGGGAAGGTGTTTTCAAGTTGTTCTGCAGCTGTTAAATGCCAGTTCAATGGAGCCTGCGAACCCGCTCTTAAATCCATCCCTGCTAAGCAAAACACTCAGCCACACACTTTAAATTAAGCTCGAGCTCAAGTGTTGCTGCTCCGAGAAGCAGCAGGACGGGAACGTGTTGCTGGAGATAACGGGTTCTCGAGGGCCCTGCTGATTAAGCTTCTGATGCAGGAGAACATCCCGGCTCGGGATCGTAGAGTCATGAAGGTTAGAAGAGACCTCCCAGCTCATCCAGTCCAACCATCACCCCAACCTCACCCTGCCCACTAAACCCTGCTCCCCAGGGCCACAGGTACTTGGTGTTTGAGCCCCTCCAGGGACCACAACTCCTCCATCCCTGGGCAGCCTGTTCCAACCTCTGAGCACTCTTGTCAGGGAAGAGATTTCTCCTGATGCCCAACTTAACCCTCCCCTGGGGCAACTTGAAGCCATTTGTTCTTGTCCTCTCTCTATTGACTGGTGAGAGGAGACCAACCCCCAGCTCTCTCCACCCTCCTCTCAGGTAGCTGTGAAAGCTCCCCCCTCAGCCTCCTCTTTTCCAGACCAACCAGCCCCAGCTCCCTCAGCCTCTCCCCATCAGACCTGTTCTCCAGGCCCCTCACCAGCTCTGTGGCCCTTCTCTGGCCCCACTCCAGCCTCTCAACGTCCTCCTTGGGTTGAGGTGCCCCAAGCTGAAAGCAATAAAGTTGGCGATGCAGATGGTTGGCAAAGACCTCTGGTTGTGGAGGTGGCCACCTGCCGATGTCTCATCGTGACCTTGTCCTGCAGGGCCCAGCGAGAGGTCACAGCATCACAGAACATTAGGGATTGGAAGGGACCTCGAGAGATCATCCAGTCCAGTCCCCCTGCCACAGCAGGGTCTGCAGCCAGGCTCTAGTGAGTGTCATCTTCATCCTCCGCAGCTTCCTCTGCCGCGCTCAGCAGACGTGGAGGTGCAAACGCTGAGAGGTATCACGTCCCAGATGCTGGGGATCCCTTTCTGCTGCTTCTCTGCTTTGCACATTCTCAATCCTTCTGCTCCTTCTGCCGTGAGGTGGCTAAATCACACCCGCAGCGACCCCTCTGTGGGCTCGCCTGCTTCTCCGGGAAGTTGCTCTGGAGCTGCTGCAGCCCTTTGCAAAGAGACAACGGGAAATGAGTTTCTGAGCGAGCCCCTGAACCTCCGACCACAAAGAAGATGGATGATGCCCCATCCCGGGCTGTTATTATCCAGAAGTAACTCTCTGGCTGGTTTTTAGTGAACAAAGAAATATTAGAGGGGGGTGAAAAGCAGTTTCCATTGAGGTTTATCTCCGTTAGCGGCACTGGAGATGAATAATGACATAAAAGGGGTGAAATGAAATGAAAAAGATACCGTTTGTTTCCTCTGCTGCAGCAGGGGCTGGCCGCTCGCTCTGAAAACAGACTGTGCTGGAGCACTGGTGGGAGATGCTGGGGAGGGATGGACTGTCCCTGGGGTACTCGGCCTGAGAGTCATGGGTGAACAGGGAGAGGAAATGAGAACTTGGGGGTTGATGTTTGAGCTGGGCAGAGGTGCCCTGTCCCCAGAGCTGCTGGAGAGAGCCCGGAGCAGAGCCACAGGGATGAGGGAGGGAGGGAGGGGAGCATCTCCCTGCTGAGGAGAGGCTGAGGGAGCTGGGGCTCTGGAGCTGGGAAAAAGGAGCCTGAGGGGTGACCCCATGGGTGTTGATCAGTATGTGAAGGGTGGGTGTGAGGAGGATGGAGCCAGGCTCTGCTCAGGGGCACCCAGTGACAGGACAAGGGGCAGCGGGTGTGAGCTGGAGCAGAGGAGGTTCCCCATCAGTGTGAGAAGGACCTTGTTGGCAGTGAGGGTGCCAGAGCCCTGGCAGGGGCTGCCCAGGGGGGTTGTGGAGTCTCCTTCTCTGGAGACATTTCAAACCCTCCTGGCCAAGTTTCCATGTGACTGGATCTGGGGGATCCTGCTGTGGCAGGGGAATGGGACTGGATGATCTTTGGAGGTCCCTTCCAACCCCTGATGCTCTGTGGTTCTGTGGACTCCCACACCTTCTGCGACTGGATCTGGGGGATGCTGCTGTGTCAGGTGGATTAGACTGGATGATCTTTTGAGGTCCCTTCCAGTCCCTGATGTTCTGTGTGATTCTGTGACGACCTGTGTGAAGCTGGGATGGAAATTGGAGAGATTGTCCTTAAATGATGTAGTAGGTTTGACTCTCTCAGAAGGTGACTAACCCCATGCAGATTGTCTTGAGTGAGACTCTACCCAGCCTGCATCTCCAGCAGCAGAGACCTTCCAGTCAGTTCCCTTGGACATCCAGGTCTCCAACCCCAACCAGATTCAGGGGGGTGCAGGAAAATGGGGGAGAAAAAAGGGTCAAGAAAAGGCATTGGGGCTCGTTTTGGAGCTGAGATCTAGGTGACCCTGTCACAGCTGATCTGTCGAGGTCCCTTCCCATCCCTGATGCTCTGTGATCCTGTGGCTGTGCCAAGCGGTTCAGGTCAGTGGGTCTGTTACTCCCCTCGCGTCGGGATCCAGAGATGATCCCGCTGTCACATCCTTGTTGAGGAGCTCTGAGCGCTCCACCTCGCTTGCTTTTCTTCTTTCATTAGGGATGAGGACGAGCTGGCGAGCGAGGCGATAACAGACGGCCCCGTCTCGTGGAAGTTGGGCTCCTTGATAAGATTTCAAGGTTAGAACAGCCATCGCCTTGAAATATCCCTCGTAAACCCCCGTAGATAATTCAGGCAATAAAAAAGAGGCTTCTTTTAGCGACGTAAATGGGGTAATAGACCGGGACGGCCTCGGCGCTGGATTAAATGTTGGGCTTCTTTATATTCAAACAACATAAACAGAGGGAGCGGAGCTGGAGATGGATTTGAATGGGGAACGGGGCAGGTTTCTCTCCGGCGACCGAGGTGCTTCAGCAGCTCAGCTCCTTCTGCAGCGGGTCCGTGCGGCCAGCGAGAAGAGCAGCCGCTCTCCGCGGTCTCTCTTCGCCCTGAGGTCTCCTCTCCCCCCCCAGAGCCCTGGGGTTTTCGGAAGGGCTGATGCAATCAGGCCGAACGCGGTTGGATGGTGGGATGCTGTCCAAGGATGCGTTGAGTCACATCTAATGACTTGAAAAACTGCTAATTAATTCCGAATGAACTGGAACAAGGAGGCCCAGCTTGACAAGAACTAGGGGGGGTTGAAAGCTGCTGATGTTTGAAAACTCCCAGTGTAGTGATCGTGGGCAACGTGATGAGCAGCGTGAGGAGCGGCCTGGGGAGCCTGTGGTGGAGATTCAAGTCAGCTTGTGGTGTGAAGCTCCTGGTGGGGATCAGCCTGTGAGAGCCTGATGATGCTCACAGAGTGACGGGTAGATTGATGGAGCGTGTGTGGGTTCCAAAGGGTGGGACTAAGTGTCCCCTAACAATAGGACAAGGGGCAGTGGGTGTGAGCTGGAACACAGGGGGTTCCACATCAGTATGAGAAGGATCCTGCTCTGACAGGGGGATTGGATGGGATGATCTTTCGAGGTCCCTTCTGATCCGTAATCCTTCTGTGATTGTGTGATTCTGTGAGTGTCTTCCCAGTGAAGGTGCCAGAGCCCTGGCAGGGGCCACCCAGGGGTGTTGTGGAGTCTCCTTCTCTGGACACGTTTCCAACCCACGTGGCCATGTTCTGTGCGACTGGATCTAGGGGGTCCTGCTGTGGCCGGGGGGTTGGACTGGATGATCTCTCGAGGTCCCTTCCAGTCCCTAACGCTCTGTGATCTTCTGCACAAGGGCCTCAAGGGCACCACTGGCAGCAGACCTTGCACCCAGCTCTGGCTGCGGCCCCGGTGTCGTCGGAAGCCCACGAGTCGGCTCTCGCAGGCGAGGCTGCGGCGGCGCCTCGGTGTGGTTTTGCAAAGCCAGTGCGAACCCCAAGAGCATCGATTCCTGCAGCAGCCCCCCGAAGGCGAAGCCTCTCCCCCCAAAACCGCGCGTGTGCCGTCTGTCCGGGAAGGAGGGATTAGTGAAGGCAGCCAAATGAAGCAGCGTTTTCAAATGAGATCCTGTTTTCTCCAAGTCTGATTTGAAGCTGGGATGCGGGTCAGGGTCGTCTGATTCTTCACAGTTCATTAAGCAGAGAGCAGCTAGTGTTAGAGATTGACTTTTTAAAATGATAGATTTTTATTTATAGCGAAGTTCTAGTCATTAATTTTAAAGGACGGGAGCGGAGAAGCCGGGATGGGTTCATTTTGAAGGGAGAGGAGCAGCGCTGGTAATTTAATTAGATTGGGGGTTTGAGTATCATCACGGAGAATGAAACGTTAACTGCGGCGCTGCTGCTCGGCTCTCGCCTGATGGGCTCGGCGGCGGCGCCCCCTCCCCGCTCGCGGCACCCGCTCGGTCCTTGATGTTTTGCTGTGGAAGGTGCTGCTGAACCTAGAGGGGACTCGTAGGGCTTCCCGGCTGCAGGTGCTTTGTGGAGGGATGGAGATGGGGTTTTGGGGGAGGAAATCCTGGCGCCGAGAGTTTGCACCAGAGCCCAGGGCTGCACCCTGGGGTGCTGCGTGGGGTGACCAGAGCACAGAGCTGCACCCTGGGGTGCTGCACAGGGTGACCAGAGCCTAGGACTGTGTCCTGAAGTGCTGTGTGGGGTGACCAGTCTTCCTCAGACTATACAGGAACAGCCCAGGAGGGTTTGAAAAGTCTCCAGAGAAGGAGGAGACTCCACAACCCCCTGGGCAGCCCCTGCCAGGGCTCTGGCACCCTCACTGCCAACAAGGTCCTTCTCACACTGATGGGGAACCTCCTCTGCTCCAGCTCACACCCGCTGCCCCTTGTCCTGTCACTGGGTGCCCCTGAGCAGAGCCTGGCTCCATCCTCCTGACACCCACCCTTCCCATACTGATCAACACCCATGGGGTCACCCCTCAGGCTCCTTCTTTCCCAGCTCCAGAGCCCCAGCTCCCTTAGCCTCTCCTCATCGGGGAGATGTTCTACTCCCTTCATAGAAGGAAGAGAAGAGAGGGGAAAGATGAGGATAGGAGCAGATCTTGCTTCTAATTCAGTAGCTCAGGGAGTGGGTTCTCCTTGCTCAGTGGCCCTGGTGCTTGAACGTTGACAGAGCTGCCCTGAGCGGGTTCTGGTGCAGCCCAGCAGGGTGAGTCCTGTGGTCGTTCACTCTTGGCACTGTAAGTGATGAATTTGCCACGAGCATCCTTCCCCTGGCTCCTTCGCCTCACCGTGTCCCTAACCAGAAGCACCTTCATTCCGGCAGTTCTCCCGAGTCACACGTGTGGGAATCCAGGAAGGCTGCAGAACGGGATCCAGCAGGGAACGACCTTCAGCGTCGGGGGCAGAGTGAGGTACAGCTGCAACCCGGGCTTCTTCTTGGAGGGACACGCCGTGCTCACCTGCCGGGCCACCTCGGAGTCCAGCGCCTCCTGGGACTTCCCTCTCCCCGTCTGCAGAGGTAAGGTGTCCTCTGGTGGGACCAGCCCGGGAAACTGGGCTTTGACGGGGTCGCTGGGGCTGGGAGACCCTTCACGGGCTGTAACCTCGACTGGAAGGACCTGAAGACTAAGCGCAGGGTAGTTAGCGCCGAGGTTCTCGGTGTTCGATCCCTTAAAGCTGCCAGGGTTTGGGTGAGTAATGAGGAGGTTAGGAAGTGCTCAAAGTGCTCAGGAAGCTGCAGAGCTGCTTTAGCTTCAATTTCTTTGTCTAGCCTGGGGTGGGGAAAGAAAAAGCAGGAGCATTATCCGTAAGATGAGGCTCCTACCCAGGGCTCTGCTGATTTTCTAGATCAAACCAACCAGCAAATGTGGCTGGATTTTGTGCTGTCTGCAGCCTCGGGCTGGTTTCCCTCGTGGCCCAGGGGTGCTGACCCTGTAGGGCACCCTGAGTGGGCGCTGAGGGTCACCGGCAGCCTCGGGAGGGGGTGCTGTATCACAGACTGTTAGGGACTGGAAGGGACCTCGAGAGATCATCCAGTCCAACCCCTGACACAACAGGATCCCCAAGATGCAGTCACACAGGAACAGCCCAGGAGGCTTTGAAATGTCTCCAGAGAAGGAGACTCCACAACCCCCCTGGGCAGCCCCTGCCAGGGCTCTGGCACCCTCACTGCCAACAAGGTCCTTCTCACACTGATGGGGAACCTCCTCTGCTCCAGCTCACACCCACTGCCCCTTGTCCTGTCACTGGGTGCCCCTGAGCAGAGCCTGGCTCCATCCTCCTCACACCCACCCTTCCCATACTGATCAACACCCATGGGGTCACCCCTCAGGCTCCTTCTTTCCCAGCTCCTGAGCCCCAGCTCCCCCAGCCTTTCCTCTGAAGGGAGATGCTCCATTGCCTTCATCATCTCTGTGGAGGAAGGTCCTGGGGACCTCCGATCCCTTCATCCATCTGCAGAGCCACTTGCTGAGTCTCCAGGCCCACAAGGGGCTGCAGAGTCTGCAGCTCCGAGTGTCTGTGACTGTCTGTGGTGTCAAACAGCAGCTGCAGCTCCTGGAAGTCTCTTCCCCCCCAGTTCCTTGTGTACTTGAGCCGAGCATCTTCTATTGATTCTTCTTATTGACTCTGCTCGTGCAATCAATCAGCAGTTCTAAGCTGCAGCATAAATCTTGAATTTCAAGTGAGCAAATATTGTTGGCTGGGTGTTTATGGTGCCTGAACGAGCTACGCAGCAGTGGGAGAGAGCGAGCTGCTTCTGCTGCCGCCTGCAGCTGCGGGCCGAGGGCACGGACGCGCTGAAGGGGCGGCGCAGCCAGGCCGTCGCCGCTCGCTCTGGCCGCTGCGTCGCTGAGATCAGCCGTCGGCTTCGGCTGCTCGTTCGAACGAGGACTCTCATCAAAACCTTTTTAAAATGCGTCCTTTATTTCTGATTTTGCTGGAAGCACCTTCAGGAAGAAAACTGACTGAGATTCAGCCGTGAGTGTAATGGAAGCAGAAGCCCTTCCTCAGTGGGACCAGAGGTTCCTCTGCTGTGACAGCTTTTTGCCGCGAGCAGCCTGCCCTTGGGGGAAGGCACCACTTCTCCTTGCCCTGCGGTTACTCAGACGTCCGTGTAGTAGACCCCAGTGAGGGAGGGATTCCTTTCTGGGCTCCCAGCTGCAGATGGAGGAGCATTTCAGTCTTGAGCTGCCCTTTCCATGTCAGTGCTGCCATTTCCATCTCGAATGCAGCAGTGATGATGGTGGTGGCATCTGATGTCCTTCAGAATGGAGGACTCTTCAGTTCTCCGGTGCGGTGTGGATTGCTCTGGCAGCAAAACCTTTGCTGGCTGAGGTGCACTTGTGTGGCAGAGTGCTCCAGCTTCCTAAAACACTTGGTCCTGATCCCTCAAGGACCACCCTCGAGGCTTTGCCTCAAGTAAAACTTGCAGCATTCCGTGGCTCTGGTTTCTCTGGGGGCAGGAACCACAGATCTTCTCCTGCCTCCCTTATGTCTCATTCCAGGGGGGCAGAGGGTAGCAGAAGCAGCCTGCAAATCGATTTGAATGCAAGAACCACCTGCTCTGAGCAGTCAGGCTCTTGCGCTTGGCTGATAAACCAGTGACACAGACTTGAGTTGTTGCAAGGGGCAGAGAGATTTCTGTGCTGGCAGAGAGGTTTCACACCTCCTCCTGCAGGGAAAAGAGTGTTTTCCAGCCTGTTTCCTGCAGAACCTGTTCTTGGGAGAGGAAAAACCCTTGTGGCCTATCAATTGTGGTTCAGTCAGTTCCTATTAGCCTCTTGGGAACTGGCAGCTGGAGGTTTTTGTGCCTGGAATCATGGAATCAGCGAATGGGTTGGGTTGGAAGGGACCTGTAGAGGTCCTCTTGTCAGATCACAGAATCATTCAGGTTGGAAAAGACCCCTGGGGTCAGCGAGTCCAACCACCAGCCCCACTCTACAAGGTCACCCCTAAACAACATCCCTCAGCACCACATCTCAGCGACTTTTAAACTCATCCAGGGATGGGGACTCTGCCCCCACCCTGGGCAGCCCATCCCAGAGCCTGACCACTCTCTCCAGGAAGAACCTCTTCCTGATGGCCAGTCTAAACCTCCCGTTGGAGCTTGAAGCCCTTCCCTCTGCTTCTGTCACTAATGACCTGTGAGAAGAGCCCAGCACCAGCATCTCTGCAGTGTCTTTTCAGGTAGTTGATGAGGTCTCCCCTCAGCCTCCTCTTCCTCAGACTACACAGCCCCAAGTGTCTCCATCTCTCCCATCAGATGGGTTCTCCAGGCCCTCAATGTCCGGCCGTGTTCGCTAACGTAGGCTGGAGAGGGGCTGTGCTGCTGGGTCAGAGCCCACCAGACACACTGGGCAGGTCTTAAACCCTCAGGGAGAGAGAGAGAGGGAATAGACTTGTCTGGTGCCACCGCAGAGGACGTTGTGGAGGCTGGTGGCTCGTCGCTGTCCTTCTCACCCGAACAAGAGCAGAGCTACGAGACAGGTGTTGAAACCACAGCGAAGTCGTGCCCGGCGATCGATGGCCTCTTCGGGCTCCTTTGTGCTCTTTTCTTTGTGCTTGTCTCCCGCTCTGTAACATCCCTGTGTGGCTATCGATAGCCTTGTCTCTGCTCCACTCTTCACGCGGCGAGGCGATCGAAGACGTGAGGAGATGCAGAGGAGGAAGGAACGGGAACCGCAGGTGCTGGAGCAGATGTGCTGGGACAGCAGTGCTTTCAGGGAGCTGCTTTTCCTTCACCGGAGGCGTCGGCGCTCCCTTGAGCCGACTGCCAGCTTCAGGTCTGGGTTTCCTCCGCACAGGACACGCGTGGCCTGGCTGGGAAGGGCAGCAGGAGGGATTCCAGCTGCGGGAAGGGTGTCTTTGCAGAGGCTGGTGCTGCAGCTTGCCAGCAGTTTGGAAAGCACAGTTGCATCGACATTGATTCTCGGGCTCGGAGCTAAAAGAGGCTGTAAATTCAGTCTGCACAGACTCAGCTCTGAGTTATGCGTCTTGCTTACGTGGCAGGAAGGATTAAAGCTGCCGTGATCTCATTCAGGGAGCGGTGCAGCGGCAGCGAGTGCTGGGGCCCAGCTGATCCACAGGGTAGGACAGCGAGGAACCCGGTGGCAGCTGCCCAGAACCACAGAACATTAGGGACTGGAAGGGACTTTAAATGATCATCCAGTCCAACCCCCTGACACAGCAGGATCCCCTAGATCCAGTCACACAGGAACAGTCCAGGAGGGTTTGAAACGTCTCCAGAGAAGGAGACTCCACAGCCCCCCTGGGCAGCCCCTGCCAGGGCTCTGGCACCCTCACTGCCAACAAGGTCCTTCTCACACTGATGGGGAACCTCCTCTGCTCCAGCTCACACCCGCTGCCCCTTGTCCTGTCACTGGGTGCCCCTGAGCAGAGCCTGGCTCCATCCTCCTCACACCCACCCTTCACATATTGATCAACATCCATGAGGTCACCCCTCAGGCTCCTTTTTCCCAGCTCCAGAGCCCCAGCTCCCTCAGCCTCTCCTCAGCAGGGAGATGCTCCCCTCCCTCCATCATCCCTGTGGCTCTGTGCTGGGCTCTCTCCAGCAGCTCTGTGTCCTTCTGGAACTGAGGGGCCCAGAACTGGCCACAAGATCCCAGCTGGTCTCTCCCCAGGGCAGAGCAGAGTGGGAGGAGAACCTCTCCCACAGAGCCTGGCTGAGCCTGGCAGACCATGTGTAACTCGGAATCTGCCTGAAGACTGCAAGTCCTCGGCGAGTCTGGGTCAGGCTGTAGAAGCCAGGCTGAGCTGACAATTATCCCGTCTCCAGAACGTGTGTCAGGAGGACCTGGAACGCTTTCCTCCTCACGTCTCGGGTGCCTCTCCACGCTGCCTGCACGGGCGTTCTGTGTTCGCAGGGAGAAGCGAGGCCGGGTGCTTAATGTAAGTGGAGCTTTAAGCCGGATCCTGCAAGCCCGGGTGGGATTTTATCCTGACAACTGGAGCTGTGGAGGCCAAGCCCCTGCAGCCGTGGAATTTGTGGCGTGACCCTGCTGTAGCCGCAGCAGGAGCAGCTCTGCCAGGTCGGAGCGATGCGACTGAGACGCCAAGAGACCGTCCAGAAGCATCCCGGTCCGCGAAGCGCTTTCATGCGTGAGCAGAAGAGCCTGGCCCAGATTGTTTGCTGAGCCTAAGCAGAACTGATGGGTTTAGGAGTCTGGTAGCGGCTGAGTGAAAGCGGAGTGAGCCAGCTGGGCGAAGGCGAGGACGATTGTGGAGCTCCGGTTTAAGCCGATCAAATATGCATCATCTCATTAGAAACCCTTCCAGAACTCACCCAGCGGCGGAGGCTGCGCCGTGCCCCGGCTGGCGGGAGGGCTGCTGGGGAAGGGGTGAGGTGGCTCTGGATTTATACAGTAAGAACAACCCCTTCGAGGGGCAGCGGGTGTGAGCTGGGACAGAGGAGGTTCCCCATCAGTGTGAGAAGGACCTTGTTGGCAGTGAGGGTGCCAGAGCCCTGGCAGGGGCTGCCCAGGGGGGCTGTGGAGTCTCCTTCTCTGGAGACATTTCAAACCCACCTGCAACTGGATCTAGGGGATCCTGCTGGGGCAGGGGGATGGGACTGGATGGTCTTTAAAGGTCCCTTCCAATTCCTAATGTTCTGTGGTTCTGGGATTCAAACACTTTTTGCAATGAGAAATGTTGAAGGAGTTCAAAACCCCTCCCTTTCGATTGAAAAGAGCCCGAAGCACTGGACAACCTTCGGAGGTCACTTCCAACCAAGTGCATTCGAATATTCTAGCACTCTGGTTGGATCTCGAGCTGCAGCAAGTTAGATCAGCCCCCTAAATCAGTGGCCACAGCAGCCACAGTTCCTCAGCAGTTCTCTATCCCCTCCTGCCATCCTTCTAGCAGCTTTCGTGTACCGGACCCCATCTCATGCTTTCCAGACCCCAACAGTGAATGGGCTGGCAGCCCCTGCTTCTTACGAACCCTCGTTGTGTTTTCGGGGGTGTCTGAGGGTCCTGCGCAGACCTGAGCTGCTCCGATCTCCTCCTCAAGGTGAGAAGCAGGTGCACGGCCAGGAGCTCCGGTGCCCTAGGGGATCCCGCTGTGGCAGGGGGACTGGGCTGGATGTTCCTTTGAGGTCCCTTCCGATCCCTGACGTTCTGTGAGCGCTTGGCGTTTGCCTGCAGAGCCAGGCTGCTCGCCGAGGGCTCGTGGTGCGGCTAGTAGCGGACCCTCTTTGCAGAGGTGCTTTGAACGGCTGCCGGGGCCAGCAGCAGCCAGGCAGCAGCAGTGTTTAACGTCCTGTGGAGGAGGCAGAGGCCCCTCTGGAGGGACGCGCGTCTCCAGAATAAATTGCATCCTCAGGTCCCCGCGCGCTGCCGGAGCCGCTAACGACCTTGCTGCTGCGCTGTCGGTGCCGCCGGGCAGCCGGGCTGGCAGCTCGCTGGCCACAGATCTGCTTTGCAAGGGCATTTATTCGTGAGAAATGAGACGCGAAGGCACCAGCAAAGAGCTGAACTGGGCTTCTCCTCTCTGGCCGGAGCCTGCTCGTCCCCTGATGGTGTTGGCCTGAGGAGGGGGGCCGAGGCAGCGCACGGACCTGCTTTGGGGGTCCTGCTGCACGTCTCTGCGTGGAGCTCCCACGCCTGAAGGATTTTTGTGGTGTTTGGGTGCTCAGGCTCCATTTATCGATGATTCTAACTGCACTCCGGTGCCTGTGAATAATTCACCGGCAACACGATGGCGGCAGCTCTGGCTGCTGGGGTGGGAAACCAGGGAGCAGAGCCCCGAGAGGTGATTTCGGAGGCGTTTTCCAGGCTGAGCTCTGGCTGCTCTAATAGCCCAGTGGCCACGTGTCTTCATACAGATCGTTAGCCTGTCTCTTCCTGCCCTCCCTGCTCACCAGCCCTGTGCCGTCCCGCTCCGGGCGCAGCAGCGGGCGCGAAGGGCCGCCGTCCCCACCGGGGCTGAGCAGAGCGACCCGCTCCGCGTGTACCCTGAGCACTGGGGCCAGTTCTGGGCAGCTCAGTCCAAGGGAGACATCGAGGGGCTGGAGTGAGGGCAGGGGAGGGCATTGGAGCTGGGGAAGGGCCTGGAGAATCGATGTGATGGGGAGAGATGGAGAGTTGGGGCTGGTTAGTTGGAGGAAGAGGAGGCTGAGGAGAGACCTCATCACTCTCTACAACCATCTGAAAGGAGATGCTGGTGCTGGGCTCTTCTCACAGGGAATTAGCACAGAAGCAGAGGGAAGGGCTTCCAGCTGCAGCAGGGGAGGGTTAGACTGGGCATCAGGAAGAGATTCTTCCTGGAGAGTTGGTCAGGGACTGGGATGGGCTGCCCAGGTTTGGGGTCCTGGCTCTGAAACACAGGGCTCGTGCCCCAGGTC
Organism: Rhinopomastus cyanomelas; assembly: GCA_013400115.1. Classification (NCBI taxonomy): domain Eukaryota; kingdom Metazoa; phylum Chordata; class Aves; order Bucerotiformes; family Rhinopomastidae; genus Rhinopomastus; species Rhinopomastus cyanomelas. Next base: position 106,637 of record VXBP01005577.1, read on the forward strand.
CCGTTGTCCCAACCCTTGGGGGTGGCTGTGAAGGTTGTGAGACCTACATGAGTTGGGAACCCCCCTCTCTCCTCACTCTGACAGAAGTGTTGCTGTGTCTGTGAAGCCCTCCTCAGCTGCTGAATTCCTGGGAGGGAAGTCACAGCAAACACTGTAGAGGATCCCAAAAATCAATAGACAGCTCAGGCACTGCAAGAGGAAACCGTGTCCTGCAGGCACGACGGTGGCTCTGGGAGAACCACCTCCCGGGGGGAGCGGGAGAGGCTCCATCGCTTGGGGTCTTCTGAAATGAGACTAAACAAACGGCTCTGAGGGTTCTGCGGGGAATAAGCCGCCGCTTGCCGGAGACACCGGCTGACCTGACAGGGTTTTGCATCCCTCAGCATCGTTGTCTCTTAGTAGTGTGAAGTAAAAACATCCCCGATGACAGCACGGGGGGCTTTTACAGGTTTGGGGTGAGTGGGAGCTGGTTCCTCTCTGACCAGCTGCTTTGTGAGCCTCAGCTCCACCTGATCACCTGCCTTCTGCTTCCAGCTGACGACGCCTGCGGGGGGACGTTGCGGGGACAGAGCGGGATTATCTCGAGCCCTCATTTTCCTCTGGAGTACGGCAACAACGCCGACTGCACGTGGACTATCCTGGCCGAGCCCGGAGACACCATCGCCCTGGTTTTCATGGATTTTCAGCTGGAAGATGGCTACGACGTCTTGGAAGTGGCTGGAACAGAGGGATCTTCGCTCTGGTAGGTTGCCGCTGGCCGTGGTGCTCACCAGTGCAGTTGTGTGGGGCCTGCTGGTGCTTGGAGAGCTCAGATCCAAACTGTGTAGGGTCACTACTGGCCACAGTGGCCAGTGCGGTCGTGGGGGGCCTGCTGATGCTTGGAGAGCTCAGATCCAAACTGTGTAGGGTCACTACTGGCCACAGTGGCCAGTGCAGTCGTGTGGGGCTTGCTGATGCTTGGAGAGCTCAGATCCAAACTGTGTTGGGTCACCACTGGCCACAGTGGTCTGTGCAGTCGTGTGGTGCCTGCTGATGTTTGGAGAGCTCAGATCTCAGCTTTGTAGGGTCACTACTGGCCACAGTGGTCTGTGCAGTCGTGTGGGGCCTGCTGATGCTTGGAGAGCTCAGATCCCAATCTCACAGGATGTCCAGCAGGACGGAGCTGGTGTTTGGGCTAGAGGAGAGAGCGTAAAGAGGGAAGAAGTTATTCCCAGTTGTAGCTGAGACTCCCCGGGATGCTTTTTATTCGCCTCTGGGCAACTTTGCAGTGACTCTGAGCTGCTCTAAATCCTGTCCCCTACAATAGGATTTCAAACTGTGGCTGATTAGAAGAAGTAAAGAATTAAAACACCCCACAACCAACCAACCACCCAGCCTCAACACCCAGCAAATTTCCCAGTAGTTCCCATTTATTCCCAGTCACAGGTTGTGGCTGCTGCCTTCTAATGAAACTCCCTGGGATGGTTTTGATTTGCTTGGTCAACTTTGCAGTGACTCTGAGCTGCTTTAAATCCTGTCCTGGGCGATAGGATCTCACAGCAGAGCCAGTTAGAAGAAATAAAGGAATTAAAAACCAACCCGCAACCACCCGACCCTTGAACAACCTCCGGAGGCCTTGCCCTGCTCAGAGCTGGCTTTGGCTGCGGTGCCTCTGGTTATCGCTGAGCCCACTGCTGAGGAGCTGACTGTGGGCAGCAGCTCCCGCTGGTCGGTTTGTCCTGTCGGCTCCGTCTCCGCGCAGAAGCCAGTCCCCCTCTCGCCCCGCCGTCTCCTCGAGCAGCACTCGCAGGGCTGTTGCTGCCCCAACGAGCAGCACGGGGGGGTTTGCAGCAGGGGCTTGTGTTGCTTCAGTTACAAAGGGCAGCTCTGCCTGCGGCTGCTCCGGACGCTGCCGTCGGCACCGCGATCGCGCTCGGGTAGTGAACAGCCAGCGGCTGGGGGGCCCTAAACCCCACATCCCGTGGGGAGGGGAGAACTCAGCATCTGGAGTAGTTAGATGTTGCCTGGGATTAGCTGCAGGAGGCTGCATTGTGATCACACTGTGTGTGAGGGTCGTGTCGCCGGCGCAAGCACCGTCCGTCGAGGTTGTTTAGCCTGGCTGGGCAGTTATGGGGGGACTGGGGTTTGGGGTGAGTCGATGGGGGAGCAGCTGCCACTTACTGTGGTCCACGTGTTTATGGTTCTGAGGACCCCTTTGGGAATGAGGTGTTTCATGGGGGGGGAAAAACCCACCTCGACACTGGTTTTATTAGCAAGTGTTGGCCACAGGGATGATGGAGGGAGGGGAGCATCTCCCTGCTGAGCAAAGGCTGAGGGAGCTGGGAAAGAAGGAGCCCGAGGGGTGACCCCATGGATTTTGATCAAGATGTGAAGGGTGGGTGTGAGGAGGATGGAGCCAGGCTCTGCTCAGGGGCACCCAGTGACAGGACAAGGGGCAGTGGGTGTGAGCTGGAGCAGAGGAGGTTCCCCATCAGTGTGAGAAGGACCTTGTTGGCAGTGAGGGTGCCAGAGCCCTGGCAGGGGCTGCCCAGGGGGTTGTGGAGTCTCCTTCTCTGGAGCCATTTCAAATCCTCCTGGGCTGTTCCTGTGTGCCTGGATCTGGGGGATCCTGCTGTGTCAGGGGGATGGAACTGGATGATCTTTCCAGGTCCCTTCCAGTCTCTACTGTTCTGTGGTCAGGTCAGACCTTCAGAGGTCTGGTGTCTCTTCCCAGCTGTGAAGCAGATGGTTCTGCCTGGTGCAGAACGAGGTCAGGATGGGGTCCTTGTGGGATCCTGAATGCACGCAGAGCACTGGCAGTAGCTGCTGGCACCGTGAGGGTAGTTCTGTGACTACTGTCGGGCTTGCAGCCGCGCTGCACTGCAGCAGGGCGCAGCCGGCTCGTGGTAGAGGCGGATGGCGCTAGTTAAGAAACATTATTCAGCCCGGAGGTGTTGCCGGTGCCGCGCTGTGTCTTGTCACATCACAACTAAAACAATGGCTGTCAGCCTGAACCTGCTGGAGGAGAGGAAAAGACGGGGGATCAACTTCCCATAAACGCGGCAGAGCTGCGGCAGCGGCAGCAGCAGCGCCTCAGGACGCTCGGCCCCTTCACTTGCAGAGCTCTGCGGACGCGTGGCCCTTGCAGAGGGATTTAGTAGCTGGTTTGGAGGTGGAAGGTTTCACAGACGTCGGGTTTGAGGGCTTCTCAGAGGGAAGAAGGATGCTTTGACCCTCTGCCTTTCACCAGCTGGGATTTCTGCTGGGGGTTGGATGAACTGTTACTGCTCTGGACATCTGCCTGAAAGGAGGGTGGAGAGAGGTGGGGATTGGGCTCTTCTCACAAGGAACAGGTGATGGGACAAGAGGAGATGACCTCAGGCTGCCCCAGGAGAAGGTTAGGTTGGCCCTGAGGACAAACTTCTCCCTGGAAAGGGTTCTCAGCCCATGCAACAGGCTGTGCAGGGAGGGGGTTGAGTCGCCTTCCCCGGCCGTGTTTCAGAGTCATGGAGATCTGGAGGTCAGGGACAGGGTTTAGGGTGGGTTGGGACACCTGGGTTCAGGGTTGGACTCGGTGGCCTGAGAGGCCTTTCCCAACCTAAACAGTTGTGTGGCTCTGTGAACTCTGCCAGTGGGCTGAGGTTGGAGGAGCTGGTGGAGCAGCCCCAGCTGAGCTGCGCCGAGGTCACGCAGGTCACCCACACGTGGGCTTCATCCAGGGCTCACAGCCTTCCTGTTGAAGTTCCTCCTGCCTTCGTGTAGCGCCCAGAGCTCCACATGGGTGAGATAAACACAGCAGCCAATTCAGAGGGACCTCGTTTCGGATTCGGTCCCGTAAGCGGCATCACAAAGAGGCTGGTTTCCACGTCGGTTGTCAGAGCCGGCCCTCACAGCTCACCGCCTGATAATTACCTTCAGATGACTCATTGTCCCTGGTTTTTAATAACTTTGTGCCTGTAGGGGGAAAACCCCACCCCACACTGGAGCTCCTGTCTCCTTTTTAACCTCAGCTTGGAAATGCAGCTAAACCCCCCCTCGTCTATGAAAATGGAGCTTTAATTACCGGTAATTCGGTGGCCGCGGAACCGGGTCCGTTGAAGCATCTCGCAGCTAAATATTTCATGTCCTCAGCTTTATCAATAGTTCCAGCCTGGCCCAGAGGGGCACAGAAGTAAACAGAGTCGGGCTGCGTCCGGAGGAGCGGTCCTGTGCAGCTCGAGCTGGGGAGTGGCCTTGAGGTGGCTCGCTCGGACCCGCACCTGGCTACCGCGGCGGCGTTACGCAGACACGCAGCTCGTCGGGGGCTGGACGGGACCCCCCGGGGTCATCAAGTCCAACCCCCTGCTCAGGCAGGATCACAGAACCTAAGAGAAGTCACACATGAACTCATCATGGAATCATTAGGGTTGGGAAGGGACCTCGAGAGATCATCCAGTCCCATCCCCCTGACACAGCAGGATCCCCTAGAGCCAGTCCCACAGGAACAGTCCCACAGGACGGTTTGAAACGTCTCCAGAGGAGGAGACTCCACCACCCCCCTGGGCAGCCCCTCTGGAGCACCCAGTGACAGGACAAGGGGCAGCGGGTGTGAGCTGGAGCAGAGGAGGTTCCCCATCAGTGTGAGAAGGACCTTGTTGGCAGTGAAGGTGCCAGAGCCCTGGCAGGGGCTGCCCAGGGGGGTTGTGGAATCTCCTCCTTCTCTGGAGACATTTCAGACCCTCCTGGCTGTGTTCCTGTGTGACTGGATCTGGGGGATCCTGCTGTGGAGGGTGGGATTGGACTGGATGATCTTTCCAGGTCCCTTCCAGTCCCTGATGTTCTGTGATTCTGTGATTCTCTTATGTTCCATCATCCCCCAAATCATTCTTGCCTTCAAGGCTTGGGGTTCTTTACCCCCCTTCATTCTGAGGCTGAGACAACTGGAAGGATTAATGACATTCTCCTCCATAAATACTTGTAAACGAATTAAAATCCCTCCAAGCAGCTTGGGCTCTGGTCCTTACGGGGACTGAGCTCTGCTGATCAGGTGCTTTGCGTCAGGATCTGCTCCGAGCTGCCTAAATCCCTCGCTTAACGCCTCTCAGGAGCTGGCTGCGGCTGGTTTGTGGTACCTGCAGAGCTTTCTGTGCTGCTGGGTGCCCCTGGTGGGGCTCAGCTCTGCTGAAAACACTGGGGTGTTGCGTGCTGAGCACCGAAAGCACCCCAACACCCAGCCTGGTGCTCACAAGTCATCAGGCTGGTCCTTGACAGCTCTGAACCTGCTGTGTGGCAGACGTGTCCCAGCCTCATCTTCCCCTGAATTAGCTCAGTGATTGCTCTGAAGCTCTGGGCAGGTTTGACTTTGTCTGAAACACTCTTTGATCTCCTCCTTGTTCTTCTGAGAGTCCTTGGGTGAGTGCCTGGGGGGTGTCTGAGGTGACAGGATCGCGCTGCGGTGGCTGCTGTAGGAGCCTGAGCGCTGCAGCTCCGTGCTGGTGGCTGTCACAGCTCCAGCATCGAGGTGTCCTGGAGGTTAGAGGCAGTAGGAGGGTCCGTGCACCCTCTGCTCAGCTGCACCCCTAGGATGGAAAAGACCCTCAGGATGAGCTATTCCAACCATTAACCCAGCTAGTCCAACCATTAACCCAGCATGGCAATAGAGAGTAGGCTTTGGGTTGCCTGGGATGGAAGAGGTCAGGGTTTCCTGTGCTGGCTGCAGGTTAAGCTCTGCCAACAGTCAGACTTGGTTGCCTGTCTCTTGCTGCGCTTTCTGCCATCTGTTCAGATCCCAGCTGGTCCGGGGCCTCTCCCTGATATCAGACAGAGTGACCTGAGTGATGGCTATTGGAGCTCAGGCGCCGGTTGCCGCTCTCCGGTGCTGGTGTCGGAGGTTACTGATGATCCAGTTCATACCTGTGTGTTTGTGGGAGCTGCCTGAGGTCAAGAGCTCCCTGTGCTGGGTGCAGGGCAGAGCCTCAGCAGAGGAGGGTTTTCTTTTGGCAGAGAAGGTTCTGCGAGTTCCCCCGTGGCTGGAGCAGCCCAGATGAGGCACCAGGCAGAGCCCTGCGCGGAGCCACGTGCAGCTGGGCTCCCGTCGAGCAGGAGCTGCGGGCACGGAGGGGGACGGGCTGGCGCTGGCCATATGAAGTTTGTTTTATGCTGCTGAGTTGGAAAATCAGAGCGAGCAAAGGGGAGCTGCTGTGAGCTCCAGCCTGTCTGCTGGACTGGTGAGCAGCTGGCCACAGCCCTGCCTCCAGAACCCTGCCTGTTCCACCCGTGAAACCACGCGGAAGCCCCTGCTCCTGCCAAGTGAGTGGGTTCAGCGAGGTCAGACTCATGAGCACCTCGTTTGTCTGGCTGTGACTGGCTGTCTGGCCTCTTGGGGAGGTGCACTGTCATTAAAGGTTTGGCAAAGGTGCTGTCCCTGTCCCCTGTGGTTGCTAGGGGGGTCTGGGTGCTGGAGTGAACCTGGCAGGAGAACTGGGGACTTCTGGGTTTCAGGTTCCTCTGGATAACTCTAGAGTCTTCCTCTGGGGAGCTGAGCCCAGGAGATCCCTTCTGGAAGGGCACTTCAGAAGTCTCACACTTCTACGGAGAGTTGAGGTTTAGGGGGAGGGATGGTTGGAGGAATCACCTGTCGCAGCAGCTCCTCTCAACTTCCTCCTCGCGATCGCCCGCAGCGGAGCCTTCCCTCCCCACCAGCCTCGCCTGCCCGCTGAGTGCTCTCTGATCCCCAGTGAAGGGCTTTGTGCGTCCCTCTCGATGCCAGGGACTTGGTGCCGCTGGCCAGGGCTAGTCTCCTGGCACAGCTGGCACTCTGCCCGTGGAGGTGAGAGCCACCCGCGTTCCTCAAGGTCGCTCCGCAGACGCTGCCAGCGCCATGTGGAGAGAGAGCCCCGCGAGCCAGCCCGTCTCCCTGGTATCAGAGGGGCTTCTGATCCTTCCGTAGCTGTCAGCTTTCAGCTGGTGTTTTCATCCCACACCTCAGCATCTGCTGAAGTCAGTGGGAAGGTTCTGGCTCTAAAGGGCTGCTGAGTGTGGTGTCGCTTGGGGAAGGTCCTTCCTCGCGCCACCATGGAGCCCTGCGTGTGGCTGCTGGTTGTACTGGTGCTGCTGCCAGTAGAGGTTGGTGGGAGAGTGTTTCTGATCACAGAATCATAGAGCATCAAGGACTGGAAGGGACCTCAAAGGATCATCCAGTCCAACCCCCTGCCCCATCAGGATCCCCCAGATCCAGTCACACAGGAACAGCCCAGGAGGGTTTGAAATGTCTCCAGAGAAGGAGACTCCACAACCCCCTGGGCAGCCCCTGCCAGGGCTCTGGCACCCTCGCTGCCAACAAAGTCCTTCTCACACTGATGGGGAACCTGCTGTGTTCTGGGAAGAAGGTCTTTCTCGTATGACAAGAGCCAACTGCCCGATGCCTGTGAGAGCCTTCTGGGCACTCACCACTGCCTTCTCCTCCCGGGCCCCCCAGCAGCTGCCACTCCTTGCAGGGTTTCTACAAACCAGGTTGCCTGGTGGCTGCTTCAGATGACTTTCTTCTCACACTTGCCTCTTCCCTTCCTGTTCCCACTGCCCCCCGCTCTGTGGTGGCTCTTGCTCCAGCTGACAGGCAGCCTTGGTTTGAGTGAGAGGCTGAAGACTCCAGGTTGGACTCGACTTGATGGTTGGACTCAGTGATCCCAGGAGCCTTTTCCAACCTGGATGAATGATTCTGTGTCTGGGAGTGACTCCTTTGCTGGTGAAAGCCCGGACAGTGCAAGTGTGAAGGTCTCTTCCCCTCTTCCTGGGCAGTGACTTTGCTTTTTGAGGGAGTTTTGTGCTCCCAGAAGCCCAGAGCATCACAGGGCACCACAGGAGCATCACCTCCGGCGAGTGCTGCTGCTGAAAGAGCCTCCTGATGGTTCCCACTCAGGTTTCATTCATCAGAACATGATTAGCCCCTGGTCGTGGCTAATCTTATTTCCCATGCATGAATGTGATTCGTTCTGTTTGCTAGAGAGCAGAGAGCATTTCATGAGTGTTCAGGGTGGCCTTTAGAGCTGGGAGAAGAGGCTGCTTTTAGGCTGGAAGTCACCCTGATCCCGTTTTCATTGTCCTTTTCATCTGCAGTTTTCCCTTTCTTTGTTGTGTGGTCACCTCAGAGTGGGGAGAGGACCCTGTGGAACCGTTTATGAAGTGACAGGACAGGGGGAAACGGGTGTGAGCTGGAGCAGAGGAGGTTCCACATCAGTGTGAGAAGGACCTTGCTGGCAGTGAGGGTGCCAGAGCCCTGGCAGGGGCTGCCCAGGGGGTTGTGGAGTCTCCTTCTCTGGAGCCATTTCAAACCCCCCTGGACTGTTCCTGTGTGGCTGGATCTAGGGGATCCTGCTGGGGCAGGGAATGGGACTGGCTGATCTGTTGAGGTCCCTTCCAAGCCCTGATGCTCTGTCATTCTGTGAACTCCTGGCTGTGGGTCCATGTGGCTACTCCATGTTGCTGCTGCTTTTTGGTGGCGTTGTGCTGTTCTCAGGGCAGGTCGGGATCTCTTCAGTTCATGAGGAGTTTGTTTTAAGGATCTTGGCTGTTGCATGACATGGATTCTTCTCCCCAGGAACCTTTGTTGACGCTGGATTTATAGTGGAGATCAGAAAGATGCCAGGGCACCAGTAAATATTGGTGGATTAGTCATGGACAAAACGTTATCGAGCTGATGTCTGGTGGTTGCTCTCCTGGCCACAGTAAACTGGAATTGTCCAAGAATCTGCAAAGCTGGAGACGTTACGGTGCAGATCTGCTGGCATACTGTGTACAAGGTGATTCCTACCTTGGAGAAGTCACAGAATCCCAGAATGATTGAGGCTGGAGAAGCCCTCTGAGCTCAGCCAGCCCAGCCCAGAACCTAACATCACCCCAGTGGCCAGACCAGGGCACTCAGGGCCACAGCCAGGCTGCCCTCCAACACCTCCAGGGATGGGGACTCCCCCACTGCTCTGGGCAGTCCAGTCCAGGCTCTGATCCCCCTTTCCCTGAGGAAGGGCTTCCTGACATCCAGCCTAACCCTCCCTTGGTGCAGCTTCAGGTCCTGCCCCTGGTGCCTGGGAGAAGAGCCTGACCCCCAGTTGACTGCAACCTGCCTTCAGGGAGCTGGAAAGAGGGAGAAGTTCCCCCCCGAGTCTCCTCTTCTCCAGGCTGTCACCCCCAGCTCCCTCAGACAGACACCACCAGTAGCTGCTTCCCTGCTGGGTTGCCCAGTGCCCAGAAGTGCTGAGAGGTGTCTTTCCCCCAGCGACCTGCACAGCTGACCCCCCCCTCCCCGCTTTCAGAGCAGCCCTGTGCTACCTCCCAGCCAGAGCGCGGAGCAGGGGGGAGACACCCGTCCTTGGGTGCTTCCCCTTCTCCCTTTGTCCTCGCCCTGCGCTGAAAGACTTCTCTAACCATCCTTTAGGTGATGGAGCAGCTCGAGCGAGCTCTTTTGCCAGAATTACCTGCATTAAAGATCTCCCTCAAAAAGCAAAGGCAGCGCTGTAATTAATTGCTTCAATTACAATAATGGGGCCGCGCTGGTGGCTCCTCTGCTAGAAAACCTGCTTCTGATAACTCAGCTGTTCTTGAAAGGGAGGGAAAAACACCCAGTGCTTGGGGCTGGAGCTGGCACCAAGGACTCTGGAAACCAGGTGGTTGGCTCGGTGATGGTCCAGAATAAATTAACACCGCCGGTCCTGGGGCGATGCCCCGGCGCTTGGAACCGCCTGAGGGGCTGGGGGGGTTGTTCTGCCCCATCACAGGTGCTTTCTGTGACTGAATGGGTCTCCTGGGGTACAGAGAGTCCGTCTGAACTGGGGGGAGCTCAGGTGGCTTCCTCACAGACTGGCTGCTGATACCCCGTTAGCGAGCGCCGCTGCTCGCGGGGGGATGCTGCAAGGTTTGGTGTCTTCATGAGGCTCCTCAGTAGGACAGGGCTGCAGATGCTTTGTGCTTTGGCTGCTCTTGTCCTCGTGCCTTCCTGGTGTTGGTGCCTGGATCCTCGTAATGTTGGAGAGCAGCAGAGGAGAAAGAGACTTGAGGGTCCTGGTGGCCAGCAGGATGGCCAGGAGCCAGCAGTGGGCCCCAGTGGCCAAGACCCCAACATCGTCATAACACTTAGACCATGGCCTCAGGTGCTCTAGCTACTGGGTTTTTAAACCCCTTCAGGGATGGTTGATCAAAAGGTGGGTGGTTAGTGGATGGAGAGAGGTTCTCCTCCCACTCTGCTCTGCCCTGGGAAGACCACAGCTGGGATCTTGTGTCCAGTTGGGGGCCCCTCAGCTCCAGGAGGGACAGAGCTGCTGGAGAGAGCCCAGTGCAGAGCCACTGGGATGATGGAGGGAGGGGAGCNTGTGGCTGCTCAGGTGTTCCAGGGCTCTTCACCTTCCTGAGGGAGCTCTCTGGGTGATGCTCCCTGCACTGGTCACTGGAGGGAGGAGACTGGCCCAGGGTCCCTGGCTCAGTCTGAAGTTGTGATGCTCAGCCTGCACCAAGCACTGGCAGGGCTGCTGCTGTCTGACAGAGCTGCTCTTGAGGGCAGGGAGGAAGGATTAATCTGTTTGATTTGTCTTAGTGGTGCTGGGTGTGAGGCCACATCTCAGTCAGCTTTGGGATTAAGTCAGATGGTGACCTCTTCATTGATTTTCGTGAGGAACCAGATCATCCGGTGACTCTTCTCTCCTCCTTAAGCTGTAAACCTTGCTGAGACAGAGGGTTGTGTGTCCTGCTCTCCACGCTCATCCTCCAGTACTCAGGATGACCGTGCATGCCGAGAGGAGGAATTCCTCTCCTCATCCTCCTGATGTGTTCAATGTGGTGACAGGACAAGGGGCAGCAGGTGTGAGCTGGAGCAGAGGAGGTTCCCCATCAGTGTGAGAAGGACCTTGTTGGCAGTGAGGGTGCCAGCCCCCTGCCCAGGGGGTTGTGGAGTCTCCTTCTCTGGAGACATTTCAAACCCACCTGGGCTGTTCCTGTGCAACTGGATCTGGGGATCCTGCTGTGGCAGGGGGATGGGGCTGGCTGATCTCTCGAGGTCCCTTCCAACCCCTAATGTTCTGTGAATCTGAATCAACAGTTTCAGGCAGCACTGAGGTGGTGGCTCTGCCATCCCCGTTTCCACCAAGTTCTGCTGGAGCTCTGCAGTTTAATTTGCAGTTGCTGCTGAATAAGTTCTGCAGCCTCTGGTGGATCCACGAGCGGGTGTTTACGTGTTTAATCTACTGTTAACTCCCTCCGAGGCCGGCGGGAGCTGCTTGGCTGGTGCTGCTCTGGGAAGCAGGAAACCTTTGGCAGCAGAAGGCATGGGGAATGTTCTTTGGCAAATCTGGAGCAGGTCTGCTGTTGGCTGGGCTGGTGGCTGCGGCCTCCTGGGTGGTGCCCTGGCGTTTATGTTCTTCGGGGAGGAAGGACCTGAGCGTTTGAACCGTGCAGTGCCTGGTCCTGTTTGTACGTAGGATTGTATGAGATCGGTGGGTCTTGTCAGCCCGAACCTGTGCACCTGGATCTAGGGGATCCTGCTGTGGTGGGAGGAGTCGTCTAGATGAGCTTTCAAGGTCCCTTCCAATCCCTAATGCTCTGTGATTCTGTGAACCTACCTGCTGGAGCTCCCTTGGTTGGACTGGATGCCCTTTGGAGGTCTCTTGGGAGGACTGGATGCCCTTTGGAGGTCTCTTGGGAGGACTGGATGCCCTTTGGAGGTCCCTTGGTTGGACTGGATGCCCTTTGGAGGTCCCTTGGTTGGACTGGATGCCCTTTGAAGGTCCCTTGGTAGGACTGGATGCCCTTTGAAGGTCCCTTGGTAGGACTGGATGCCCTTTGGAGGTCTCTTGGTAGGACTGGATGCTTTTATCCAGCTGCTGCTCCATCTGCTCTTCGATAACTCCAGGACTGCTTTTTGGGGCAGCTGTTGTGAAGCAGAAGAGCCAGGTGGGTTTGCAGCTCGGCAGGAGCTGTTTAGGAGACCCATTTGGTTATCGTCACTCGGATTAGGAATGAAGATGCCCTCAGCCCAGGTCAGCAGGCTTCCCCCACCGCTGGGCGCAGCTGGATGTGGCCTGGGAGAGCCCTTGGGGCAGCGGGAGCGGCGTCACGACGCGCAGAGGGATGGGGTCGATCCCGCGGTGATTTGTGGTCTAAATCGGAGTTAACAAGGGCGGCAGGACGCGCCGCGTCTCCCGGCTCCGTGCGGGTGGGGATGTGCTCTGTGCTGCTCCGTCTGCGCCGCGCTGCGGGATGGACTCGGACGCACCAGGCTGCCGCGTTCCTCACCGCGGGCGCGGGAGCCTTGTTTAGCTCCTCGTGACTCGGGTGTCTCTTTGGTGACGTTGAGAGAGACCAAGCTGTGAGCTATTGATTTGGTCAAACCAAGAGGTTCTTTGGCAGCCGGTGAATGAGCAGAGAACACGGGCAGCTCCTGCCTTCTCGCAGCGGTGGAGTCGGAAGATCTCAATTAGCTGACGGCAGGGCCCTTCCTACCGCATGGGAGTCGTAAAGGATTCATCTGGCCCTGGCTGAGCTGGCTGTTGGGGAGGCCTCAGCCAGGTTTGCCTGGGCTCAGGCACTGGGGATCCTTCTCAAAAGCCATCTGGGTGCTGGAGTGAGGAGAGGGCCTCCCTTTGATGGAGAACTGCTCAGGCTCAAGGGGGTTCACTGGTGTGATTTTGCTTAACACAGAATGATTGAAGCTGGAGAAGCCCTCTGAGCTCATCCAGCCCAGCCCAGGACCTAACATCACCCCAGTGGCCAGACCAGGGCACTCAGGGCCACAGCCAGGCTGCCCTCCAACACCTCCAGGAATGGGGACTCCACCACTGCCCTGCGCTCTGATGCCCCTCTCCATGAGGAAGGGCTTCCTGACACCCAACCTAACCCTCCCCTGGCAGCTTCAGGCTCTGCCCTCTCGTCCTGCTGCTGGCTGCCTGGGAGAAGAGCCTGACCCCCACCTGCCTACAGCCTCCCTTCAGGGAGCTGGAGAGAAGGAGAAGGTCACCCCTCTTCTCCAGGCTCTCACCCTCTGGAGACACAAGTGCAGCCTGTGACTTCCCAAACTCTGCTGTAGTTGGTGTGTGGGGGGTTGGACCCTTAAATCTTCTGTGAATATTTCCTTTAACTCTCTGAAGTGCAAATCAGACTAACAACTTCTGAGGTCTCTTCTCAGCAGTGCATCTGCACTACCCCACAAGAAACCCCCCAAACAAGTGCTTGTGAAGGTTCAGCTCCTCTCTGAATCATCCAGAAGGAACTTCAAGCATCTTGTTCTGGGGTTTTGCTTTGGGTTTGGTCCCAGCCTGTGGGATCCACCCAGCTGCTGCGAACGGGACTTCTCTGGCTGTTAGGCGGCAGCCAAGGCGACGGTGTAGAAGCAGCGCTGCAGAGAACATCCATTCAGTCTGCTCTTCAGACACTCTGGTGCTTCCACTGCTGCTGTGGTACAAGAGCTCTTGGACTGTCTTCCACACACAGAGAAGAAAATTGCCAGCGTGAGGAGAGTGGAGGCTGACGGAGACAGGATGAAGGGCCATTGTTCAGCGCTAGCGAGTGAAAGAGTGGGGCTGTCGGCTCCTATCTGCCAGGCAGGAGCTTCTCTTGAAGGCTGGAGCGTCCCTGGCTCCTCACTGACAGCTGATGCTTTTGTTCTCAGATCCTCGGGGCTTTTTGTAGTCAGGGAGTGCAGGAAGTGCCCGACCCGGCGTGTGATGTGTGTGTGATCCAGCGTGTGTTTGTGCCCCTGCTCCAAGCCCAGGGAAGTGGGTTTCTGAAGGCTCCAGATGAAGATCTAACACTTCTGGCTATTTCCTCCTACCCCGAAACTCAGCCTCTCTGAAGCCCCTGGTTTGAAGCCCCAACATCGAGAGGCAGGGAACGCAGAACCTGTCTGTGAGCTCTCCAGGTATCTCCTTCTCCGGAGACGCTTAAAACCCACCTGGACTGTTCCCATGTCACTACATCTAGGGGATCCTGCTGTGGCAGGAGGTGGGACTGGATGATCTTTCAAGGTCCCTTCCGATCCCTCACGTTCTGGGACTGGATCATTGCATCTTCTTTTACCATTTCCTTTAACCGTGCTCTGTTTCCAGATCCTGCCTGTTCCACATGGTTCCTCCTAAATGATCTTGGCTGCCTTTTCCCCCTGAGGTCCAGCAGCAGCTGCTGCTGCTCACTTTCTGCAGCTCCTTCAGGTGGGAGTCGCAGCTGATGGATCCAGATTGATACTGAATTCATCCCTCGTGTGAGTGGAGTTTTTGGGACGTCTGGTGCTGGTGCGTTGCAAACTCTGCCTGAACCACAGCTCCTGTCTAATCAGCATCATCACAGAACAGTAAGTGTCCCTACAGAGCCTTCAGCCTCACCCCAGTTCTCCAGACAGTATCACACAGAACATCAGGGACTGGAAGGGACCTCAAAAGATCATCTACTCCATTTCCCCTGACACAGCAGGATCCTCTAGATCCAGTCATGCAGGAACAGTCCAGGTGGGTTTGAAATGTCTCCAGAGAAGGAGGCTCCACAACCCCCCTGGGCAGCCCCTGCCAGGGCTCTGGCACCCTCACTGCCAACAAGGTCCTTCTCACACTGATGGGGAACCTCCTCTGCTCCAGCTCACACCCGCTGCCCCCTGTCCTGTCACTGGGTGCCCCTGAGCAGAGCCTGGCTCCATCGTCCTGGCCTGTTCTCCGTCTCCCATGGAAGATCTCCCTCTGCAGATCATGGACTCTGACAGTCTGTTCTGAGCTGGCAGAGCTGTCCTTCAGCCTCTCCAACCGCAAGATGCCGGCAGAAGCAGCAGCCGCCCCGGGAGGCAGCAGGAGCGTGTGTTTGCAGAGCAGTGTGTGTGTGTTTGGAGGCATCGCTGCAGGTATTTGAAGACATGACTCACAAACAGACTGTGATGTGCTAAATTGAGCGGAACCCGCGTGCCAGCTCCGCGGAGCGGGCTTTTGCCTTGGCTGCCAGTTGTTTGGGGAAGCGCAGGGAGCTGAGGAGTGGAAGACGCGCAGAAGATCCCCCTTCAAAGTCTAATTGGACGGGTGTTATCTTGGGACTCTTGGCGACGCGTCTCTTTTAGCCACCTCCGGTCTGTCATGTGCCCGGAATAGCTGCGCCGCCGGCTGTGGCCATCGCTGGTGCCGCTGGGAATAGGTTTTAATTGATGGCTCCTGTCAAGCCGTTCGCGGCCACGCAGTCACGAGAGCCGTGACAGTGATGCTGCTTGTCCCCGCTCGCTTGGGCACCGCTGCTGCCGAGCTGGAGCACGGGATTGGTTTTGACTTGGCACTGCCAGCCGGGGGCTTCCGAGGCGGGATCCTGGGCTTCCAAGTCTCCCAGCAGTGAGGGCTCCTCACCCTCAGCAGAACCGTAGGAGCATGGAATGTGTTGGGTTGGAAGGGGCCTCCAAAGGTCATCCAGTCCAACCCCCTGACACCGCCTTGGGCCATCACCCATCAGACCAGGTTGCCCAGAGCCCCAGCCAGCCTGAACTTCGTGTCCCCCAGTGCAGGGTCACTACTGAGTTGGCAACATCTGAGCGACCCCAGTCAGCCTTAAAGAACCTCAAGAGACAGGGTCAGCCCAGCCTCCAACCCTCCTCACACCCTCCCGCACTTGAACAAACCAACCCAACCCGGGCAAAGAGGTGTCTGCAGAAGGGCCGGTGTGAGGCAGCTCCTCTGGGAAGAGCCTGGGGGGTCCAGACATTCTCTTGAGCAGAGCCGTGAAGAGAATCATGGACTGTGATGGGATGGAAGGGACCTCCAAAGGGCACCTAGTCCAGCTCTCCTACACCCAGCAGGGCCATCTCTTCCCAGACCATGTTGCCCACAGCCCCAGCCAGCCTGACCTTGAATGGCTCCAGGGATGGGGCTTCCACCCTATCTCTGGGCAGCCTGTTTCAGGGACCCCCCCACCCTCAGACTGGAGAACTCCTCCTTATGTCTAGCCAGCACAGCTCTGGGGTCTGGTTTGCTAGTGCCAAGTACAGGGGCACAATCACTTTCCTGCTCCTACTGGTCACGCAGTTTCTGATACAGGCCAGGATGCCATTGGCCTTCTTGGCCACCTGAGCACACTGCTGGCTCATGTTCAGCCAGCTGTCGATCAGCACCCCCAGGTCCTTCTCCACCAGGCAGCTCTCCAGCCACTCTTCTCCAAGCCTGTAGCGTTGCTGGGGGTTGTTGTGACCAAAGTGCATGATCCGGCACTTGGCCTTGTTAAACCTCATACAGCGGAGCTCAGCCCATGGCTCCAGCCTGTCCAGATCCCCTGCAGAGCCTCCCTACCCTCCAGCAGATCAACACTCGTGCTCAATCTTGTGTCATCCACAAATTTATTGAGCGTGCACTCAAACCCCTCATCCAGACCATTGATAAAGACATTAAACAAGAGCAATCTCAAAACTGAACCCTGAGGGACCCCACTTGTGACTGGATCTCACGCTGTTCACCAGCACCCTCTGGGCTCCGCTGGAACTTGACGAAGAGCTGCAGAAGCGATGAGATGCAGCAGCGGAGGGTCACAGTCCCGTTGGCAGAGCAGAGCTGCGCGGCGCCCGGCTTAGCGCCCGCACGCTCCTTCTCGTGCCTGGCTCCTCAACCACGCCGCGTGTTCTTTGTATATCTGCTTGATGTTTTCGGGCAGCTTGTGCCACATCTCTCCCAGCTTCTTGGCGGTGTCCGCCGCCCTCCAGTGTGGGTTGGCCGCCTGCACCTTGGAGCGGTGCTGCGACATGTACAGGAAGAAAGCGGGGAGCGGTATCTGCACCCAGTTGAACTCTTGGTTCTCCTGCTGCTTCCTGCACTGCCTCTGCACAGCCCGCGGAGCATCCGACTGTGCAGACCTGGAGCGCCGCGCGGTCCGGCGGGCCTTGGCCGTTGCCTTCGTGGCTGGGAGCGTGCATCTCTTCAGGCGGCGCTTGCCGCCCAGGCCTCGCTTGCCGCCCAGGCCTCGCTTGCCGCCCAGGCCTCGCTTGCCCTTGTGCTGTGAGATGCTGAGGGTAGGCATTTTGCGCATGGTGTCTTGTAGCCTGTGGACTCGCTTTGCTATCGAGTGGGACCTCTGTGCTACGAGGCAGTGGGAAGAGGAGATGCTGGCAGCACCGGCGAGCTGCTGCAGTACTCTGGGACCTTGCTGTGGTTGCACGGGGTGATGTAGGGTTCTGCAGGGCCTTGTTAGGTCATAATTAGGTCATAATGGAGTCGCCGCCATGGCAACGGCCCTCGGCCGGCCCAGGGCTGCAGTGCCCCGGTGCAGAGCGCTCAGCTGTGCCCAGCGCCTTCCGGACGTGTGCGGAACCCACCGAGATCGCTGGACGCCTCCAATTTTTCCTCGTGATAAAATGTGAAGCTGCCGGGTAGCTGCTGGGAGGTGGCAGCTCATAATGTGAAAATGGTTTAGTAGCAGCCCTAAAAATAATTGTATGTGACAGCTGTTTCTTGGTTGCTGTCAGGGTAACTGCTGTAATTTAAACGGGCGGCTCGCGGAGCTCCTGTCTAATTTATTTGGGTGGACTTCTCATTAATTTGAAGGGTTCCAGGGGTTTAAAAGCCCTTCATTAATTACACCGTGGTGAACGGGGATGAGGTTCTGCAGGTCTGTGTGAGAACGAAGGGAAGAGGTTTCACCGCATCCCAGAACACTAGGGATTGGAAGGGACCTTGAAAGATCATCCCCCCACCACAGCAGGAGCCCCTAGATCAAGTTTGCCATCACTTATCTGCAGTCTTGTCTCCAGCTCTGGGCCCCTCAGCTCCAGAAGGACACAGAGCTGGTGGAGAGAGCCCAGCGCAGAGCCACAGGGGTGATGGAGGGAGGGGAGCATCTCCCTGCTGAGCAAAGGCTGAGGGAGCTGGGAAAGAAGGAGCCTGGGGGGTGACCCCATGGATGTTGATCAAGATGTGAAGGGTGGGTGTGAGGAGGATGGAGCCAGGCTCTGCTCAGGGGCACCCAGTGACAGGACAAGGGGCAGCAGGTGTGAGCTGGAGCAGAGGAGGTTCCCCGTCAGTGTGAGAAGGACCTTGTTGGCAGTGAGGGTGCCAGAGCCCTGGCAGGGGCTGCCCGGGGGGGTTGTGGAGTCTGATTCTCTGGAGATGTTTCAGGTCCACCTGGCCATGTTCCTGTGCAAGTGGATCTAGGGGATCCTGCTGTGTTGGGGGACTGGACTGGCTGATCTTCCGAGGTCCCTTCCAGTCCCTGATACCCTGTGATTCTGTGCCTTGCTTTGCCTGTTGTTAGCAAAGTTCCCTCAGTCAGTCCCAGGGAAGTCCTGACTCCCCCGTTCCCTTCAGCGCCAGGAGCGTGAGTAAACGAAGGGGAAGCCTTGGCCGTTGGCTGCAGGTACAAGATGATTTACTGAAGTTCCCAGTACCGTTAAATATTCATGGGCAGCGGGTTGCGTAAGCGTTCAATTATGGAACAGACCCTCCTGCTGGAGATGTTACCTTTCTGAAGGGGAAGGCTGGAGGAACCGCAGTAGGGACGTAGCTCAGGTGGACCGCAAGACGCTGCGAAGTTGGAGGTTTATTGTGGAGTTCCATTGCAACCAGTAGAACTTCAGTAGTTACTGGGCTGTTTAATTCAATCAGGAGTAGAGGCAGAGGATTTTGGGGAAGGGTCTGGACAATCAATCTGACAGGGAGAGATGGAGACAGTTGGGGCTGGTTGGTTTGAGGAAGAGGAGGCTGAGGGGAGACCTCATCGCTCTCTAGAACCATCTGACAGGACACTGCAGAGATGCTGGTGCTGGGCTCTGCTCACAGGGAGTTAGTGACAGAAGCAGAGGGAAGGGCTTCCAGCTTCAACAGGGGACTGGCCATCCAGTTAGACTGCCCATCAGGAAGAGATTCTTCCTGGAGACAGTGGTCAGGGACTGGGATGGGCTGCCCAGGGTGGGGGCAGAGTCCCCATCCCTAGATGGGCTTAGAAGTCACTGAGATGTGGTGCTGGGGATCTGGTTTAGGGGTGACCTTGCAGAGTGGGGTTGATGGTTGGACTCGCTGATCCCAGGGGTCTTTGCCAACCTGAATGACTCTGTTTCTCATGTCAGGCTCTGTAGAAGCCAGTAGTAAACTCAAGGCCAGGGCCAGCTGCTTCCACGTGCTGGAGCCTTCGTGTGTGTCTGCTCCCCACCCTGTGTTTACTCCGAGTGACCCCTCAGTAGTAAATAAAACCAGAACAAACTCGGCCTGTTTGTAGAACCAGAAGGCTGGTTCCTTTCATGTCGGGGCTCTTTCATCCCCTCCCTCTCTCGGAGCAGAGCGGGTCATTTGCATTCCGTGTGGCTGCCCTGCTTTCCTGGCCGCTGCTGCTTTCGCTCTCAGCAGAGAAACCTGCATTTGTGATTATTCTGGGGCAAGGAAATAATTTGATTACAGCATCCCGAGGTCTCTCCAGCAGGTGCTTTATTATCTCAATAATTCAGCCTCAGAGACTTTGCAGACTCCCCAATTCCCAGGGCTCAGGAGCTGCACATAACAATCCTTTTTGCTCGTTCTCCCGACTCGCCTTTCCGCAGCCTCATTTATCTCTGCTTGTTGCAGATCTTCCCCTGGACTCTCCGTTGAACGTGGGGCTGATGGTGTCGTTGGGTGCAAAGTGCTCGTGACCCGTGTGTCCTGCTTGGGTCAGGTCATTTAGGAAACTCACTTTGAATGGGGGCCGTGAGGCTGAACCCAGCGCGGTGTCTGCTCGTGTCCCAGAGCTACCTACAGGGTTCATCAGACCAGGCCAGCTGGGAGAGCCCTGGGACCGGGCTGCTGGGGTAGCACAGGGCTGTGCGGCTGTGGGGACACGGCCATCTCTCTTCTCCAGCATCCTGGGGTGGATCAGAAGGGAGGCAGTTAGCAGATGGAGAGAGCTGCTCCTCCCCGTCTACTGCCCTGGTGAGGCTGCATCTGGAATCTTGTGACCACTTCTGGGCCCCTCAGCTCCAGAAAGACACAGAGCTGCTGGAGAGAGCCCAGCACAGAGCCACAGGGGTGATGGAGGGAGGGGAGCATCTCCCTGCTGAGGAGAGGCTGAGGGAGCTGAGGCTCTGGAGCTGGGAAAGGAGGAGCCTGAGGGGTGACCCCATGGATGTTGATCAATATGTGAAGGGTGGGTGTGAGGAGGATGGAGCCAGGCTCTGCTCAGGGGCACCCAGTGACAGGACAAGGGGCAGCAGGTGTGAGCTGGAGCAGAGGAGGTTCCCCGTCAGTGTGAGAAGGACCTTGTTGGCAGTGAGGGTGCCAGAGCCCTGGCAGGGGCTGCCCGGGGGGGTTGTGGAGTCTGATTCTCTGGAGCCGTTTCAAACCCACCTGGATTGTGGGAGTGGATCTGGGGGATCCTGCCGTGTCAGAGGTTTGGACTTGGATGCTCTTTCGAGGTCCCTTCCAGTCTCTACTGGTCTGTGATTCTGTGTGTGGGCAAAGTCTGGTCATTTGGCCGTGGCTGCTGATCCTCTGCTTGCGGTCTGAGGGCAGAACCTTCTCCTTGGTGCCACACTGAGCATCTCTTCTGTTGTGCAGAGATTAGTGGCTTAATCACCCCTTGTAGCTTTGCAGACAACATGGCTGTGGCTCATCAGTGGGGCCAGGAGCTGCTGAGACCTCAGGAGTCCTCAACACCCCCAGGTTTCTTTAGGAAGCCGGTGTGGAAGGTGTGTGCTCCATCCTGACTTGAGCTTGGGAAGTCTGATGTTGGCAGAGTGAGGTTCAAGACCAAACTTGCTGGTGTCTGCTAAACAACCTCAATGCCACCCTCCAGAGCCAACCCTTGAACTCAGGGCTGTGAGCTCACGGAGCCGGGGGAGGCGGTGAAGCTCCGCTGGGTCGTCTTCATCATCTCTGAGTGAGGTTTGTGTGCTCAGCCTTGTGTTAGCTGGATGAGCCCGACTGGACACTGGGGCAACTGGCTGCCAGTCCACGTTTGCCAACCCTGCGATATCCTAGAAGCAGGAGGCTTCTGGCTGTGCATCTCTGTGGATGATGAATTTTAAGCCTGAAGATCAGATTAATGAAGTTTGCTCCAAATTAACATTTTGCACGGTGCAGCTGAGCAACGGAGGCGCCGCCTGACGAGCGAGAGGCTCCGCGATCTGCCTGAGCCAGCCTGCAGCCCGCGCGGGGCAGCCGCCTGTGTAAAACATGTTAATTGGAAGCACTTCAGTGCGCTGGGGAGCTCAGATCTGAAACACAGATTGTATAAAAGGGCTGGGGGGGAACAAGCGGGGTCTGCGCTGCTCTCAGGGAGCAGTTTCAGCATCTCCGTGTCCCCTGGTTCGGTCTCATGCAGGTGCTTTGTTGCCTGGAGGTGACACTTGGTGCTCCTGCGGCGTGGCTGGGCTCTGCCACGGGCTCCAGCTCAGTGTCCTCAGCTCAGCTGCCTCCTTCAGCTGAGGAGATTGTTTTAGGCTTGTCTTGGTGCTTCTGGTGCTGACTTGGTGCTTCTGGAGCTGGGGACGGTTGTAAGGCTGGAGCTACCCTTCTGCGGCTGTTGTGTGTGGTCAGTCAGGAACCTCTCACTATGAAATGGGAAGAGTCATCTGATGGGACTGTAGGCAGCTCCCCAGCCCCTCTTCCCCCAGCCTGCAGCTGCTGGAGGTGGTTGTGACCCAAGTGCAGGTCACCTGCAGGTGACTGTCCCTTCCTGCCAACACAGCAAGGTGCAGGGTTGGCTCTGTGTTCTGCTGGGGGCAACTGAGTGCCCAGCAGGAAGGGTTGGGCTCTTCTTCCGGGTAACCAGGAGAAGAGGAGATGTGGTGGGGACCTTCTCCCTCTCTCCAGCTCTCTGAAGGGAGGTTGTAGTCAGATGTGGGGGTCGAGCTCTTGCCCCAGGCAACCAATGCCAAGATGAGAGGGCAGGACCTGAAGCTGCCAGGGGAGGGTCAGGTTGGGTGTCAGGAAGCCCTTCCTCAGGGAAAGGGGGACCAGAGCCTGGACTGGGCTGCCCAGGGCAGCGGTGGAGTCCCCATCCCTGGGGGTGTTGAAGGGCAGCCTGGCTGTGGCCCTCAGTGCCCTGGGCTGGCCGCTGGGGTGATGTTAGCTCCTGGTCTGGGCTGGATGGGCTCAGAGGGCTTCTCCAGCCTTTGTGACCCTGTGATGCTGCAAACTGTGGTTACCATGAAGCTGTTGCCGGAGCACTCGACGTCCCCGGCGCGACTGTCATCAGGAGCGATCCCTGCACAGCACAGTAGCTCTTGATTTCCCATCGTGTTTTACTACTTCTTTAAAAAAAACCCCCAAACCCTCAAAGTGAAAACAGCCCCTTGACAGGAACCATCGAGACACCTTTCTCCCCCCCTGAAAAAGGCAGGAAGATGAGAAAATGTCATGGCTCATAACGATGTTAATTACAAGGCAAATGAGTGTTGACATTTGAGAGCTCGGCTGGAAGGAGCAGCCCCGCGCTGGGGTGCGGAGGAGCCGCGGAGAGGACGGTGCAGAGAGGGGGAGAAGTGGTGCAGAGCCTGGGAGCCCAGCGCCCCGGGAGAGGAGGAGAGGGCGCCGGCTGCGGCGCCGGCTCTTGCCGCTTCTCGGAGCGACCCCGGAGCTACTCGAAAGGCTTCGTCCCCAGCGTCGTCGAGCATCCGGGTTGTGGTGGAGGAAGAGGTCCCAGCTCGGTGATGTTGACTCAAAAGTCACGGGGTAAATAGGAGGGAAGGTGGTGCCGTCCGCCAGCGTGATGGGGCCGGGTGGGTGCTTTGTGTCTGTTAGAGACACGGGCCAGAGGCTTCGTCTGAATCGCAGCGCCGCCCCGCTGGGCTCAGCTGGGGACCCTTGGGCGAAGCGCTGCTGCCTGGGCTGTTTCTGCTGCCTTTCCGTGGTGGGTGGCTTTTGCCCCCCACCTCTGAGCTCTGGGGCGTCTTCGTCTTGTGCTAAAGGAAACCACTGTCACTCCGCTCTTGGCAGGTGTCAGCCGTCACCACGGGCTGTGATGGAGTGGAAGGGACCCCCAGAGGGCACCCAGTCCAACCCCCCGACACCCAGCAGGGCCATCTCTCACCAGACCAAGTTGCCCACAGCCCCAGCCAGCCTGGCCTTGAATGGCTCCAGGGTTGGGGCCTTCACCCATCTCTGGGCAGCCTGGTCCCCCCCACCCTCAGATTCAACAGGTTTCTCCTCCTGTCCAGCCTCACTCTGCCCTCTTCCAGCTTCAAACCGGGACCCCTTGTCCTGGCACTCCCTGCCCTTGGGAGCAGCCTTCCCCAGCCTCCTGGCAGCCCCTCTCAGGGGTTGGAAGGCCGCTAGAAGGTCCCCCTGGAGCCTTCTCCTCTCCAGGCTGAACAGCCCCAGCTCTCTCAGCCTCTGAGCTTCTCCTTGCGTGCCAAGCTGGCAGTTCTCCTGATCTCCATCACACAGGTTGGGAAACTTGACTTCTTTGACTTTCTCAAGCCGGAGTGAGGAGCTCTTGCCCTCAGGATCTGATGCTCTGCTGTGTCTGCCTGCTCCACTGGTTTCCCAGAGAATAACCCTGACTCACTGTGTTCAGCCTCCTTCTTCCTGCCGTGACGCCGGGAGGTCACTCTGGTCTCATTGCCCCCGGCAGAGGGGCCGCTGGTGCCTAAAGAGATTTGGGACCTCGGGCTGCCGGCGCTGGCAGGGGGCTCTTGCCGCGGACGGCGATGCTGCCACTGCAGCAGCTCAGACTGCGTCGAGGGAAACTCGTGTCTCCCGGGGTGTCTTGCCCTTGACCTACTAAGTGTGCACGAGCCCAGCTGGTCCCATTTGCATGCCCTGCGAGCCCTGTGCGTTCAGCCCCCCCCTTCTCGTCCCTTCTGTTGTCCTGGCTGTGGCAGGCAGAGGTGACTGGGAGGAGACGGGTCCCTCCTGTGCTGAGCTGGCTTTCAGGATGCGGCTGTGAGGTGCCAGACCTTCAGCTGCCTCTGGTCAGCTATGGATGCTTTGATTGCTCTCATTCCCACCATGTTGCCTTTGGTTTCTGGTCCTCTCTCACCCGCAGAGGTCTCGTGCTCCGCGCTGTGACGCAGCTCTCCAGCACTTGCCCTTTCGCTGCCCCAGGTAGCTGCCTGGCTCGTTCAGCCATCGCCTGGTGGCAGTGAAGTGATCACGGTGGTCACTTCTCACTTCCACACCATTGGAAAACTGCTGTTGAGGACTAGCTGCACGATACTGCTGGGGAGCAGCGGAGGAGACAGGGACCCGGGGGGTCCTGGTGGCCACCAGGATGGCCAGGAG
This sequence comes from Rhinopomastus cyanomelas, assembly GCA_013400115.1. Taxonomy (NCBI): domain Eukaryota; kingdom Metazoa; phylum Chordata; class Aves; order Bucerotiformes; family Rhinopomastidae; genus Rhinopomastus; species Rhinopomastus cyanomelas. Next base: position 130,768 of record VXBP01005577.1, read on the forward strand.
CCAGCAGTAGAGGTCTTGGTGCTGGGCTCTGCTCACAGTGGCAGAAGCAGAGGGAAGGGCTTCCAGCTCCAACAGGAGGAAAGTTAGACTGGCCATCAGGAAGAGATTCTTCCCAGAGAGAGTGGTCAGGGCTGGGATGGGCTGCCCAGGGTGGGGGCAAAGTCCCCAAATCTGGATGAGTTGTGAAGTCGCTGAGATGTGGTGCCGGGGGATCTGGTTTAGGGGTGACCTTGTAGAGTGGAGTTGATGGTTGGACCTGCTGATCCCAGGGGTCTTTTCCCACCTGAATGGTTCTGTGATTCTGTGATGTCCCCCAGATTTAGTGCATTTGGCTGGAGGGTTTCTGGAGCTCTTTGTCCTTTCCCCCGGGTTCATTCATGGGCTGATGCCCCCTTTATGTCCAATCTCATCACCAAGGAGATGTCTTGCCTTGCTACCAGGATCACAAACGCGCACGACTGTCCTCGTCCAGGCCCTTCTGTGAGGTGTGGATTTGATCCCTTCTGCTGGATCAGCCCTGGGCTCAAACCCTTGTGCTCCAGCACAAGTCTGCTACCACTTTCACGTGAGACAGAGCCTCTCTGAGCTGCTGCATGAGGGGAGAAAGCAAAGGACAGAGACCGCGGAGCGTCTTGCAAGCGATGGGAAGGGACATCCTGGAGCTGATAAGCAGCTGATTGTAGGGGAATTATTTTTAATGCCCTATGTAAATGCTGCCGGGCTCGAGTGCTGCAAATCCCCAGATCAGATGCTGGTGGCTGAGATAAGGGAGGTTCAAGGAGCTCCGGTGGCAGGAAGGGGTCTGTGCCTGGGCTGAGTGCGCTGCCTGCTATCCCTTGATAGTGAGATCACCTCCCTCCCCTGCCCGCCCGCGTTGCCTTCCGTGCTCCAGATGTTCTGGGGGTGTTTGTCAGATGCCTTCCCTGCCGTGATCTTTGTTCTCCTTCACCTGTTCCTGTTCCTTCCTGGGGCTTCTCCTGTCGTGCGAGTCCTCTGCAGGAGCGACGGGAGGGAGTAGTTTGGTCTAGTGGCTGCAGGAATCCAGCCCTGCTTGTGCCTCTTGATACTAAACGGCTCCGGTGCTTCTCGATGGAGCAGTGGCTGATGGATGCCAGGAGGTCACAGGATCACAGAGCATCAGGGGTTGGAAGGGACCTTGAAAGATCAGCCAGTCCTATCCCCCTGACACAGCAGGATCCCCCAGATCCAGTCACACAGGAACATGGCCAGGACCATGGCCAACAAGGTCCTTCTCACACTGATGGGGAACCTCCTCTTCTCCAGCTCACACCCACTGCCCCCTGTCCTGTCACTGGGTGCCCCTGAGCAGAGCCTGGCTCCATCCTCCTCACACCCACCCTTCACATATTGATCAACACCCATGGGGTCACCCCTCAGGCTCCTTTTTCCCAGCTCCAGAGCCCCAGCTCCCTCAGCCTCTCCTCAGCAGGGAGATGCTCCCCTCCCTCCATCATCCCTGTGGCTCTGCGCTGGGCTCTCTCCAGCAGCTCTGTGTCCTTGTGGAACTGAGGGGACCACAACTGGCCACAAGATCCCAGATGTGGTCTCCCTAAGAGCAGAGTAGAGCAGGAGGAGGAGAACCTCTCTCCATCTGCTAACCACCCACCTTCTGATCCATCCCAGGATGCCACTGGCCTTCTTGGCCACCAGGGCCCATTGCTGGCTCGTGGCCATCCTGCTGGCCACCGGGACCCCCAGTTCCCTTTCTCCTCTGCTGCTCTCCAACAGCCCAGTCCCCAACCTATACTGGTGCCTGGGGTTGTTCTTGCCCAGGATTTCCTCAAACCTCATGTGTTTTATCAGCAGCTGTCGCAGCAGCGGTGGGTTTTCCTTTCAGTTCTCTCGTGCTGACCCCCCAGACATCCTCCAGGTACCCCCGCAGGACTTTCACCTGCAGTTGTCCAGGGCTCCACAAAGCCTCTCGTGTCCTGATCCTGTGGGGTTTTTTCCTCCCAGACAGGGAGCAGCTGCTCCTGGCAGAGGCTGCCCTGGGCCTGATGCCAGTTAAATCCCTGTTGCTCTCGGTGTCCAGCTCTAGGACAGGCACCAGCTAAGCCCGTTGGTGTTGAGCAGACAGCGTGAAACAGCCTGAATTATCAAATCCTTCTCCCTTCTGCAAACCTGTGACCGAGCAACGTCTTTTGCAGACCTCAGCTGCTCTGACAGGGCCGTTGCGCAGCGGGACTGGATGTTCTGTGCGTTAAACGGCTTCTGCCGTTAACTCCCGCGCTGCCCGGCCGCCTGCAGTCCGTGTGCGTGACCGTGGCTGGCTCCCTTCTGCCCCTCCTCACCCTGGCTGTGGACGTTGTCTTGGCAGGTTCTCACGGAATCACTCTGGTTGGAAAAGACCCCTGGGATCATCGAGTCCAACCATCAACCCTATCTCACAAGTTTGCCTCTAAACCAGACCCCCAACACCGGATCCCAACCATCCCTGGAACTCTTCTCTGTGGGGTCTGCACTGATGGGCTGCTTGGACCTTGTCACAGAGCCACAGAACATCAGGGATGGGAAGGGACCTTGAGAGATCAGCCAGTCCCATCCCCCTGACACAGCAGGATCCCCCAGATCCAGTTGCACAGGAACAGCCCAGGAGGGTTTGAAATGTCTCCAGAGAAGGAGACTCCACTACCCCCTGGGCAGCCCCTGCCAGGGCTCTGGCACCCTCACCATGAACAAGGTCCTTCTCACACTGATGGGGAACCTCCTCTGCTCCAGCTCACACCCGCTGCCCCTTGTCCTGTCACTGGGTGCCCCTGAGCAGAGCCTGGCTCCATCCTCCTCACACCCACCCTTCACATATTGATCAACACCCATGGGGTCACCCCTCAGGCTCCTCCTTTCCCAGCTCCAGAGCCCCAGCCCCCTCAGCCTCTCCCCAGCAGGGAGATGCTCCCCTCCCTCCATCACCCCAGCGACTCTGCTCTGGGCTGGGCTCTCTCCAGCAGCTCTGTCCCCTTCTGGAGCTGAAGGCCCCACAGCTGGACCCAGTGGAGATCCTTATGATAATTTTCCCCACATTGTCTCAAATGCAGCCGATTCAACAAGTGAAATGACTTCTGCAGACATTAAATTTTCAGGGGCTGGGCTTTCGCAGCCCCGTGGCTGGCATGAGGAATCGGCCGCAGCAGCAGCAGGCTGCTCGCGGGTGGTTTCTGAAGTCCATCAAGACCTTTTGTTCTTCAGAACTTCCTCGTGGCTTTGAATACTCGGCAGTGATTCATACTGACAGAGCAGCAGCCAGACCTTTCTTCCTCCTGATGAAGCTAATTCCATAATGTCTTTGGCAAGAGCGATGCAGCCGAACAACTTTGATCTGCCCTGAGATGAAAGCGGAGCCGGTGATGGCTGAAGGTTTGCAGGGCCCGAGAACAGAGGCCCCAGTTTATCAGTGGAGGTGATGTGCAGGAGCTGAAACACCTCCCTGCTTTCTACAGCTGCTTGAAAGGAGGCTGGACAGCGGTGGGAGTTGGTCTCTTTTCACATGGACCAGAGGAAATGGCCTTGAGTTGCTCCAAGAGAAGTTGAGGTTGGTCATGAGGAGGAACTTCTTCCTGGGAAGGGTCCTCAGCCCTTGGCACAGGGTGCCCACAGAGGGGGTTGAATCACCATCCCTGTCCCTGTTTTACAGTCAGGGACATCTGGAGCTCAGGGATGGGGTTTAGGGTGGGTTGGGACAGTTGGGTTCAGGGTTGGACTTGATGGTCTTTTTAGGTTGGGTTGGGACAGCTGGGTTCAGGGATGGACTTGATGATCTTTTTAGGTTGGGTTGAGACAGCTGGGTTCAGGGGTGGACTTGATGGTCTTGAAGGTCCCAGCTCCCTCAGCTTTCCCTCAGCAGGGAGATGCTCTGCTCCCCTCATGGTCTTTGTGATCTCTGAAGTGGCCGCTGCAGAGCCGTTGGGTGTGAGGGCAGGAGCCCCGCTGTGCTGGGAAGGTGCCGCTCGATCCTCACGCCCTAATGATTTATTTACTTGGCTCGAACGCCAGGAATTCTTTCGACAACAAACTATTTTGTTAGAGCAGCTCCTTGAAAATGGGTTTCTGTAAATAATTCACCAGAGAGGATCAGGACAGCCTTGTTTTTATGCTCTTCTGCTCCAGTTCTTCAGTTGCTCGCTAGTAAACACACAGGATACTGCAGGCACCTCCAACCTCTCTCTCCGTGGGATGGGCTGCAGCCCCTTGTGCTGGGGTGGAAGGAGAGGGTGAGGGTGAGCAGAGGGGGAGCTTGAGTCATTTCGTCCACAGAGTCACTGGCTGAAGGGGCTTCTGGCCTCTGCTGCTGGGTTACGCTGAAGCCCAAGTGTTGGGTGATCAGGGAGCAGCTCCTCAGCTGAGGAGAGGCTGAGGGAGCTGGGGCTCTGGAGCTGGGAAAGAGGAGCCTGAGGGGTGACCCCATGGGTGTTGATCAATATTTGAAGGGTGGGTGTGAGGAGGATGGAGCCAGGCTCTGCTCAGGGGCACCCAGTGACAGGACAGGGGGCAGCGGGTGTGAGCTGGAGCAGAGGAGGTTCCCCATCAGTGTGAGAAGGACCTTGTTGGCAGTGAGGGTGCCAGAGCCCTGGCAGGGGCTGCCCAGGGGGGTTGTGGAGTCTCCTTCTCTGGAGACATTTCAAACCCTCCTGGGCTGTTCCTGTGTGACTGGATCTGGGGGATCCTGCTGCAGCAGGGGGGACAGGACTGGCTGATCTCTTGAGGTCCCTTCCAATCTCTCATGTCCTGTGATTCCAGGATCTGCTTACAGCAAGAAGGTGCCAACCACAGCTACACCCCTCTGCAGAGGGAGCATCGGAATCACCCACACGCTGAAGGCAGCTGCTCTGGCAGGGGGACTGGACTAGACGATCGTTCAGGGTCCCTTCCAATCCCTGATGTTCTGTGACTCTGTGGTTCTGTTCCAGCAGATCCCCCCGTGTCTGATGGGAGCGAAAACGCCTCCGTCTCCAGTGCAGCCCATCAGTGATTTCTGCCTGGAAGGCGGTTGCCAGGGCAGTGGGAGAGAGAGGGAAAAGCAGCAGTAAATGACTCTCCAAGGTCATCGAAGCAGAGTCGGCAAACGAGGCCTCCCTGAAGATCCATAAAACTGAAATATCCGTGTTCTGCGCAGTAAAAGCTCCAGCAAGAGGGAGACAGATCAAATATTATTAAAGCTCTGAGCGGGGGCTATAAAAGGCAGGAAATCCAGCGCTAAGTCAAACATTGGATCCCGTTCAAAAGGAGGGAAGGACGCGACGCGGAGAAGGGTTTGCTTCCAGCCGTGAACACGTCTGCCTCACGAGGTCCCCGCCGTCCCACCCTCGCGTCGAGGGGCTCGGGCAGCACCACCCAGCAGCCAGGCACCGAGCCCAGGCCAGGGGCAAGCACTGCACCTGCCAGTGACAGCCCATCACAACGGCTCCCGCTGCACACGGGGTCGGGGCATCGTGATCGGGGGGACTGAGAGGAGAAGCAGCCAAGGTGACAAGCTGATGGCCTCGAGCCCAGGTCCTCAAGCCCGGATCTGCTGCTCTGTGCTCATCTGCAATCTGCTTCCGAGTCCAGACATGCCCGGGGTCAGAGCCTGCTCTGGAAATGCCTCACACACCTGCTGCTGCCTCTGCTCTCAGGAGCCCTGTGGTTCATGGACCACAGCAAGCATCTGCCATCAGTCTCCTTTTTTTAGGTCCAGAACTGACTTTACCCAGAGCCTGGGGGCTGGAGAACAGACCAGTCCAGCCTACGGATGTTAAACATTTCCAGGAGCTCCTCAGCACTCACCATCAGTGGCCCTTTCCAGTCACCTAGGACACGGCTCAGCCTCAGACAGCATCAGGCATTAAGGTTTCTCTCACAGAATCACAAAGCATTAAGGTTGGAAGGGATCTTGAAAGACCATCCAGCCCAATCCCTCTGCCACAGCAGGATCCCCTAGATCCAGTCGCACAGGAACAGCCCAGGAGGGTTTGAAATGTCTCCAGAGAAGGAGACTCCACAGCCCCCCTGGGCAGCCCCTCCCGTGGCTCTGGCACCCTCACTGCCAACAAGGTCCTTCTCACACTGATGGGGAACCTCCTCTGCTCCAGCTCACACCCGCTGCCCCTTGTCCTGTCACTGGGTGCCCCTGAGCAGAGCCTGGCTCCATCCTCCTGACACCCACCCTTCACATATTGATCAACACCCATGGGGTCACCCCTCAGGTTCCTGTTTCCCAGCTCCCTCAGCAGGGAGATGCTCCCTCCCTCCATCATCTCTGTGGCTCTGTGCTGGGCTCTCTCCAGCAGCTCTGTGTCCTTCTGGAGCTGAGCGGCCCAGAGCTGGCCACAAGATTCCAGCTGTGGTCTCCCCAGGGCAGAGTAGAGGGGGAGCAGAACCTCTCTTGAGGTGAAACACTCCTCTGAGAATTGCTCTTCTTTAAAAGACCTGTCAAAAGAAGGGCTCCAAGAGCAGAGCCCTCCCAGTTAATTCTGGCCACCTTCTGCCCAGTAAGGGTGTCAGAGGGGTGTCCTGCTGTGTCAGAGGGGTTGGACTGGATGCGCTTTTGAAGTCCCTTCTAACCCCTAATGACTGGATCTAGGGGATCCTGCTCTGGCAGGGGGATTGAACTGGCTGATCTTCCGAGGTCCCTTCCAACCCCTGATGTTCTGGGATCCCTTGCAGAAGCCCTGGAAGCCACCTCCTCTCCCCCAAGCAGGTACCTTTCCCGAAGGAAAACACCAGGCAAACTTTTCCCTGTAATTGCAGGATTTGCATTCACAAACTGAGGAGTTTAATTCCAAACATCCTCAAAAAAGCCCCAGTGTGCAGCCAGCCCGAAGCTGCTCAGGTCTCCTCTGCTTCCCAGACGTCCCGGCGTGTTTGCCGATGGGATCTCCCTGCCAGTGCCGGGTGGACACGGGGCTGGGAGCAGATTCCCAGGAAGGCAGCTCCCAAGGTCTGGGGAGCTCATTGCCGTGGAGATGGATGTAGGAGATGATGAAGGGAGACACGGGCGCTGTGTGAACACGCGTGGCTCCGCCGAGGAGGCAGGGAAACGACTTTCTCTTGGTGGCAGCTGAAGGTTAGAACAAGCAGCCCTTCCCTACCTGTCAGGGTAATTTCGAGGCGGCCCAGGAAGCTGCTAAGCGACCGCGTTGAATCACCGTCAAAGAGGGACCTTGCGGAGAGCCGGGGATGGGGCTGCGCCGCGCAGGAGGGTGGGGATGCTCCGTGCCTGCCGGCCCTGGGCTTCGGGCTGCTGTTGGAAATCAGGAGGTGCAGCTGCTGTTGGTGACGGAGCAGACCCCAGCTTGCTCTGGGTGAGCTCTGCTCTCGATAAGCGCGGCGGCAGCGTGAACCTCCAGGCTGGTGGGAGGCTGCTGGGGCTGACGGCGGTGCTGCCTTCGCGTGTGGTGGTTGCTCAGATTGGACCTCGGTGCTGGGTGTCGCTGCGGAAGGGCCTCGGGGTTGATGGGCTGCTGTGAAGAACCCGTGGTGCAGCGTCACAGGGGTTCAATCCCCACCCTTGAAGGTGTTTAAAGACCGTTTAGATGCGGTGTTGGGGGATCTGCTTTGAGGGTGACCTTGGTAGAGTAGGGCTGATGACAGAGCCCTGGCAGGGGCTGCCCAGGGGGGTTGTGGAGTCTCCTTCTCTGGAGCCACTTCAAACCCTCCTGGCCATGTTCCTGCATGACTTGGTCTAGGTGATGCTGCTGTGGTAGGGGGATTGGACTGGATGATCTTCTGAGGTCTCTTCCAATCCCTAATGATCTGTGATGGTTGGACTCGATGATCCCAAGGGTCTTTCCAACCTGAACGATTCTGCAATTCGAGGATCAGCCTTGAAGTTGCTGCTGGTTTCTGATGCCGAAGGCTGGGCCATGCTTGGAGATGCTGCTGCCCTTGGGGCTCTTTGCAGACAGGACACAACAAGATCCTTGATCATGAGGATTCAGAGCAGGTTTGAGGCTGGAGTTGAGGGACAGTGAGGCTGCTGTGGGTTTGGCTTGAAGCCTTGATGCAGCTTTGCATAAAGGAGTTTTGGACTCGATGCTAAATGAAGATCTGGAGTAAATAAGCAGATGGTTCCACTAAGCTCTTTTCAACAGGAGTTCTGGTCTCACCATCACCCTGCTGCCGTTGGAAGTTCTGAAGTAAAACAGTCCTGACCGTGATGGTTTAAAATGACTCCATCTGCTAAAGAGATGGGAAGTGGAGCTGCTTTGGGTGTGAGCTGGAGCAGAGGAGGTTCCCCATCAGTGTGAGAAGGACCTTGTTGGCAGTGAGGGTGCCAGATCCCTGGCAGGGGCTGCCCAGGGGGTAGTGGAGTCTCCTTCTCTGGAGCCATTTCAAACCCTCCTGGGCTGTTCCTGTGCAACTGGCTCAAGGGACCCTGCTGTGACAGGGGGTTGGGGCTGGGTGATCTTTGGAGGTCCCTTCCCATCCCTCATGTCCTGTGAAAGAAGAGCCAAGGATTCCCAGTGCCACAAGAGAGCTGAGCGCCGCGTGAGCAGCCTGTGGCAGCTGGAACATGTGGCCAGCAGAGCTGTTGCCATCCTTCCAGGCCCATGTTCACTTCAAAATGATCAAAATAAATAAAACCTGCAGCCTTGTCTGAGCTGATGTGGGGAGGGAACAGGACACACTGTTCCCTTCACTCTGTGGCGCCGCCATCATCAATCAGTGTCCGGTTCTGGAGGAACTGGTGGAAACAACCAGGGGACTGGGCTGCTGCGGATGAACTGGCACCCAGGGGCTGTTCATCACTTGATGAGTTCAGACTGTTGCCTGGAGGCAGCAGCCATTAGAGCTGGCTTAGAGCTTTCTCCACGGGCTTCAGCAGCCCCGGCTGCACAGCCCATCAGTTCCCTTCAGCTGTCGGGGCAGCAGAGGTGCTGTAGGGCAGAGGGGATGATGCTTGGTGTCACTCAGGGCTCAGACTTGGGCAGTAGACACTCCGGTAACGTTCCCATCCCTCTGTGCTGAAGTAAGTCCTCCTTGCTCAAGAGAACATTGAAGTTGTTGAAGCTGAGGGTGGGGGATCCCTGGAACAGGCTGCCCAGACCCTGGAGCCATTCAGGGTCAGGCTGACTGGGGCTGTGGGCAACCTGACCTGGTGAGAGATGGCCCTGCTGGGTGTCTGGGTGTTAGACTGGCTGCTCTTGGAGATCCCTTCCAACCCTGTGATTCCATTATACTATCCTCAGAGCTGAAATGCTGTGACAACTGGAGCAGGGGAGGTTCCCCATCAGTCTGAGATGGACCTTGTTGGCAGTGAGGGTGCCAGAGCCCTGGCAGGGGCTGCCCAGGTGGAGTCTCCTTCTCTGGAGATGCTTCAAACCCATCTGGGCTGTTCCTGTGCAGATGGATCTGGGGGATCCTGCTGTGGCAGGGGGTTGGACTGGCTGATCCTTTGAGGTCCCTTCCCACCCCTCACGCCCTGTGATTCGGTGAGGACACCCCCACCACCCAGCAGTGCCTTTCCAGCCGGATCTGGCCGCAGGGAAGCCGGGCGGAATGGGACCGACGCGCGTCGTTAGCCACGCGAAGCCGTGCGAGGACGTTATTTCTGTGGTAAGAAGCGCGGTTCCCCGGTTCCCGACTCCTCTGCCTGAGCCTGCGCCGAGGCAGAGCGGTCTCGCGGCAGCGGCAGCCGCAGAAGGGGTTCAGAGGAAATTGTAATCAAGCTGCAGCAGATGTCTCCGGGGGATTTGCGATGCGGCGTCAGGAGGCTTCAATTGCATCAACTGTTCTCTGTTGCCTCGAATTAGTGTTTGTTTTCTCCTGGACAGAGTAAATAGAATCGTGTTGTTACCTCCTTTTTCACACGGCTGGAGCCAAGCGCTGCTTCCGCGCTGGAAGTGAGCGCTGGGAGGTGACCCGACGCGGCCCCTGGAGCTCCTTGCTGGGCTCCTTGGTCGCGCTGGCCCTCGCCCCTCATGGGCTGGCCGTTCAGAGCCGTGAGCTCGGCTGATTGCCGTGTGCTCGGTCGTGTTGTAGGTTAAGGGAACCAGAGGAATGAGGCTGTCAGGTCCCCTTGCACTGGGAACAGTCAGAGGGACCTGGACAGGCTGCAGAGCTGTGCAAGGGAGACGCTGACTGAACTAGAACAAGGGCAGTGCAGTGTCTGGCACCTGGGCAAGAGCAACCCCGGGGCTGGGATAGGGTCAGGACTGACCTGCTGGAGAGCAGTGGAGGAGAGAAAGACCTGGGGGTTCTGGTGGCCAGCAGGATGGCCTGCAAGGGAGACGCTGACTGAACTAGAACAAGAGCAGTGCAGAGTCTGGCACCTGGGCAAGAGCAACCCCGGGGCTGGGATAGGGTCAGGACTGACCTGCTGGAGAGCAGTGGAGGAGAGAGAGACCTGGGGGTTCTGGTGGCCAGCAGGATGGCCAGGAGCCAGCAATGGGCCCTGGTGGCCAAGAAGGCCACTGACATCCTGGAGTGGATCCAGTGGGTGGTCAGCAGATGGAGAGAGTTTCTTCTCTCCCTCCACTCTGCCCTGTCTTCCAGATGGAGACCACATCTGGAANAATGAGTTTGGGTTGGTGCAGCTGCAGCCCCTCCCATCAGCCCAGGACTGGGTTTACCCTCCTCCAGAGGGGAGCTGGGGAAACATCACTTCAAAAAACCTGAAGAATTAAGAACTTCAGTGGGAAGGTTCCTGCAGAAAAGCAAAAGGGATCGATTTGGTTTTCACCCGCAAATGTATCTGGAGAGGGCAGTAATTAAAGCTGCTGTCGATGAGTGAAGTTTTGCTGCTGCATGGGAACACTTTGATCTGCCGATGGAGAGCAGAAGCAAGAAGGAGTCAGCAGGCTGTGAGTGATGAATTAATCAGATCTCCCTTCCAGCTGCTGCTTCTGGAGGAGAGAAGGCAGGTGTCAGTGGAGCTGGAAGGCTCTGGCTGTGATTTGTTGCCCTAACAGCCAGATCGTGCTCTCAAGGGGTCGGGGTGGCTCCACTGGGAGAAGACAAGGTGACAGGGTTGGGAGGCCACGAGTGCTGTGACCCAGTTGCACCAGGAGAGGGGTTTCACCTGTGAGCTGCATCGAGGAGCTGCAGACCGAGGTGACACCACATCCGAGGGGCTATTTCGCTTTCAGAACCACAGTCCTGAGTCAGTCGCGGTGGTTGGGGCTGAGTTTGCTCCCGTAGTCTGTGACCTCAAATGATCAGGAGCTGGTCTGGTGGCACCAGGGTCCCCAGCATTGGTAGGGCTGCAGAGTGGCTGGAAGCACCAGGAGGTTCTCCCAGGCTTCTGTTTCTAACATAAGCTGCTCTCAAGTGAGTTCTTGGTCCGTTTGGAAGCTGAGGAGAGTCCAGCCTGCAGGAGACAGCTCGGGTAACCCCGACCCTGCGGTTTGCAGTCACAGAATGTTGTGGGTTGGAAGGGACCTCGAGAACATGAAGACCAAGGAATTTGAAGTCTCAGTGGCATCCTGGCTTGGATCAGCACCAGTGTGGCCAGCAGGCCTAGGGACGTCATTCTCCTCCTGGACTGGGCACTGGGAAGGCCTCCCCTCAAGTCCTGGGGCCAGTGCTGAGCTTCAAGAAAGAGATTGAGGGGCTGGAGTGGACCAGAGGAGCAAAGCGCTGGAGGGAAAGGCTGATGGGGAGAGGCTGAGGGAGCTGGGGGTGTTGAGCTTGGAGAAGAGGAGACTCACGGGGGGACCTCCCTCTCTCCATCAACATCAAGGGAGGTTGTAGTCAGGTGGGGGTCTGGCTCTTCTCCCAAGCAACCAGGGACAGGTCCTGAAGCTGCCAGGGGAGGGTCAGGTTGGATGTCAGGAAGCTCCTCCTCCCAGAAAGGGTGACCAGAGCCTGGACTGCACTGCCCAGGGCAGTGGTGGAGTCTCCATCCCTGGAGGTGATGAAGGGCAGCCTGGCTGTGGCCCTTCATGCCCTGGTGTGGCCACTGGTCAGGTGCTGGTCTGGGCTGGCTGAGCTCAGAGGGTTCTCCAGCCTCAGTAGTTGTGTGATTCAGTGCCTGGGTCTGAAGCTTTGAAGCCTTGAAGTTTGAGCTTCCTTTGTTGGCAGGACAGAGGTCTGAGCGGTCCAAGAAGTCAGACCTTGTCCTGCAGGGCCCGGTGAAAGAATCACAGGACATTAGGGACTGAAAGGGACCTCGAAAGGTCATCCAGCCCACAGCAGGGCTGCTTCCAGACTGGTTTTAACAGGGATGCTCCAAGATCCAGAGTCCCCGGGGTGACGTGAAGCTGATCCCAGGATGTCTGGTGGGAAGATGCATTTCCCGAGCATCTTCTCAGCTTCACTGGGAAGCTGCTTCAGCGGGAGAGCCTTGGGGTGCAGGCGTGTTCGTCCCGTCCCCGCAGCAGTCGGGAGGAGCAGTAGCTCCAGCTACTTCCTCCTTTCCCTTGTCGAAGCCCACGGTGATGGGGCGTCTCTTGCGACCGAGCGGCGAGGTCTGGAGGTGCTTCAGGAGACTTTGTTTAAGAGAGCAGACACGCTCAAGTAGGATGTTCGGAATTAATGGCACAGCTCTCGTGGTAATTGGAGGAGAGGTTTGGGTGGAAAGTTAAAAATACAGGTGAAGTGAATGATAATAACCTGCGGAGAGACGGGGAGCTGCTGCGGTCCTCCCCGGGTTGTGCTGAGGGGGAGGGAGTCTCCGAATGGCCAGAAAACTTCAGTGGAGGGGAGACCAGGAGGAGGTGGGAGTCTCTTGTCGAGGCTGATGTGGCCGAGGTGCAGAGCGGTGCCGGCGCTTGGGCTGGGTCCGTTCTGGACCCAGCAGGAGCAGGGAGGGTTTTGTCCCCCTGTGCTCAGCACTGGGGAGGCTGCACCTTGAGGACTGGGGCCAGTTCTGGGCACCTCAGTACCAGGGTGACATCAAGGGGCTGGAGTGAGGGCAGAGGAGGGCAACAGAGCTGGGGAAGGGCCTGGAGAATCAGTCTGATGGGGAGAGATGGAGAGAGCTGGGGCTGTTGAGTTGGAGGAAGAGGAGGCTGAGGAGAGACCTCATCACTCTCTACAACCATCTGAAAGGATGTTGGTGCTGGGCTCTTCTCACAGGTCATTAGTGACAGAAGCAGATGATCTTTCTGCTCCTGTGCATAGATGATCTTTCAAGGTCCCTTCCCAGCCCTAATGCTCTGTGATTCTGGGATTAAAAAGCTGCTTCCCATCCGTCAGCAGCCATTATCGATCCCCGTAACGCCAGCCGTCGATTTGCCTTGAGCCCTGGTCCTCGCTGGCCTCCTTCGTCATCGCCCGAGGCCGGGAGATTTCCGCTGTCGCGGGGCCACGATCAGGAGGCTGAATATTTAATGGAGTGATTCATATCTCACCGCCAGGACCGGGGCAGGAGGGGTGAACGGGCACCCAGGGGCTGTGCAAACAGCTGGAGAATTATTGTAAGTGAAGGAGAAGCCCTGAAGAGGAGCCTGGAAGAGTAAATAAATAACTGGCGGCAGCGGTCCGGAGCAGGAGGCTGCTATTTACAGGACTCGCCGGGCTGTTCGGAATCCAATATTTATTGGGTTAATGGGAGCTGCTGGGGACTCAGGGCACGTGGTGTAGTGCAGGGCCGTGCTGGGGAGCCCGGAGATGCAGCTCTTGCCATTAGCTCTCTGCACAGCCCGGCCTCTGATGCGGCTCCTCCTTCCCCTCGGCGCTGGGCTTGGAAGGCAGAGACCAGCGCGACCTTGGGAAGCTGCCCCGGTGCGGTCAGAGTCACAGACCCTCGGGGTGTGAGGGCTTGGAGGGGACCTCGATAGGTCACCCAGTCCCATCCCTCTGCCACAGCAGGATCCCCCAGATCCAGTCGCACAGGAGCAGCCCAGGAGGGTTTGAACGTCTCCAGAGGAGGCGAGAGCTCGGCGCAGCCTTTGTCGTCTGAGGCTGCTGCGCTCTGCCCGTGGGCTGAGGGCTCACTGGGGCTCGTGGGTGCTCCCTGGCATCAGCCCTGGGTCATGGAGGTCTCTCCTACAGGAGATTTGGGGTGTTGCTGTGGGGTTGGTGATTGGCTCCAGCCTCCTTGCCTGCTGAGCATCCTCCCCGCTGCATTGGAGACTGCAAGCGGCGGCCGGGGGCATTTGCATTCCAGGGCAGTGCAGCTGCTTCAGTTCAGCTGTTGATCTGTAATTAAAGATTCCATTATCAATTAACCATTGGTGCTGCCTAACGATTGCTGTGCAGCTGCGGGGAGGCTGGCAGTGGGCAGCTCATGGTTAACTGCAGGCGAGTAGGAGGCTGGAAGGAGTCTCTCCAGCCACACTCGTTCTCACCCAGCAGAGCCTTTCTGCCCCTGCCCCAGCCAGCGTGGGGGGATGTGGTGGGAGGGAGCCCCCCATCCTGCTCTTGTCCACCATCCACTTGGCAGTGGTGCCTGGGGAAGATGAACAGGAAGAATGGAGACCTCGGGAAGGGCAGGACTGGGTGCTCCTCACGTCCAGGAGCCCGCAATGGGCCCTGGTGGCCAAGAAGGCCACTGACATCCTGGAGTGGATACAAACAGTGGGTGGTCAACAGATCAAGAGAGGTTCTTCTCCCCCTCCACTCTGCCCTAGGGAGACCACATCTGGAACCTTGTGTCCGATTGTGGGCCCCTCAGCTCCAGAAGGACACAGAGCTGCTGGAGAGAGCCCAGCACAGAGCCACAGGGGTGATGGAGGGAGAGGAGCATCTCCCTGCTGAGGAGAGGCTGAGGGAGCTGGGGCTCTGGAGCTGGGAAAGGAGGAGCCTGAGGGGTGACCCCATGGGTGTTGATCAATGTGTGAAGGGTGGGTGTGAGGAGGATGGAGCCAGGCTCTGCTCAGGGGCACCCAGTGACAGGACAAGGGGCAGCGGGTGTGAGCTGGAGCAGAGGAGGTTCCCCATCAGTGTGAGAAGGACCTTGTTGGCAGTGAGGGTGCCAGAGCCCTGGCAGGGGCTGCCCAGGGTGGGTTGTGGAGTCTCCTTCTCTGGAGACATTTCAAACCCTCCTGGACTGTTCCTGTGTGGCTGGATCTGGGGGATCCTGCTGTGTCAGGGGGATGGGGCTGGCTGATGTTTCGAGGTCCCTTCCAATCCCTGATGCTCTGTGATGCTGTGATAGAAGGGGAAGAGGGAGTCTGTTGGACACAAACCCTAGAGTTGTGTTGTCTGTATGGAAAGGAGGGCCTGGCTAGTGACTTGCTGGTCGGTGTCTGAAGCACAGGACAGCTGGTGCTGATGAAGCTCCCCAGGCAGGAGGTTCAAGGAGCCGTTTCCCTTCACCCCAAGTCTTGTGGATGGTTTCATAGCAAAGCTCTGTGTTGTGATCAATTCTTTTCCTGGGCTCCTGCTTTTGCCTTCAGTAATTATTGATGCCGCTGCAACGGTAGCGAGAAGTGTGATCCATTAATTTTTCTAATTGATTTTCAAAGCCTTAGGTGGCTCCGCTGGGACAGCTCTGGCACTTGGTGGATGCAGGATGCTTGGGAGGTACCTAAAGCAAAGTGTAAGGGAATAAGGCCTGGAGAATCAATCTGATGGGAGAGTTGGAGAGAGTTGGGGCTGTTGAGTTGGAGGAAGAGGAGGCTGAGGGGAGACCTCATCGCTCTCTACAACCATCTGAAAGGACACTGCAGAGATGCTGGTGCTGGGCTCTGCTCACAGGTCATTAGGGACAAAAGCAGAGGGAAAGGCTTCCAGCTCCACCAGGGGAGGGTCAGACTGGCCATCAGGAAGAGATTCTTCCCGGAGAGAGTGGTCAGGGGCTGGGATGGGCTGCCCAGAGTGGGGACTGAGTCCCCATCCCTGGATGAGTTTCAAAGTCACTCAGATGTGGTGCTGGGGGACCTGGTTTAGGGGTGGATGGTTGGACTCGCAGATCCCAGGGGTCTTTTCCAACCTGAGTGATTCTGTGATTCTGACTAGTCCTCGGGCCACTGAACCCACTTGTCGAAGGGCGTGTTGGGCGCGCTAAGGCCCGGCTGGGCTGAGCGGGACGGGAGAGGGAAATTCTGCCTCCCTCAAGCAGCTGAACTTTATTGTTGTCTGTGTTTTATCTCCGGCAATCGAATCGCTCCGCTCTCGGCGGTTACGAGGGTGAGTTTGGCGCCGCAGCCCTGGAGCTAATTCATGGGGAGGTTGGACTATTGATTCATCCTGAATAACAAACCAGCCTTCGGCGGGTCGGAGAATTAAGTTCAAACAGGTTGTCATAACAACCATCCCGAGGAACTTGTCTCAGGATCGGCTTTGGGGAGCCCCCTGTTTGATCTCGGCCCCCAGACGTGTTTATGGAGCCCTCGTTACTTGGAAGGGATTGAAGCTGAATTGGTCCAGCCCCCTCGGGGTCTCAGCCAGGGCCAGCAGGATCTCTGTGACCCTGAGAGGAGGAGAATCCACGGGGAAGTGGTCGGGGTGGATCTCGGGGAGTGGAGTCGCGTCGGGGATGTCTTCAGCTCAGCCACGCGGTAGCCCAGGGGCTGCAGCCAGTGCTGTAGGTGGCAGAGACGCATTAGCGATGCAGCACAGCCCTCGGCGCCGCTGAGGAGAGAGCGGGAGCACACTGCAGCTCCACTGCCTGCAACAAGCAGGTTTGCAGGGACCATCCTTGGCTCCCTCCTCTTTGCCTTCGACAAGAGCAAGGTTCAACCTTTAGTCAGGCTGAAGGACTTCGTGGAGATGTTTTGCTGGGCTGTTGGTTCTGCTGCTGTGGAGAGGAGGGTGATAAACCTCAGGTGGCCTCTGCAGTGGGACAGGGTTTCCTGCACCCCGGTGCCTCTGCTGTAGAGCATCAGCGTGGGCTTGACAGTCACTGAATCCCAGAGCATCAGGGGTTGGAGGGGACCTCAAGAGATCAGCCAGTCCAGCCCCCTGACACAGCAGGATCCCCCAGATCCAGTCACACAGGAACAGCCCAGGAGGGTCTGAAATGTCTCCAGAGAAGGAGACTCCACAACCCCCTCGGCAGCCCTTGCCAGGGCTCTGGCACCCTCACTGGGAACAAGGTCCTTCTCACACTGATGGGGAACNCATGGCTCTGCCCTGGGCTCTGTCCAGCAGCTCTGTGTCCTTCTGGAGCTGAAGGGCCCAGAGCTGGACACAAGATCCCAGCTGTGGTCTCCCCAGGGCAGAGCAGAAAGAGAGGAGAACCTCTCTCCATCTGCTAACCACCCACCTTCTGCATCACCCCGGGATGCTGTTGGCCTTCTTGGCCACCAGGGCCCATTGCTGGCTCCTGGCCATCCTGCTGGCCACCAGGACCCCCAGGTCCCTTTCTCCTCTGCTGCTCTCCAACAGGTCAGTCCTGACCGTGTCCTGGTCCCCAGGGTTGCTCTTGCCCAGGTGCCAGACTCTGCACTGCCCTTGTTCTAGTTCGTTCAGCGTCTCCCCGCCCAGCTCTGCAGCCTGTCCAGGTCCCGGTGCATGATCCTGCTCTGCACAGCCCCAAAGGTCATAGGAAGAGGTGAGGGGCTGAGCTGAAAGCCCCCAGACGGGCCGTCATTACCAGTAATAGGCTGGGTAATAGCTTTTGTCATGGTGCTGGTGCTGTCCTTCCCTGGTGAATGTCCCCATTAGATCCCCCGTTCCCGAGCGCCCGGCCTTGGGTAAACATCGTTCTGGGCCGGGAGCTGGCAGGTGGCAGCTCAGCCGAGAGCGATGGTCTGGAGTTTAATAAAGCAAACAGCATAATACCTGCAAAATAAAAAATGTACAAAGAGGAACGAGGGGAACCGTTGCTGAAGGGCTGCTAATGGGCTGTGGAGCTTCTCACCTCGTGGTTGATGGCTGTAATCTTCTGCGGGACGGGAGAGGTCGTAAATCATCGCTCCTCGCCGGCTAGTTCCAGCGAAGGGGAGTCGTTCTGGCAGCCCTGTGTTGGAAACCAGCAGCCTCTCTTCTGTTTCGTGGGGTTACAGAAGTGTGAGAACGGCATGAGCCTGAGAGTCACCTCATCTTGCGGGACCTCAGGCGCAGCCTGGCCCCGGGACGATGTCCTGTGGTCTCTCTGTGATGCCAGGAAGATGCGGGAGGTGATAGAGCCAAGAGGTCCTGGGACTGGGCTGGATGATCTTTTCAAGGTCTTTCAACTACTGTTGGAGAAGGGGGGTGGTTAGCAGATCAAGAGAGGTTCTTCTCCTCCTCTGCTCTGCCCTGGTGAGACCACACCTGGAGTCTTGTGTCCAGTTCTGGCTCCTCAGTTCAAGAGGGATGTGGAGCTGCTGGAGAGGGTCCAGCGTAGGGCAACGAGGATAATGAAGGAGGTGGAGCACCTCCCTGATGAGGAGAGTCTGAGGGAGCTGGGGCTCTTTAGCTTGGAGAAGAGGACACTGAGGGGTGACCTCATTAATGTCTATAAATATTTGAAGGGTGGTGTCAGGAGGATGGAGCCAGGCTCTTCTCAGTGTCATCTAGTGACAGGACAAGGGGCAGTGGGTGTGAGCTGGAACATAGGAGGTTCCACATCAATCTGAGAAGGACCTTCTTCCCAGTGTGGATGACGGAGGTCTGGAAGGGGCTGCCCAGGGTGGTTGTGGAGTCTCCTTCTCTGGAGATGTTTAAAACCCACCTGGATATGTTCCTGTGTGACTTGGTCTGGGTGATCCAGCTGTGGCAGTGGGATTGGACTGGATGATCTTTCGAGGTCCCTTCCAATACCTAATGTTCGGTGGTTCTGTGTCCCTTCCAGTCCCTGATGTTCTGTGATCCCTCGGGGGAAGCGTGGAGCTCCTCTCGTTCAGAGCCGGTCTGTACCGTCCGCTCAGGCTTCCCTGTGTCCGGGGAGGAGGAGGAGGAGGGTTGCCTGGCAGGGGATCTGCAGTGGAGGTCACAGTCACCCCAACACGTGGCTCTTCTCGCTTGGTGTCCCGCAGGTTTACTGGAATGAATTTGCCAGCCCCAGTTATCAGCAGTAAGAACTGGCTGCGGCTTCACTTCACGTCGGACGGCAACCACAGGCAGAAGGGGTTCAGCGCCCAGTACCAAGGTAGGTGCTCGCTGCCTGCTCCCGCTGCCCACGGCCTGGCTCCGGGCAGGCTTTGCCTCCCGGGAGCTGGCAGCTGCCCCCCTTCGCCGTCCTTCTGCATCCTGTTGGTGTTTGTCTTCCAAGTGGGGATCCAGAGCTGCTGCCTGCAGTTGGTGGGAGCAGGAGCTCTCGGAGGCTACGTGGAAATCCATGATCCACCCTCAGAGGGCAGAGGGAGGCTGGACAGGAGGGAAAGGTCTTGAATCTGAGGGTTGGGGGGATCCCTGGAACAGGCTGCCCCATCAAGGTCAGGCTGGCTGGGGCTGTGGGCAACCTGCTCTGGTGAGAGATGGCCTTTCCTGGTGCCAGGGGGTTGGATTGGGTGCCCTTTGGAGGTCCCTTCCAACCCAACACTTTCAAAGGTTCTCGATGATTCTGTGATGTCAGGATTGGGATCTGCTGCTGCTGAGGCTTTGCCAGGTGGGTCCTGCAAAGGTCCACTCATGTTCTGTGGTGACTTAGCTGTGGTTCAGTGCCTCTGTTTGGGACCACACGGTCACCAGATCAGGAGTGTGAGAGGATCCCTTGGAACATCACACCGTTCTCTTGAAGGACCTTCTTGAGTCCTTGAAGGTGCCTCCTTCTCTGGAGACGTTTCAAACCCTCATGGCCATGTTCCTGTGCGACTGGATCTAGGGGATCCTCCTGTGTCAGGGGGATTGGACTGGGTGATGTTTTGAGGTCCCTTCCCATCCCTAATATCCTGGGATGCAGTGACTGTGTGAGCTGGCTCCCAGCTAAGTTCTGACTGGAGAAGGGGGTCTGACACTCGCTCCTCAACACATCTGCTGCGTTTGGTGACGCTGCTCCAGTCTGTTCAGGCAGCTTCAACAGAAAAACCCCCCGAAACCAAGCGAAAGCCCAGGGGATCAAGATGCTGGGTTTCCTCAGCCAGGGGAGTCTGTGGCTGCAGAGCATTAAAGATGCAAGGGCAGCGTCACAAGAAATCAGCGTAGCCCTTTCCAGGGGAACATGATCTCGCTGGAGCATGAATGTTTGAGTGGGGATAAATAAATCAGCACTTACAAATAGGGAGTGCGGGGCCGTGCGCAGCAGAGCGACCCAGCTGTGGGCCTCCCGCAGCAGAGGCAGGAGCAGACCCCAGGGTTGTGCAAGAGAAGCAGGAGAGGCTCGAGCCCCCTCCGAGTCCTCCCCTGTTTCCTGAAGACGTGTCCTTCCAAGCAGGGCCAGCACTCATCAGCCCAGCTTGCCCAGAGCCCCAGCCAGCCTGACCTTGAATGGCTCCAGCCATGGAGCCTCCACCGGGTCTCTGGGCAGCCTGTGCCAGGGACCCCCCACCCTCGTTGTAGAGAAGTTCCACAGGGTGCAGAGGAGCAGCAGATCTGTCTCCTTCAGCAGCGGTCTGGTGGACTTGTAGACAGCTCTGAAGGGCACTCAAACATCTAGTTCCCAGGCTGAATTCCTGACAGGTCGGCCAGTTCCCACCCCTGGGCTCCTCCAGGGGCTGCAGAGGGGCCAGAGCTCTGCGCTGGGCGTCCTGCAGAGGCTCCCGGGGGGCACAGGACGACGGGAGCAGAGGTGCTGGGAGCAGACCTGAGCTGAGCTGCTGCTTTCCAAATTAAAAATAAATAAGCGTCTCCTTAAATTCTCATTTAGAGCAACACGAACAGGTTCAGAGGAAGTAGCGCGGCGCGCCGGCTTGCTGGGAGAGCGTTGTAATGTCATCGCTCACGTCTGACAGGACCCGGAGTGCTCCATTAGATCTGCCGCGGCCGCGCGAGCGGCAGAAGCCTCCAGAAAACAGGGGGATTTCTGTTCATCCAATTACCCTGACACAGCCCTTTGCAGCGCTGCTCCGCGCTCAGGCTCCAAGCAGAACTGAGCTCACAGCACCACAGAGCATCGGGGTGGGGAGGGACCTCGAAACATCAGCCAGTCCCACCCCCCTGCCACAGCAGGATCCCCTGGATCCAGTCGCACAGGAACAGCCCAGGAGGGTTTGAAATGTCTCCAGAGAAGGAGACTCCACAACCCCCCTGGGCAGCCCCTGCCAGGGCTCTGGCACCCTCACTGCCAACAAGGTCCTTCTCACACTGATGGGGAACCTCCTCTGCTCCAGCTCACACCCGCTGCCCCGTGTCCTGTCACTGGGTGCCCCTGAGCAGAGCCTGGCTCCATCCTCCTCACACCCACCCTTCACATACTGATCAACATCCATGGGGTCACCCCTCAGGCTCCTTTCCCAGCTGCAGAGCCCCAGCTCCCTCAGCTCCCAGCTGTCTGTGAGATTTGCTGAGGAAGAGGCAAGTTCTTAGTTCGCTTTATTTAATCCCTTTCCCCCCACTTAAGAAGGCAGAACCCAAGTCCAGTGGATTAAAGACACCGAGACCAGGGAGAAAGATGTGAACGACGTGGGCTAATGTGGGCCTCAGCTGGAGGATAAAAGTGATGGATTTAGAGACAGCAAAGGCTCCACTGCATCTGAGCGGCTTTTAAACACCCAGGGATGGCCGGGCAGCCTGTTCCAGTGTCTCAGCACCTCCCTGCAGCCTTCATCCTCTCTCTCAGGGATCCCCGATGCTTTACTAAACCTTTTCCTTGTCTCTGCTCTCAATCTCTAGTCAAAAAGCAGATGGAACTCAAGTCCAGAGGGGTGAAGCTGATGCCCAGCAAGGACAACAACCAGAAGACATCAGTGTGTAAGTTCCTCTGACTGCTCCTTTCTCCGCCTGTTGAGTAACGAGCTCCTCGAACATTTCATTCGCCCTCCCAGTGACCTCTAAGACTTTGTCACCTTCAGGGGTTGTTGCTGCTCTTCCCCCTGTCCCCTCGGCACCACTGCATCACCTCCCTCCAGTGCTCTGTTCCCAGTCTGGTACTAACTGGTTGGAGGGGGGTCAGAGGGGCTGGTGTGTTTGATGTCTGCTGTGTGATTCCTCCCCTGCTGCGGGACCTCACGCGTCCTGTAGCCCACGAAGTGGCCAACCCGGACCGGTTCTGAGCACAGAGTTAACGCTGCTGCTGTGGGGCCAGGAGCAGGGACAGGAGCCCCCTGACAACCAGTCGGGAGCTGGTGTCGCGTGTTTGGCAGCAGCTGGTAGCGGAGAGGCCGTAGCTGCTCCTTGTGTCACCCAGTCCGTTAGCCCCACCCCAGAGGTTCTGTCTGGACACGTCACCCCCTGAGCTTCAGATCGTTGAATCATGGAATCACCAGGGATTGGGAAAGGGATGGACTGGGTTCAGACCCTTGGTCGCCGTCGGCCGGGCTCGTTTCTAGGTGCTGAGGAGGGTGCTGCTGGCTTTCCAGGAGTAAAGGCCAGCGAGGCAACCCAGTAGTGGGATGGGGATGGTCCAGAGGGTCCAGAGCCTGGTGGGGGGGATGCGTAGAGAAAGCTCATTCCATTCCACACCGACTGCTGCCGGGTGTGCTGGTGGGATGGTCGGTGCTTGGCGAGGGGAAGCTCCCTGTGAGGAGCATTTCAGTTCTGTGGGACAGCGGCTCCGGTTACTGGGGAGCGGGAGACAAAGGGATGTGTCTGGAGCTGGGGTACTTGGGGCACTGGGGAGTGTGGGGAAGCGTTGGCCTCTGCCGGGCCCGTCCTCACCCGACGGCGAGCCGCTCCGGCCTTCGGAACTGCCGACTCAGCGCCTCGTGCCGCGCTAATCTGACGTGTGGTAAGGCAGAGCGGAGCGCGGCGGGGAGCCGGCCCCGGAGCCGTTAAGCTCTCAGAGCAGAGCTGGGGAGACAACCGCGGCCCAGATCCCACTCCCAGCGTGGTGCTGGCCACTGCAGCCCCCGCCGTGTGCAGGGCTCGCTGCGGGATCCGGGTGGCAAACCCCGGTTAACCTCTGCCGTGCCCAAGCCTTCGGCTCCACAGCACCACATGTGAGCAACTTCTAGACTCATCCAGGGATGGGGACTCAACCCCCACCCTGGGCAGCCCATTTCTCTCCCTTGGCCACGTAGGGCAGCTCGGAGCTGCCTGTGTGATGCCCTGTGGGTCTTGCAGAGGGTTTGGGTGGCTGCTGAGGTTGAACTGGCCAGAGATCCTACCTGGCCAGATGAAAGCAAAACGTGGTGGGATCAGGTTGTGCCACTAGAGGCTCAGGTTGAATCTCAGGAGAAACATCTTCCCAGCAAGATGGGGAGCCCCTGGAACAGGCTGCCCAGGGAGAGGGTGGAGGCAACGTCCCTGGAAGGGTTCAACAACCAGGCAGTGGGGGGGGATGTGGATGTTCCAGGTCATGCAGTGGGACGGGGGGGTACCAACTAGGACAAGTGTGGTACCAACCAGGACAACTCTGGTGCCAGCTAGGACTTGTGCTGTGAGACTGCAACAAGGTGTGAAGTAGGGGCTCAGAGCTCCCCAAGCAAATCAAACCCAGCACCCCATTGTTAGATTCACAGAACGTCAGGGATTGGATGGGACCTCCAAAGATCTTCCAGTCCAATCCCCCTGCCACAGCAGGATCACAGAATCACTAGGGACTGGAAGGGACCTCAAAAGACCATCCAGTCCAATCCCCTGCCACAGCAGGATCCCCTAGATCCAGTCACACAGGAACGTGTCCAGGTGGGTTTGAAACGTCTCCAGAGAAGGAGATTCACAGCCCTGGTCTGACCCCCTTTTCACCCTTGGAGCGACATGGATTTAACATCAGGGAGGTTCTGGTGATGCTCAAGGTTTGCTGGGTCGGTGTACAAGCCCTTCCTGGGTGGGAGAGGTGGAGAGCACCCTACCAGTGCCCCCAGCTCTGCTTGTAGGGCTGAATTTTTAACCTGTGACCTTGGCCGGATGGGTCACGCAGAGGAGCTCACAGCAGAGAACCTTCTGAACCCAACTCGTTCCCTCCCAGCCCCATGCGCTGCCCGTCTCGCGCTGAGGAGCGTCGGGTCTCTGCAGAACCCTCGTCAGATGCCGCTGGAGCCGGTAGTTTGTACCTCACGCTCCGAAATCCAGTAGGAACCTTGTCCATGAACTTCCTTTGTGACTATGAGGGGGCTCAGCTCAGAGAATCAAAGCAGGTTCCCAGTTCATTTCAACAGGTGGAGCGGACGATGGTGGCCAACGAGTGGGTGTGCGATGGGATGGGAGGTGCTGGGAGAACCGGGAGGAGAGCGAAGGGGTGGGACAGCAGCTCTGTGGGGTTTGGGGACAGAAGGGTTGAGCCTCCACTGCACCGCTTGTAGGACCTCTCATTCTCCCAACCACCTCGAGCGACGCGTTGCGGAGCCCTGCAGCCCAGGGGTGGCCGAGCCCGACCCTCCAGGAGGAGCGCGCGGCTGGCAGCAGGTTCTCCGCGGAGCAGCGAGGGTTTGTAACCTCTGGTGTGGCTGCGGCCGTGTGCGCTTCAGACACGGGGGAGAAGAACCAGAGCGTCTCAGCGCCTCCTAATCCGTCTTCTCTTCCTCCCCTGCTCTCCTTTCTGTTTGTAAATGAGATGTCCCAGCTACCGCGATGCGGAGACACCTGTCCTCTCCCTCTTGTTCCGGTCTGTCCCACCTGGTTTCTCTACTTGTTATGTTCAGGAGCAAAATGCTAATTAGCAAGAGAAGAGCTGGGTTTAGTCTCGTAAACGGGATCAGTGCCTCTGGGTTTTGCTGCTCATCTGCAGCCTGATCTGTTCCCGAAGCTTCAGAGGCTTCGATGGTCACTGCCACCTTCGATGGGGTTTGGTGAAAGGATGTGGTACCTGTGCAGAGCAACTGGTGTCTGGGTAGTGAACCGCAGGGGAGAGAAGGTGGTGGGAGAGGGATTTGGTGGGAGAGGGATTTGGTGGGAGAGGGATTTGGTGGGAGAGGGAGGTTGCTGGGGCCAAGCGCTCTGGTCATCGCTCTGCAGGAGAGAGCTGGCCAGGGGCCGGGTGCCGCGGTGCTGCAGGAGCCGGGGCTGTGGCCCGTAGGCACCGCACGGACTCGCGCCGTGGAGCCCTGGCTCCATCCCGGCGGCTGCTGTGACTGTGGAGGTGCCTGCGTGTCGGGTCGGCGTGTGTGGGTAGGGGGTGATTTCAGAAGCCCTGGAGAAGCCGGTGTCACCTGTGTACTTTGTTCGGGCGCCCTTTCCCCTCTCAGGATCCGTTCTGGGCTCTGGCAGGGCTCTTGGCAGCTGCTGGTTTCCTCTGCAGAACCACCCAGGCACTTTGCGTCGCTGCTGCCGGCTGGAGAGACCAGCTCGTGGAGCAGGGGTTTTCATGGCTGCTTCGGGGTTGTGCTGCTGAGAGACCGGAGCCAGGGAGCTTCGGGTGCTGGGGATGTGCTGCTGAGGTCCCTGCCCTGAGCAGCAGGAGCTCCCTTCCCTCTGACTCCGGGGCAGGCTGGAGTCAGACTCCTTGCGAGGCGGCAGCAAAGCTTTGTGGCTGCACAACGCGGGTCCTTCCAGAGCTGAGGAGCACGAGGTGAGATGCTGGTGCCGAGAGGTCATGGGCTGTGGTGTTCTCAGTGTTGGTAGCCAGCAGGTGGGTGCGGGAGCTCAGCTGAAAGCCCTGTGGAAGCAGACTGGTCCTTTTAGGCAGAGTTACTGGTCCCAGCGGCAGTGCCTGGGCTCCACAAGGTCTGCTCGCCCCGTGAGCTGGGGTGGGATTGTCACCGGCTGTGGTGTGAGCCTCATGCTTTTATCACCTTCAGGCACCAGCCTGAAGGAGTCGAGATGCTTCTCCTTTAGTCCAGCGATGGGCAGAGCTGCTCTGGAGTCCTGCTCCACCGCTTCAGCGTCACCACCACCAGCTGCTGGGTCTCCTTCGCGTCCTCCCCTTGGCGATACCAGAAACACGGGTCACGCTGCCTCCTCCGTGAGCAGACACCCGCCCTACCCGTGGCCTTGTGCCTTTTGGTAGCTGCTGGAGCTGAAGGTTAAACCAGTTCTCTGGCAGATCTCGTCTCATCCTCGTTCAGGAACCACCCACCACCCCAAAGCAGGTGTTATGGGGCCTGGGTGGGCAGGGAAGGTGGAAGTGAGGAAGGCAGAGGATGGAGATGGGGAAGGCAGAGGATGGAGATGGAAGGTGTTTGGCTGAGGAGGGAAGGTGGAAGTGAGGAAGGCAGAGGATGGAGGTGGGGAAGGCAGAGGATGGAGATGGAAGGTGTTTGGCTGAGGAGGGAAGGTGGAAGTGAGGAAGGCAGAGGATGGAGATGGAAGGTGTTTGGCTGAGGAGGGAAGGTGGAATGGGGAAGGCAGAGGATGGAGATGGAAGGTGTTTGGCTGAGGAGGGAAGGTGGAAGTGAGGAAGGCAGAGGATGGAGATGGAAGGTGTTTGACTGGGGAGGGAAGGTGGAATGGGGAAGGCAGAGGGTGGAGATGGAAGGTGTTTGCTCACAGACATCGTGTTCAGCGGCGGTTGCTCCGTGAAGCTCTCACACCCCGACTAAACGCCCCTCTCCAAAGCGCCAGGCTTGCATCTCCCCTCTCCTGCCTCCCTCTCTCTCTGCACTTGGTTCGTTCCCTGGTCTCACCCACCTGCCTTTTCTCTTCGAGTTGTTTCCTTTCCCTGGCGCCGTGCGGGTGGGCTAGTGGGGGACGGCAGGTGGCTGTTCCGACCGCAGGGCTCTGGAAGCGGTGTCGTTCCGCAGGGTGAAAACAACCACCTTCGCACAGAGGTGCTGCTGTAGGGAGCGGAGGGAAAACTGTGTCCCTGGCTGGCATTTCCCAGACAACTCTCCGTGGGGCTGGTGCTGAGCTGAAGTGGTTCTGGTTTCGTTGGTTTCTGAAGCTGCTTGGCTGGGGTCTGGGGCTTTTTTTAAGTCTAAACAAGAGCGGGACCTTGTTGAGGTTTTCAGGCTCCCAGCTGCCATTTTTCTCTCCACATCCCCCACGACTGATGCCAACTGTTGCTGTTGCTGTTCTGTCTCTGTATGTGCTGTTTTTGCTTTGTAGTAACTCAGGTTGGTGTGTCCCAGGGACATAATATGTGTCCAGACCCTGGGATTCCCGAGAGAGGCAAAAGGATAGGCAACGACTTCAGGTAAGCGCCCGGCGTGCCCGCGCGCGTCTGCATGCTGCCCTGTCTGTGCCCGTCTGTGCCACCCCTGCCAGCTCGGTGCCACCTTGGATGGGGCTCTGGGCAGCCTGGGCTGCTGAGAGGTGTCGCTGCCCACAGCAGGGTGTTGGGGTGGGGGAGCTCTGAGGGTCCTTCCAACCCAAGGCAGTGTCTGAGAGCAGTGATGTGGAAGCGCGGGGTCGTGTCCGTGTGCACGGGGGGTGTTTGAAGATTGTGGGTCTGCAGAGAGCTCTCAGAGTGTTTCGCAGGATCATTCCAGTTGGCAAAGACCCCTGGGATCATTGAGTCCAACCACCAACCCCACTCTACAAGGTCACCCCTAAACCAGATCCCCCAGCACCACATCTGAGTGACTTTTAAACTCATCCAGAGATGGGGACTCACCCACCACCCCGGGCAGCCCATCCCAGTCCCTGACCACTCTCTCCAGGAAGAATCTCCTCCTGATGGCCAGTCTGACCCTCCCCTGGTGGAGCTGGAAGCCCTTCCCTCTGCTTCTGTCACTGATGACCTGTGAGCCTAAATCAGTTTCTCCTAATGTCCAACCTGAGCTTCCCCTGGAACAACTGAAATGGCCCTGAAGGCTGTTTCCTCTCGTTGCATCACTTGTTTCTCAGCTGAGCAGATCAGCCCCTGCCTCTCCCCACCCTCCTCTCAGGTAGCTGTACTGAGCAGTGAGGTCTCCCCTCAGCCTGCTCTTCTCCAAACTAACCAGCCCCAGCTCCCTCAGCCTCTCCCCACTCAGCCCTGTCCTCCAGGCTCTTCCCCAGCTTTGTTACTCTTCTCTGCAGCCCCTCCAGCCCCTTGGTGTCCTGCTGGTAGAGAGAGGCCGCAGACTGACCCCAGCACTCAAAATGCAGCCTCCCCAGTGCTAAGCACAGACTGTCCTCAGGAGTCACCATCCCTGCAGGGGTTCAGCCACCGAGTAGCTGTGGCCCTGGGGAAAAGGGAGTCAGGGTGGGGTTGGGGTGATGGTTGGACTGGTGAGCTGGGAGGTCTCTTCCAATCTTCATGAACCTCTGAAACCAATGTCCACCTCCACGGGCGGTTGGCCAGGGTGACCAGGGCTCGTTGTCTTCCTCCTCCAGTTAAATGAGGAGGAACTGCCTTCAAACAGCAAAACCCTCCTTCTCAAATGATCTGCCCCTGCCTCGAGGTGGCTTCCCCCAGCTCTGCTGCAGCTCCCTCTCAGCAGCCCCATGTTGTGCCCAGAGTGGTTTCTTTTACGAGCCCGAAGGCGATGCTGTGGTTGCCCCGCGGTGGCCAGCGATGCCGTGAGGGCTGGGGGGAGCTGCAGGCTGCCCGAGGTTGGAAGGGACCCTAAAGAGCACCAAACCCCAAACCCCTGCCCACGGGCAGCGACACCTCTCACCAGCCCAGGGTGGCCGGAGCCCCGTCGAGCAGCCGCAGCCCCCCCGGGCAGCCTGTTCAGAAGCCTCCCAGGGAGGAGTTTCCTCCCTTAGTCCAGTCTAACCCTCCCACCTCCAGTGTAGAGCTGCTGCCCCACGTCCTGTCACCATGGACCTGGCTAAAAAGCCTCTCTCCAGCTGCCTTCTAATCCCCCTTTAAGCCCTGAAAGGCCACGGCGGGGTCTCCCTGGAGCCTTTTCTTCTCCGTCCTGGTCGAACAAAGAACAAACCTTTCAGTAGCAGCGAAGGAGCTGGTTTGTCTTCCGCTCTGTAAGAGAGCTGAGCCCCTTCTCCCTCCGGGCTGAGCCTGTGCTCCCCTCACCGAGCAGCATCCCCGCCAAAGTGGCCTTGAAAAGGCTCCCATCTGCTGTTGGGCAGTCACCACCTCGGGCAAACAGCGCCCAGCATGAGGCGAACGCTTGCCCCTCATTCTTTCAGGGCCAGTGACCTCTGCCGGCTCGCGATGTGGAGGGTCACTGCAAAGCAGGAGAGAAGAAGTGGCAGACCTGGTGCTGGGGAAGGGTTGGGTTGCTGACGTGGCCCTGTGCTCTGCCTAGGTTAGGCTCCAGCATCCAGTTCACCTGCAACGAGGGCTACGACTTGCAGGGCTCCAAAAGCATCACCTGCAAGAGGGTGAGCGACATCATCGTGGCCTGGAGCGACCACAGGCCCGTCTGCAGAGGTGAGGGGACGCTCGATGCTCACTACATTATGGGGATTGTTGATGGACTCCTTCATTTGAATTAATTACTGAGGGTTGGGGCTCCTGCTGTGCGTCACCCACTCTGCCCTCACCTTTAACAGGGTCCCACAGCTCAACCTGCTGTGTGGCTCTGCTCCCAAACCCCAGGGAAGGGGCTCAGCTGGGAAAGCCCCTCCTGGACTCGATGATCTCTCGAGGTCCCTTCCACTCCCTAATGTTCTGTGGTGCTCAGGACCTGCTGGGGAAGCAGAGCCCCGAGTGCTCCGTGGCAGCCCATGTGCTGTGGCTAGTGCATCTCTTGCCTCTAGCGAGGGGGCTTCTGAGGCCGTTGGCTCTGCGTGATGGGGTGTGTCTGTGTCCTTCACGCCTGCCTGTTGGAGCAGCACTGGCTGCTCCTTCTCTTCATTCTGGGTATTTTGCTTTGTGGGAGGAGGAGGGGAGGGGAGAGAAAGTGAATCATGGAATCGCAGAATCATTCAGGCTGGAAGAGACCCCTGGACCAACGAGTCCAACCATCAACCCTGCTCTGCAAGGTCACCCCCAAACCAGGTCTCCCAGCACCACATCTGAGTGCTTTTAGACTCCTCCAGGGATGGGGACTCACCCACCACCCTGGGCAGCCCATCCCAGTCCCTGACCACTCTCTCCAGGAAGAATCTCTTCCTGATGGCCAGTCTAACCCCCCCCTGCTGGAGCTCGAAGCCCTTCCCTCTGCTTCTGTCGCTGATGACCTGTGAGCAGAGCCCAGCACCAGCATCTCTGCAGGGTCCTTTCAGATAGTCTAGACAGCGATGAGGTCTCCCCTTCAGCTTCCTCTTCCTCAGACTAGACAGCCCCAGCTCTCCCCATCTCTCCCCATCAGACTGATTCTCCAGGCCCTTCCCCAGCTCTGTTGCCCCCTCTGCCCTCGCTCCAGCCCCTCGATGTCTCCCTTGTCCTGGGGTGCCCAGACCTGCACCCAGCGCTCAGCCTCCTCTTCCTCAATGGCCTGAAGGAGCATCAGGCAAAGCTGAGCTCTTGCAAGTGGCTGAGGTCTTGCAAGTGGCCCTTCCTCCAGCAGCCCCCCCGTGCCCGCTGTGCCCTCGGCTGTTCCCTCTGGACCCCCCGTCTCTCCCCGTGTCTCTCAGAAATCCCAGCTGAGATACTTGTGTGAGAACAACGAGCAGCTCGTAATGTTTTTAATTAAATCCCTCCAAAGCTCCTCAAGTCACAAATTAGGGTGGCAGTTTTTTGAATTCCAATTCATCTGCCAGTGTTTTTGTGGGTTCTTGTGTTTTCCAAGGCTTTGGAAATCCCATCTAATTCTCAGAACAAGCCTGGAAAAAACGAATCAGTCTAAGAGGATATTTGGCACAAAAACCCGGCGCTAGAGAGGGAGCTGGTGGGCTCCTCTAGCACGAGATGAGAGCGGATTTCCTGCACTGCTGAGATGCTCTGAATCAACTGAGTCTCCTTTAAAACCACTAACTTTTAGGGGGTTTTTTTCCCCTTTTTAAAAAAGTTTTCATTTGCTCTTTATTTCAGCCCTGTTGGATTCCCCCCCTCCCCTGTTCACTGCTGTTAGGGAGCTTCTCTCCCTCTGCAGAAGCTGGAGCCTGGTTGAATCAGCTTTTACCCCTCTGCACTGGGATGGTTTCGAACACCCAGTGATCCTGGAGGTGGTCACGGAATGGCAGAGCATTAGGGATGGGAAGGGACCTCAAAACATCATCCAGTCCCTTCCCCCTGCCCCAGCAGGATCCCCTAGATCCAGTTGCACAGGAACAGCCCAGGAGGGTTTGAAATGTCTCCACAGGACACTAAGCAGCGCTGATTCTTTCCATCTCTCCCCATCAGACTGATTCTCCAGGCCCCTCCCCAGCTTGGTTGCCCCCTCTGCCCTCGCTCCAGCCCCTTGCTGTTTCCCATGCACTGAGGTGCCCCACCTGGCCCCAGTGCTCAAGGTGCAGCCTCCCCAGTGCTGAGATCCCTTCCCCTGTTTTCCTGCTGTCCAAAGGCAGGGAAAGAACCACCCTGCAGAAGCCACCTCTGCAAAGGAGGCTCCTTTAACGCTGAGGGTCCATCATCCCAAGAGCAGAGGCAGTTGCACAAAAAAACCAGGACGCTGTGCTTCACATTTTCTGGTGGAATTTTACATCAGAAGGGTCTCAGGGGCAGAGGGAGCCCTGCCTGAGCTCTTGGCAGCTTCTGCACAACCTGAGGCGTTCTGCAGATGCGGAGCCGAGCTGCCGTTGGGGTCTGAGCCCGCAGACACGTCCCGAGCACGGGCAGCCCTTAGCTGAGGTGCTGTGCAGTGCTTCTCTTGGCCCGTGGGGAGGAGAGCCTGCTGGAGGGCAACTGGGTCCTGGCTGGTGGCTCACTGTTGCTTGGGAAACAGCATCGTGGAGTGGGTGAGGTGGGAAGGGACCTCAGGGATCCTCCAGTCCACGGAGTCACAGAACGTGAGGGATTGGAAGGGAGCTCGCTCGATCCTCCAGCCCGATCCCAGAGCAGAGGGGAGCCCTCACGGCCCCGTGTGTCTTGTTTCCACAGCCAGGATGTGCGACACGTACCTGCGGGGCCCCAGCGGGGTGATAACCTCTCCCAACTACCCGGTGCAGTACGACAACAACGCCTACTGCGTGTGGGTCATCACCGCCCTCAACCCCGCCAAGGTAGGGCTGCCTGCGGTGCCCGCGTCCTGGGGTCCTGCCGGGGGGGCGTGTGCAGCCGTGCGGGTGTCCGGGCTGGGCTGGGACCTCTAGAGGTCACCCAGTCTGCAGGTCCTGCCTCAGCAGGGTCCCCTAGGACAGGTCACACCGGAGCGTCCAGTGGGGCTTGAGAGTCTCCGGAGCAGGAGACTCCACGACCTCTCTGGGCGGCCGGTTCCTCCATCAGCCTCACAGGAAAGAGATTGAAGTGGAGCTTCCTATGTGCCAGCTTGCCCCCAGAGCTTTGTCAGAGAGGACTGGGCTCTGATATTTGCCCTCCAGGGCTCTGCTTCTGGTGTCATCTCCCCCCGAGACACCTTCCACAGGTTCCTCAAGCTAGGCAGCAGCACATCCCGGTCCCTCTCTGCTGAAACCTCCTCTTGTTGCAGGATGCAGGTAGAAGTGACTGTAATGATTTTCAGTCGAAGCCTCTTTGATACTGGGTGGAAACTGGGGGGAAAGGAGAACAGTCCAGCAGAGCATCTGCTGAGGGTGGCTCCCCAGTGGGACCCTGAGGCTGCGCCAGGGATGCTGATGCTTTGCTTTGCTGTGCCCTGCCCAGAGGGGGTTTCAGTCCCACGGGGCAGAGGGCAAGGCAGCAGGGAGGGATGCTTGGTCCTGCTCCTGCTGCTTGGCCAGTGTTTGGGTGTGCAGAGAGGGCTGGATCTGGGACAGGGCGGGTTGGTGAGGACCCGTGTCACTCGAGTCTGTTGTCACTGAGGATGATGGAAGCTTGGTTTCCGTAAAATCCAGCCCCCCTGGCTCAGGGAGGGAGCGTTTGGTGCCTCAGACCTTCTTCCAGCCCTGCAGATGCAGCCTGTTCCCCTCCTCGGATCAGTTTGGGATCACAAGAATGAAAATTCCTTTGCTCTGTAGCTCAGAATAGACTTTCTGAGGCCATATTCCCCGTCTTCTGCTCTCGGAGGACTACAAGCTTCCTTCTGGTTAGCGTCTGGGTCCCTGCCATCATCTCCTCCACCCTCTCCTGAGGGAACCTTGCGTGCCAGGGCGCTGAGCTTGTACTCACAGCCCCTTGTACGTTGGTCCCTGCCTCTAGACAGCCCTGTGCCCTGGCACTTGGATCCCGGTGCCAGATCCTCATCTTTTGCTAGAAGTCTGCAGAAACACCAGTGGGGATCAGCCTGCTGATGGGATTCCTCCTCCTGGTATCACCTGCAGCGCTTCGTCTCCCTCCGGAGAGCACTTGCCGTGGCCGGGGAGCTCGAGCCGGGGCTGCCTGAAGAGCCCGTGGAGCTCTGCTCCTCTCTCCTCATTGACCTCAGTTCAGGCCTTTAACAAGGGCAGCTCACTGGTGGGTTGTGAGTCTAATGAGGAGGGTTCCTCTGCTCCAGCTTCTCGCTGAGGGTGTGTTTAAAGCTCTGCCATTAGCTGGTCATCTCGGGCAGCGGATGTCTCGCCTTGGCTGCACTGGAGCGAAGTAATGACCCAAATTCTGGGGAACTGGAGTGTGGAATCAGGATATTAATTTATTTCCTGTGCAGTGTTGATTTATTAGGAGGTGATTTAGTGGTTAATCAGACCCAGGAGGTTCTCCTTCATCAGGGTAAATGTGCAAGTGGAGGACAGAGTGGACCACATGGAAGAGCAGCTATTAGTGCTCAAGTGTCAGCTGGGTTCTCCAGCCTGGGGCTGCAGAGCCCTGGGTGCCCGCTGCCTGTGCACGGGCAGGTGGTCACAGAATCACAGGACGTTAGGGGTTGGGAGGGACCTCGAGAGATCACCCAGTCCCATGGAGTCCAGGGGAGAGATCCCCCCTGACACAGCAGGATCCCCCAGATCCAGTCACACAGGAACCACCCTTCACATAATGATCAACACCCATGGGGTCACCCCTCAGGCTCCTTCTTTCCCAGCTCCCTCAGCCTCTCCTCAGCAGGGAGATGCTCCCTCCTTCCATCACCCCTGTGGCTCTGTGCTGGGCTCTCTCCAGCAGCTCCGTGTCCTTCTGGAGCTGAGGGGCCCATAACTGGACACAAGATTCCAGCTGGTGTCTCCCCAGGGCAGAGTAGCTGGGAAGAACTTCTCTTGATCTCCTACCCAGGCCCTTTCTGATCCACCCCAGGATGCCAGTGACCTTCTTGGCTACCAGAGCCTATTGCTGGCTCCTGGCCATCCTGCTGGCCACCAGCACCCCAGGTCCCTTTCTTCTCCTCCGCTCTCCAGCAGCCCAGTCCCCAGCCTGTCCTGTGCCCACCAGAGCCCAGTGCCTCTGCCAAACCCCTTCGGGCAGGACCCTGGCTGGAGCTGTGGTCCGGGTCAGAGCTCTGCTGCCGGATCCTGCTGCCCACGGGTGGTGCCTTCGTGCACAGAGGGGCTGAGCTGCTCCCTGCGTGTCCCCCAGCCGGGCTGAGGCCAGGGCTGAAGAGGAATCCACGGGAGCACCTGGAGAGTGCTCTGAAGACAGAGCCTCACGGGCCTGAGCTCGGAGCCTGCTGACGGCGGCGGCAGATCTCTGGTGACTCGAGTGGTCTCTGGATCAGGTCCTGCTAGATGAAGCCTCGAATGTGAGTGATGGGGGGGAGACCAGCCAGCTGAATTTAGAACTCATTTGCAAGTCATCTGTTCTATATTTGGAAGAAGAGCTGTGAGCCAGATTCTCTGAGCTACATAATCCCCTCCAAGTTTGCTCAGAAACCTACACAAACAGCATTAAGGGCATCGTCGTCTCCAGCTGACAGCCTGGGATGGGCTCCTGTGCAGGCACCAGAGCTCCGGGGGGGGATGCTGAGGCTGAAGCAGTTCTGCGCCCGGTCCCCAGTGCCACCCGAACTAATTGTGGCTGCAGAGGGGAAATCAGCTCCCCGGGGGCAGAGGGATGCAGATGGTAATTGGGGGATTTGCATCAGAGCTATTTCTGAGCCCTCTTGACATCCTGGGTGGCACCAGTTGATGTCTCTCCTGGGGCTCCTCTCACCTGGAGCCTGCAGAGCCAAATGAAGCTCTGGCCGAGCATCTCATGTCGTCGGGGAGAGAGACGGGTCCCTCCAGGGGATGATTCATCCCACGATGCAGCCTGGGGAGAAGTTGGGGGGGGCAGTGAGTAATTTGGGCTTGTAGAGTGTTTGGGTAGAGCTGCAAGAGGTGCTGCTCTCCCCAGAGAGGATTAACTGGGGGGTTATTTTTTCCCTGTTTTGGTGACTTGCACTTGAAATCCACTGGCAAGTTGGAGCTTTAGGATCAGGTGGCATTTTCCAGCCTGTTTTCTTGCCTTGGCTACTTGCTTCCTGTCACTGCAGCAGCTTAGAATCACAGGACATCAGGGGTTGGAAGGGACCTCAAGAGGTCAGCCAGTCCCATCCCCCTGACACAGCAGGGTCCCCCAGATCCAGCCACACAGGAACAGTCCAGGAGGGTTTGAAATGTCTCCAGAGAAGGAGACTCCACAACCCCCTGGGCAGCCCCTGCCAGGGCTCTGGCACCCTCACTGCCAACAAGGTCCTTCTCACACTGATGGGGAACCTCCTCTGCTCCAGCTCACACCCGCTGCCCCTTGTCCTGTCACTGGGTGCCCCTGAGCAGAGCCTGGCTCCATCCTCCTCACACCCACCCTTCACATATTGATCAACATCCATGGGGTCACCCCTCAGGCTCCTCTTTCCCAGCTCCAGAGCCCCAGCTCCCTCAGCCTCTCCTCAGCAGGGAGATGCTCCCCTCCCTCCATCATCCCTGTGGCTCTGCCCTGGGCTCTCTCCAGCAGCTCCGGGTCCTTCAGGAGCTGAGGGGCCCACAAGTGGAGGGTCTGTGTGGTCCCTGCATGGCCAGGTGCTGCTGGGGCTCCTGCTGTTTCACAAATCATCAACTAGTAAAATAATCAAATCGCTTTCAGCTTCCAGACCCGAAGGAAAACAGGGGAGCAGGCAGATAAATAAATAAGGGCTGCTGCCTTCAGCGGCGCGCTCCGGTGCCGCGAGGTTCGGCCTCGCTCCTAGCGGAGTGTAATTAGTTAGTTAATGAGGGTCAGGCTCCTCGGGAAGCACTTTCCGTGGGCCACTGGTCCAGCTAATGGCCTGTGTGGCGCGCGCGGCGCTGCGTGCTTGGGATTAGTGACGTGACCCCGTCGCGCGAGGTCTAATCATCACCTGCTCAGGTTGGTGTTTGCTGCTGCTGCTGCTCGAATTAGCAGGGTCCACACTCGTGGGGAGTCACCACGCAGCCTCCCGAGCCCAGTCTGGGCTCCACAGAGCCGGTGGATCTTCAGGAACCACTGTAGTTCTGGCTGGTGAGTGGCCTGTGACAGGAGCACATTGTCACCTTCCTAGAGAGCCCACACGAGGCTCAAAGAGCCTGTGCAGGCGCCTGGCATCCAACAGGAGACAGTTAATTGTTGCTTCAGGGTTTAACTTCGGGACTTCTAGCCCTGCCCTGATGGGACTCACAGAATCCTTCAGGCTGGAAAAGACCCCCAAGATCAACCATCAACCCCACTCTACGAGGTCACCCTTAAACCACATCCCCCAGCACCACATCTAAGTGACTTTTAAATTCATCCAGGGATGGGGACTCACCCACCACCCTGGGCAGCCCAGTCCAGTCCTGACCACTCTCTCCAGGAAGAATTTCCTCCTGATGGCCAGTCTGACCCTCCCCTGCTGGAGCTGGAAGCCCTTCCCCCTGCTCCTGTCACTAATGACCAGTGAGAAGAGCCCAGCACCAGCATCTCCACAGTGTCCTTTCAGAGAGCTGTAGAGAGCGATGAGGTCTCCCCTCAGCCTCCTCTCCACACACTCCAGTCTTTGCAGGAGATGCAGAGACAATCCCAAGGGATTTGTTTTCCTGTCCCTTGTTCCCTGGCCCCAAACCAAGAGGAGTGGGGTGGCCTCGTGGCTGTAGGACTTGGCACGTGTCTAAGACATCTAGGTCCTTCTCGTTGGAGACTTCTGACAGCCTCTGTGTTGTGTGGAGCAGCAGAGGCAGTGGGAGAGCAGCCTGGGTGACTGAGTCTGTTAAAATTTGAGGGGGGTGAACAGCCTTGCACCCCCTGCTCGAGGGGCTGGGTGCACTCATGTGTCTCTGTGCTGCCCGGATCTGGTCCGTTGCAAAGCTCTAAGAACCACACTTCCCGTCGATGTCTTCTGCTGGTGGGGCTGGCAAAAGTGAAACTGTCCTCTCTTTGCCTGGGGTGGGTGGTGGAGCCCTGTCCTCACAGCAGCAGTTTGAGAGGAGATGTCAGAGCAGCCCCAACACTGGGACACAAACCCCTCGGCTGCTGCCGCCGGGGGAGAACCAGAGGCTGCGCGAACAGAGCAGGAGTGGAAGGTGCAGGCAGAGAAGGAGAAAAACCACAGGGACCAGGCAGCAAGAGACAGATCTGGTGGTCACTGGGTTTGCAGGCAGCTGCTCAGAGTCACAGAGCATCAGGGATCGGAAGGGACCTCGAGAGAGCATCCAGGCCACAGCAGGGTCCCCAGATCCAGTGGCACAGGATCAGTCCAGGTGGGTTGGAAATGTCTCCAGAGAGGGAGACTCCACAGCCCTCTGGGCAGCCCCTGCCAGGGCTCTGGCACCCTCACTGCCAACAAGGTCCTTCTCACACTGATGGGGAACCTCCTCTGCTCCAGCTCACACCCGCTGCCTCTTGTCCTGTCACTGGGTGCCCCTGAGCAGAGCCTGGCTCCATCCTCCTGACACCCACCCTTCACATATTGATCAACACCCATGGGGTCACCCCTCAGTCTTGAGACAACCCCTTTGGCTACTGCAGCTCTTAACTCACATAAACCCTTCCTTGGTTTGGAGAAGCCTCTGCAACCAGGGCAACTTTGAGAGCAACTCAGAGCCAAGACTCTTCCCCTTGCGCCCTGCGCAGCCAAGAGGCCACCAGTGCGGATGTTCAGCTCCATCGCTGTGACCTCGGGTTTAGGGGGGAGAAGGTGGCAGCACCTGGTGGGAAAACAGGACTGAAATCCCAGCAGACCCCTGGTTATCAATGAAGTCATCTAGACCGTGAGTACATGGAGCAGGAAGACGTGAGAGGAAGCATCAGTAAGGGCTCAGCTTGTGGGGGAGCAAGTGCTCAGTGATGCCAGTCACCTTCAGCAATGCCGGTCACCTTTGGTGATGCTGGTCACCTCTGGTGATGCTGGTCACCTTTGTGATGGTGGTCACCTCTGGTGATGCTGGTCACCTTTGGTGATGGTGGTCACCTTCAGTGATGCTGGTCACCTTCAGTGATGCCCTGAGGAGGTTAGGGCTCCCCAGAAACGGCTCCTGAAGGGAGAGAAGGCTCAGCGTGCCGCCTGGCCGGGGCTCCGTATTAACGCGCTGCGTCTTTGCCAGGTCATCAAACTCACCTTTGAAGAATTTGAACTAGAGAGAGGATATGACACTCTGACCGTGGGTGACGGAGGACAAGTCGGAGACCAGAAAACTGTGCTTTACGTGTAAGTAGCTCCCGCTCGGTCGCCGGGAGAGGCCGGCCGCTCGCCGCTGCCTGCCGCAGTGCCGTGGCTGTGCCGGCCCGAGGGGCTGCGGTCCCTGACGGGGTGGGCTCTGTGCTCCCGGTCTCTGCTGGCCGCACTCGGGCTGCCCTGCCCTCAGCACGGTCCCCGGCAGGAGGGCTTTTGCCTGTCCTCTCCTCCAGAGCTGCCCTTGTCAGGGCCCCGCAGAGAGAGGCTGAGGCGGCCCCGGGGGGAGCCGGGAGAGCAGGACGGAAGCTGGGAGACAGGAGGACACGCAGGTCAGGCAGCAGGTGGGAAGCACTGGGACCCCTCCCCTGGGCTGCCCTCCTCGTGCAAAGGGCTCGTGAATCCCTTCCCAGTGACATTTTACACCCTGCTGCTTCATGTGAAAAGTCAGACATGGTTCTTCCAGGCTGAGGATCGACCCCCCTCAGCTGACACCCTTGGTTCTGCAGATGGGATGGTTCTGTGGAGCTTCCTTCAGCAGAGGAGACACTGTAGAGGGTCCTGCTTTCCCCTCAGGCCTCCCTGTGCTAGTAGTTACTGTCTAAATGGGGGGTTCTTGTGTGGAGTGGGCTTTAGCCTGGGTTTTCTTTTTCTACCTCCAATTTTACTGATGGAGAGGTGGCATCAGACCAACACAGGGTCAGTGCAGCCATGAGAAAAGAGGAGATGAAACCTCTGATGCAGCCAAGCTTTGTAGTAGCTGCTGTGGTGTCAGTCTGTTGGTTTTAGAAGGTGGGAAGACCGAGAGCTCTGTGTTGTAGGGCAGCTGATGCAGGGAATCAAAGGGAGACAGGCTCTGTGCTGGCATCTGGCACCCCCTGCTCAGTGCTGGGTCGTGGTGGGAAGGACATCAAAGGGACACAAAGGAACGTGTGGGCTGGCAGATCAGAGGCAGTGGTTTGCCCTGGTTGCAGCACAGGAACATCAGTATCGTAGAATCACACAACATCAGGGGGTGGAAAGGACCTTGAAAGATCATCCAGTGCAGTCCCCCTGCCCCAGCAGGATCCCCCAGCTCCAGTGGCACAGGAACAGCCCAGGAGGGTTTGAATTGGCTCCGGAGAAGGAGACTCCTCAACTCCCCACCGCTCTGATCACTGTTCAGAAGGCTGCTTATTGCTGTTAACCTACTGGTGTTACTGGTGTGTGTTTGCCCTTCCTCCAGTTAAATCTGTCCTTGGGCTGCCGGGTCAGTGAGAAATCAGTGGGTCCATCCCTGACGAGCAGCTGGGACGATGGTGTCGCTCCAGTCTGCTTTACTGGGGAACCAGAGGTGGTGCTTTGGCTTCTCTCAGTCGTTGACACGAGCAGCCTGCAGCTCCACGTGAAGAGCTGTGGGAGCCCTTAGGGAAGTCTCTCTTGTGATAGATCTGTGCTGGTTCAGAGCAGCTCGGGGCCACGAGCACAGAGTGACCGGTGCCGCTCTGCCCCGGCGGGAGGGTCCAGAGGCAGATCCGGGCCCTGCCCAGGGGGGCTCCTGGCCGAGCTGTCTGCTCCA
Source organism: Rhinopomastus cyanomelas (assembly GCA_013400115.1). Taxonomy (NCBI): domain Eukaryota; kingdom Metazoa; phylum Chordata; class Aves; order Bucerotiformes; family Rhinopomastidae; genus Rhinopomastus; species Rhinopomastus cyanomelas. The sequence continues at coordinate 170,386 of VXBP01005577.1, forward strand.
GGTGCTGGAGCTCAGTGATGCCCTGTGATGGCTCTTCTGGGGTGTCACGAGTGGAGGCTTAAGCCAGGGGTGTCTCGGGGCATCTGCAAAGCTCCAGGTACTGCAGCAGCAGGGAGAGGTCCCCGTGTGTGTTGGACAGGGCGTTTGAAGTGGTGAATGGGCTGCTGGAACCAGGGCCACCAGCATCCAGCTTGACCATCTCCACTTGCCAGGCTTTTCTGTCTAATCACAGCCCCAACTCTCTCCATCTTGCATCACATTGGTTCTCCAGGCTCTTCCCCAGCTTCTTTGCCCCCTCTACACTTGCTCAAGCCCCTCGATGTCTCCCCTGTGCTGAGGTGCCCAGAACTGGCCCCAGTGCTCAAGGTGCAGCCTCCCCAGTGCTGAGCACAGAGTGACAGCCACCTCCCTGCTCCTGCTGGGTCCAGAACGCGATGAGCAGACAGAAGCAGCTGCAGACTTTCCAGCTGCTAGAGAGGATTTCCCTCGGTGCTTCGTTCCTCCTCTGCACTTGTTTCGTCGCCGCGAATCGGCCTCCCCCTCGGCTGTCACCTCACTCAACACCTGCCTGTCTCGCCAAGCCCCCTTCTCCAGGGTGCTTTCCCCTCGGAGCAGAGCCCCGGTGACCCTTGGGGCTGCCTCTCTCAACCTGTGATGCAGACAACTTCCAGCCTGGTCAGTGTGGGGCTGCTGGTGCTTAAAGGGGCTGGGAGCAGGTCACAGGCGGCTGCTCGTGGGGAGCAGGCGACTGCCAGGGGGGCCGTTTGCAGCGACTCCTCATCTGGACCCCTTTTGTTTGCCTGAAGCCCCCGATGATTTCCCTGAGGTTTGATTTTCATCAGCTCAGCTCCGTGTTAGCGACTCAGCACCTCCCTTAGGGCAGGTGCTCTGCGCGGGGAGCAGGTCTGGTGCCTTCTCCTGGAGCAGGAAGACTCTGTGTGAAGTTGCTGCTTCTGGTCCTGACCGGGAGGTGAACTGGTTTTAATCTGGGAGGAGGAGCTGGGGACTGGTGGAAGGTGACTGAGGTGTGAAGCCCACGGAGATGCTCTGTTGGTCCTCGCAGCATCACAGAGCATCCGGGATTGGAAGGGACCTCAGAGATCACCCAGTCCAATCCCCTGCCAGAGCAGGGCCACCTAGACCAAGTTGCACAGGAACCACATATCCAGGTGGGTTTGAAACATCTCCAGAGGCTGAAGGGCCATGGAATCCCACCATTGGAAGGGGCTTCCAAAGAGCATCCAGTTGAACCCCCCGACACCAGGAAAGGCCATCTCTCCCCAGACCAGGTTGCCCACAGCCTCAGGCAGCCAGACCTTGAGTGGCTCCAGGGATGGGGCCTCCACCCCCTGTCTGGGCAGCCTGGTCCAGGGAATCCCCCACCCTCAGCTTCAACAACTTTGTCCTCCGGTCCAGCCTCACTCTGCCCTTTTCCAGCTTCAGACCAGGACCCCTCATCCTGTCGTTCCCTGCCCTGGGGAGCAGCCTTCCCCAGCCCTCTGACAGCCCCTCTCAGGGGCTGGAAGGTCACTAGAAGGTCCCCCTGGAGCCTTCTCCTCTCCAGGCTGAGCAGCCCCAGCTCTCGCAGCCTGTCCTCGTACGATGCTGGGAGAGGATGTGGAAGGAGGGCACGGGGAGTGCGTGCGGCCACCCAGATCCTTCTCCCAGCCCTCAGATGGACACTTCCCTCAGCGTTTGCTTCTCTGTTACCTGCTGCCCCCCTGGACTCCCTTGGAAACCAGCTGTAGGTTTTTTCCTGAGGAGCCAACAGGCAGAAACCTCCCCCTGCAGAAGAGGAAGCTCCCATTTCCTCACTACTCTTGGTTTATTCTTGGCTCTGCAAGAGGAGCTCGGTCCTGCAGCCTTCCAAGTCAAGACACACGTCGGAATCAAGCTGCAGCGCAGCAGACGTTCTCCCAAATGGAGGGATGAGGGACCATTTGTTCCCAGCCTCACTCTCATCCCTGTAAAACCCATCTCAGAGAACAGAGCAGATTGTCAGGCTGAGCTTTCTGACTTGCAGAGAGGATTTTTATTCCCTGAAGTAACGAGCACCCAAATCAATCATCCAGCTTGTTAGAGTGGGATGGGAAAGCTGTGCAGAGCTTTGAAGCTCCTTCAGCAGGCTCTTCAGTCCGGGTCCCATCCTCGTTCCTGCCTGTCTGCTGCCTCAGTGCCTTGGGAAGAGTCAGCAGCAGCAGTTATTCTGAGGTCTCCACCAGGCTCCTGGACGCAGCCATTGAGCCAGGACTGCTTCTTCACAGCATCCCAGAGCTCACAGGCCCCCAGCTCTGGTAGGAGACTGGTTCCACAGAGAGCAGGACCAGCCCTCGTTGCTCTGGGGCATCGGTCAGCTCTTCAGACAGTTGTGTTCTGCTGGGGGTCGTTACTCATTGTGTAAATTAGGAAGAGATCATGATTATCAATAATTAAAATACTATTGATAGTTCCATCTACAGTTATTCTGTAATTGTTGATGTAATTAGTAAGGTAATTAACAACCACACGGAGTCAGGTTGGAAGGGACCCCTGGGATCACCGAGTCCAACCATAACAGCTCCAGACACTGCTCTCCGTGGTCCCTGCTGCTGCTGCACCGGTGCCGCAGGGTCACAGAACACTGGGGATCGGGGGGACCCCGAGGGACCGTCCGGTGTCTGCGGCCTTTCTCGTGGGGGGCAGGGACCCACAGGCTGCTCACTGGCTCTCGTTCATGTCTTGCAGCCTGACGGGCACCAGCGTCCCCGACCTCATCGTCAGCACCCACCACCAGATGTGGCTCCTCTTCCAGACCGACAGCGTCAGCAACCTGCTGGGGTTCAAAGCCACCTACGAAGGTAACTCATCGCCCCTGGCTTTGGGGGATCCGGGAGGAGATGGGTGCAGGTGCCTGGGGAGGAGAGAAGGGAGTCCCTCTGAGCTGGGATTTTAGATTGATTTGTTTATGCACTCAGAGGATCAGAACAGGGGTGCTTAGGAGATTGAGAGGGGTTCTCCTCCCCATCTGCTCTGCCCTGGGGAGACCACAGCTGGAATCTTGTGGCCAGTTGTGGGCCCCTCAGCTCCAGATGATGGAGGGAGAGGAGCATCACCCTGCTGAGGAGAGGCTGAGGGAGCTGAGAAAAAGGAGCCTGAGGGGTGACCCCATGGATGTTGATCAGTATGTGAAGGGTGGGTGTCAGGAGGATGGAGCCAGGCTCTGCTCAGGGGCACCCAGTGACAGGACAAGGGGCAGCGGGTGTGAGCTGGAGCAGAGGAGGTTCCCCATCAGTGTGAGAAGGACCTTGTTGGCAGTGAGGGTGCCAGAGCCCTGGCAGGGGCTGCCCAGGGGGGTTGTGGAGTCTCCTTGTCTGGAGCCATTTCAAACCCTCCTGGCCCTGTTCCTGTGTGACTGGATCTGGGGGATCCTGCTGGGGCAGGGGGATGGGACTGACTGACCTCTCAAGGTCCCTTCCAACCCCTGATGCTGTGTTGTGATTCCACGCTGAGGAGGGCAGTGCCATCAGGTTTCTAATATCAGGTTCCTGAGAAGGAGGAGCCCACCAGGTCCTTGTGAGTAAAGACAAAACATTTCCAGCAGGATGAGGGTGTGAACCAGGAGGTGCCTGGATTGCAGCTTCTCCAGAGGGGTGTCTGGAACCAAACGCTCAGCGGGTGCAAACCAGTGATCACATTGATTTTCAATTAAGTGGCATCAGTCTTCCCCGGCTGACGAGCTGGTTCATTAATGTTCATGAAGATTACTCCTAAATCTCCATCGTCTCCACCACAGCCGCTTTTATCCTCTCACAGACGTTCTCCTAATAGTCAGCTGGGGGTTTGGGCTGCCAGGGCTTGTCAGGAGAAACCTGTGTTAAGCTCCACTTTGCTGGAAGAGGCTTCTCTTTCCAAAGACTGCAGTGAGCTGATGGATGCTGCAGTGGAGAGAGAGGGGTTTACAGCCTCCTGGTGCCCTGGGTCTCAGACTCTCGCCCTGTTCCCTCAATCTCCAGTGACTTGTCCTGGACTTCCCCCTTGGAGCTGATGCCTCCCACACCCCTCAGTGATCACACAGAGTCACAGACTCACAGGACATCAGGGGTTGGAAGGACCTTGAAAGACCATCCAGTGCCATCCCCCTGCTACAACAGGATCCCCCAGATCCAGTCGCACAGGAACATGGCCCAGGAGGGTCTGAAATGTCTCCAGAGAAGGAGACTCCACAGCCCCCCAGTTCAACCCCCTGGTATGGCTGGGAGTAGGAATTCCTTCAGGAAGATTTGAGACATTGAGGGTTCAGTGAGGACTCAGCCTTCCAGAATGTCACCTGTGTGAGATCCTTCTGTGGTTGGGTTGCCCGTCAGAGGGCTGAAGGTACTTGGTCTCCTTCACAGGGAGCTGCAGAAATGCTTCAGGGCCGGGAGTGTCAGTCTGATGGGGAGAGTTGGGGCTGTGGAGTTGGAGGAAGAGGAGGCTGAAGGGAGACCTCATCTCTCTCTACAACTGCCTGAAAAGGACACTGTGGAGATGCTGGTGCTGGGCTCTGCTCACAGGTCGTTTGTGACAGAAGCAGAGGGAAGGGCTTCCAGCTCCAACGGGGCGGGGGGGGGTTAGACTGGCCATCAGGAAGAGATTCTTCCCAGAGAGAGTGGTCAGGGACTGGGATGGGCTGCCCAGGGTGGTGGCTGAGTCCCCATCCCTGGGTGAGTTTAAAAGTCACTCAGATGTGGTGCTGGGGGGTCCGGTTTAGGGGTGACCTTGCAGAGCAGGGTTGATGGTTGGACTCACTGCTCCCAGGGGTCTTTTCCAACCGGACTGATTCCGTGATTCAATGAAATCCCCCTTTCTGACCTCTCTGCTGGCAGCTGTGCTCGTGGGCTGCTACCAAGGAGACCACATGTGCTGGGAGGGGAGGGTGTGAGCTCTTCATCCCTCATCACTCACCCATTCCTGAGGCTGTGATTTCTCTGTGGCTCTGCAGACGCTCGGGCTGGGTTCCTGCAGGGCGACACAAAAGGGCTCCAGGAGCTCACAAGTGAGGGAGGAGGTCCTGCACTCAGGGCATCTTGGCTGCCTTTCTCCTGTCTCAGCAGAGGGTCAAAAGCCAGTGATTTCCTTTTGCCTGGACGAGGTTTTTCTCTAAGCACCTGGTGCCCTGAGCAGGGCCTCGTTTTGCAGAGGCAGTGACTGTGCTGAGCACTCCCAGCTCCCCTGCACTTCTGCAGGAGCTGCAGGACTCCTGTGGCCACCAGTCTGCAGGGCTCTTGAGGCCACCCGCCCTCCAAGTGTGTCTGCAGGACTCCTGCGGCCACCAGCCCTCCACAGCCACAGATCCTTGGGTTGGTGATGAATCTCAGCCTTGGTGACCCTCACAGCCAAACTCTGATGGAGGACCAGGCTCTGCAGTGGGCAGGGATGGGTTCTGTGTCGGTGGCCACTGACGTGTGGCTGAAGTACAGCAGCCACCCTTTGGTCTTGGGGCTGCCCCTTCAGTTCTGAAGGTGGGTTCTCAAGATTTGAACCCTTAGTGTCCCGCTTTGGGGGTTGTTTTGGGGTGATGTCCTGTAATCACAGCATCACTGTGGCCACTGTGGTCAGGGGGATGGAGCATCTCTCTTCTGAGGACAGGCTGGGAGAGCTGGGGCTGGAGAAGAGAACAGGCTGGGGGGACCTTCTTTTGACCTTCCAGTACCTGGGGTTGGGGGGCCACGTGAGTCACAGAACCACAGAGCACTAGGGGTTGGAAGGGACCTCGAAAGATCATCTAGTCCAGAGCAGCATCACCCAGACCAAGTCACACAGGAGCATGGCCAGGTGGGTTTTGAAGGTCTCCAGAGAAGGTTCAAGAGGGTTTGTACGGACAGGACAAGGAGTGTTGGGTTCAAGCTGGGAAAGGAGAGATGTAGGCTGGAGATTAGAAAGAAGCTCTTCACTGTGAGGGGGGTTGATGGCTGGACTGGGCTGCCCAGGGAGGTGGTGGGGGCCCCATCCCTGGAGTCATTGAAGGTCAGGCTTGATGAGGCTCTGAGCAGCCTGAGAGCTGTCCCTGTGTAGGGAGGTTGGACCAGATGACCTCTGGAGGTCCCTTCCAGCCTAGAACACTCCATGGTTCTATTAGGGATGGGAAGGGACCTCGCAAGATCATCCAGTCCAGCCCCCCGGCCACAGCAGGATCCCCCAGATCCAGTTGCACAGGAACATGGCCAGGAGGGTCTGAAATGTCCCCAGAGAAGGAGACTCCACAACCCCCCTGGGCAGCTGGCACCCTCAGTCCTTCTCAGGCTGATGTGGAACCTCCTCTGCTCCAGCTCCCACCTGAATCTGTGTCTTTGCAAGAACAGACCCTGCACTTGTGCGCTGCCAGCGCCGGCAGGGAGCTCTGCAAGCCCCGGCAGGCTGGCAGGCAGGAACAGAAAGGAGAAGCCTATCTGATGAAAACTTTTAATATTAATGTATGTTAAATCCTTTTGGAGATGCTGCATTACCTGGCAGGGACTTTGTAGTTGAGGATGCAGCAGGAGCTGGCTGGGTGCCTCGTGACTCCCATTCACCGCACACCTGGGTCCCGGTTGCCTCCAGCCAGAATGACAACGAGCTGCTGCTTGTTGTTATTCAGACCCGACTGGAATCTCGGGTGGAGTCATCCTGCAGAGCTCAGAGTGATGTGGTCTCTGAAAAGGAAAGGAGTCCTGAAAGAGCTTCCAGGGGTCCTGGAAGCAGAGGCTGGGTGGGATCGCCCTGGGTGTTGCTGGCTTTTTCGTAGCATCACAGGGTGGGAAGGGAGCTCCAAAGGGCACCCAGTCCAAACCCCCTGCACCAGGCAGGGCCAGCACTCACCAGACCAGGTTGCCCACAGCCCCAGCCAGCCTGACCTTGGATGGCTCCAGCAATGGGGCCTCCACCCCATCTCTGGGCAGCCTGGTCCAGGGATCCCCCACCCTCAGCTTTGACGACTTTGTCCTCTTGTCCAGCCTCACTCTGCCCTTTTCCAGCTTCAAACCATCACGTTCCCTCCCCTTGGGAACAGCCTTCCCCAGCCCTCTGACATCCCCTCTCAGGGGTTGGAAGGTCACTATTAGGACCCCCTGGAGCCCTCTCCAAGCTGAACAACCCCAACTCAAGTGAAGGTTGAGCAGAGCAGTAAAATGAGTGTTGGGGGAGATCCCAGCTGCATCCTGCACCGCTGCTGACCCGATGGGACCACCATGGAGCCACCTTCCCTTGGGATGTGGCACCTTCACGGAGCAGCAGGCGCTGTGGATGTCCATCAGATATCCCAGCAGCTCCATGTCAGAGCCCTGGCAGGGGCTGCCCAGGGGGTTGTGGAGTCTCCTTCTCTGGAGACATTTCAAACCCACCTGGGCTGTTCCTGTGCGACTGGATCTGGGGGATCCTGCTGGGGCAGGGGGATGGGACTGGCTGCTCTTCCGAGGTCCCTTCCACGTGGTTCCCCTGCACAACTTCTGTTTTGTTTCTCTTGTTTTCCAGAGATCGACCAGGGCAGCTGCGGGGACCCCGGGATCCCAGCCTACGGCCGGAGAGAAGGATCCACCTTCCGGCACGGGGACAGCCTGAAGTTCGAGTGCCAGCCCGCCTTTGAGTTGAAGGGCCAGAAAACCATTACCTGCCAAAAGAGTAGCCAGTGGTCTGCTCAGAAACCAGTTTGTGTGTGTAAGTCAGTGAGGAGACGGCTCTGAGGTGTCCTTGTGGTGGTGGTGACGTGCTCACGGAACCCCGGGATGGGGGCAGAGCTGGCACCGCGCTGCTGCCTCTGCTGCACTGCAGCCCTGGCGGGGGCTGCTTCGGTCCTTCTGAACTCGACCCCGAGAGGGGACCAGCACCCAGAGGGAGACCTGGGTTTGTACTGGGACTGTGCTCTCTCCACTCTGCCCCTCAGCCCTGCCAGCCTTCTCGTTCCTTGCAGTCTGAGGGACATGGTCACACGGGGTGGGGGGAGAAGTGGTAGCTGACACCTCGACTCTGTGGCCATTTCACTCTCCTTCGTTATCTGGCAACGTCTGGGCTCCCTGCTGCTGGACCTCAGGCTTTGGGCTGTTGCCTGAGTGCTCAGCAGAAGTGGGAGATGTGGCTTCAGGACACGATCTCGAGATGCAGATGGGAGGGAGGCGCAAAGTCCCCGCTGGGATCTGACGGCCCCTTCGACGGGGCAGTGGCAGGTCTCCTGTGTCACCCTGGACCTTCTCTGGCAGTCAGGGCTGTGTTTGGGCATCTCCAGAGCTCGCTGCAGTGTGGGGATGGGGGAACTCGGTCTCATCTCTGCGTGGGTGGGTGGATGGATGGATGGGTGGATGGATAGATGGAGGGAAGGGTGGGTGGATGGGTGGATGGATGGATGGGTGGATGGATGGATGGATGGGTGGATGGATGGATGGATGGATGGATGGATAGATGGAGGGATGGATGGATGGATGGATGGGTGGGTGGATGGATGGGTGGATGGATGGATGGGTGGATGGATGGATGGATGGGGTAAAGCTTGTGCCCTTGCACTGTATCACAGAGCAGGTGAGACCCAATCTAGCATCAAACAGGGAAGGCAAATGCAGCTGAGCAGCTTACAGAAGGATAAATGATGGGGAAAGGGGGAGAGAGAAACAGCAACATGGGTTTTTAGAAGGGCAGATAGATGAAGGGTGGGAGAAGGGGGGGCTTCAGCATCCCTGCACTGACAGTTTGTAGGAGAATGTGGGCAACTGGTTGCAAGCCTCTGCCGTCCTTTCCAAGTCCCTTTCAAGCACTAATTGCAGCTCTGAGCACGCGGAAGTGTCTGTCTGGGGGGGAGGAAGCAATTCCTTGGTGGGGTTTGTCTGCTCCGGCTGCCAGGACTCCCTTTCGCTGGCTGGTTTCCTCAGCTGATGAGGACAATAAGTTTTCTGGGGCCGGGGGAAGCGACTGTCTCTGAGCTCAGCACCAGCAGCTGGGTGACGCTGGGATGAGTTTGAACTGCTGATGGGTTCACTGAGGTTCTTGCTGAGCGTTTGCACGGCGGAGAGGGCTGGATCAGAGCGGGGTGGAGGGGCGGCTTCTCCAGCAGAGCAGCAGGTGTTTCCTGCAGGTAGCCACTGAGCAGAGGCACCCGATCCAGCCGCAGGCAGCAGCAGTCCGTGCACATCACAGCCCAGACACGACCCTCTTGGGCCCGGCAGGAGAGCTGCGGTGGGCTCGCACCAGCTCTCTGCAGACGCTGGGAGACCCTCGGAGCAGCAGGCGCTGGGCGGACAAGCTGCAGCCGCCGACGTTCTGCCCGTCGGGACGCGCGAGCGATCCGGTGCCGCCGATCCCGGCCGCGCGGCAGGTGCGGGCGGAGGAGAGGCAGCGTCTCCGCGGCGCGTCCTGCTCCCCTGGGCTGGTGGTTTACGGGCGGGCAGGATGGATGGTGGAGCGCGTTGGCGTTGCCTGGGGCTCCCCAAAGCAGCGCCGAGCGTCGCCGTGACGCGTTGGGGACCGGCTGCGCCTCTGTGGTGACGGACCCTCCGTCTGCGTCCCGCCTGTGTCGTCGTCACGTCCCTCCTCACCTACCTGGGAAACATCTTGAGACCTTCGCGCGTGTCTTCTGCAAACCCTTCGCCGGGCCACGGCGGCTCTGTGGATGTTGGGGTTGGCTCAGGTGAGCTGGGGCGCCTGAAGCAGCTCCTTGGGAGCTGGGGAGCCCACAGGGCCAGGTCTGAGATGGGACAGGACCAGTCTGGGTGCTGTGCTCAGGGGTGGGGGCACCGGTGATGCTGGAGTCCTGGGGTCTCTCCTGCAGCACCTTGCAGGGCTCAGATCGGCTCTGGCGGCGTTGACGTTCGCTCTGACACTTGGGTTTCAAGGTTACACGACTGCGATGGGTCCGAGGGGCTGGGGCAGCTCTCCCAGCCCAGGGTGACCCACGGCTTCCCCGTGGCGACACATCCCATTTCTTTGGAGTCTTGAGGGACAGTGACATGGGCTCAGGGGGTGTCAGGCAGAGAAATGGTCACTGTGTCATTGGGGGGAAGCTTGATGATGGGAGCTGCAGGGTGAGAACACTCCAGCTGGAGTCTGCAGCTACCTGTGGCCGAGGAGATGGAGGAGCTGCTGATGGGGAACCAGCCCCTGATCCCATCTCTGATGGGAGCCAGTGACTTGCTCAGTTGCTGCCGTGAGAACGATGATGGATGTCTGGAGGATCAGGGCAGGGTGCCTCAGGAGGGGCATCGCTTTGGAATCCTTCTCTGGAGACATTTCAGACCCACCTGGACGTGTTCCTGTGCGACTGGATCTAGGGGGTCCTGCTGTGGCAGGGGGATGGGACTGGCTGGTCTTTCGAGGTCCCTTCCAACCCCTGATGGTCTGTGATCCTGTGAATCCCTGGTTGAAATGACTCTGCAAACACGGTCCTGCTTCCAGGCCACGGAAGGGAGGAGCAGAGGTCCCCTCTGCAGTGGGGTGGTGCCCTCCCAGCGTTTCTGCAGCCCCTCAGTAAGTCTGGTGAGGTTCTTTGCTGCTCCTCTCCAGCACCTTCCTGTCCCTCCTCCTCATTCCTGCAGCCCCTGTGGTCTCTGACCTCTGGTTCTTGAGCTCTCCATCCTGCACCGTGAAGGTTGACTTGCACTGAGCAGAGCCGTGGTGTTAGCTGGCAGGCAGGTGGGGTTGGACTGTCGTGACGGTGGGCAGCCCATCTGTGAGGGGCTTGAGAGACTTGTGCAGGCACCTGGGTCAGAGAGGAGGTGGTGGTGACGAGGGTAGGAGGTTGTGGTGGTGATGAGGCAGATGCGGGCAGCTCTCAGGTCCTCAGTGGGGATGCTCCTCCTGCAGAGAGGGGAGAGCTGGAGGGCAGGACTTGACGGGGGGGTGTCAGGCCACCTCTCAGGGCTCCCAGCTCCCCAGAGCTGCTCCCAGCTGCTCTCTCAGCGCTCCCCAGGAGGATGCAGCTTGTTGGGTTGTCTCCGTGCTCCTTGTTCTGCTGATTGAACCGACTGAGCTGCTCCCCTGGTGGGCTCTCACGCGGCTCTGAACGAGCTGCCCGGTGCCAAGGCATCTGCCCACGCTCCTGACAGCGACCGCGGGGGGATTCGCTGCGTGCGGGCTTCTCTCTGAGGCTGACCTGCTGGAGAGCAGGAGGAGAAAGGGACCTGGGGGTCCTGGTGGCCAGCAGGATGGCCAGGAGCCAGCAGTGTGCTCTTGTGGCCAAGAGCATCCTGGGGTGGATCAGAAGGGGGGTGGTTAGCAGATCAAGAGAGGTTCTTCTCCCCCTCTGCTCTGCCCTGGGGAGACCACACCTGGAGTGTTGAGTCCAGTTCTGGGCCCCTCAGTTCAAGAGGGATGTGGAGCTGCTGCAGGGAGTCAACAAGGATGATGAAGGTGGTGGAGCACCTCCCTTATGAGGAGAGGCTGAGGGAGCTGGGTCTCTTGAGCTTGGAGAAGAGGACACTGAGGGGTGACCTCATTAATGTCTATAAATATTTGAAGAGTGGTGTCAGGAGGATGGAGCCAGGCTCTTCTCAGTGTCACCTAGTGATTGGATGAGGGGCCATGGGTGTAAGCTGGAACATAGGAGGTTCCACATCAATCTGAGAAGGACCTTCTTCCCAGTGAGGGTGACAGAGCCCTGGAACAGGCTGCCCAGGTGGTTGTGGAGTCTCCTTCTCTGGACACGTTTGACCCACCTGGATGTGTTCCTGTGTGACTTGGTCTGGGTGATGCTGCTGTTGCAGGGGAGATTGGACTAGATGACCTTTTGGAGGTCCCTTCCAATCCCTGATGATTCTATGATTCTGTGGTTCTGTTGCTCCCCATGAGCACCTTTAGGTGGTGGAGTCGCCGTCCCTGGAGGGGTTCAAACACTGAGCAGCCGTGGCCCTAGGGAGCAGGGTTGAGTGGGCAGGGTGGGGTTGGGGCGGTGGTTGGACTGGATGAGCTGGGAGCTCCCTTCTCTGCCTGAATGGTTCTGTGATTCCTGTGTGGCTGAAGCTGTCCAGCTTCACAACCACAGACTCTGCTTGGGAAAGACCTTAAAGCTCATCACGTCCAACCTTCATCCCAGCACCACCAGATCACCCCTGAGCACCAGTCCACGTGTCATTCAGCGACTCCAGGCGTCACTGGTGTGCTGCTGCCCTCAGCCCAGTTCTCTAACACATTTTGGGGGGGTTGCCTTGTCCTCTGTGCTGTTAGAGCAGCCACCCCTCGTGTCCTCCGTGTGCCGCAGCCACGGGACTGGGAAGAGTCAGCTCCCAGCCTGTTGGGCTTCCAACAGGCTCTGCAGCCTGAGCAGACCCTGAGCTTCCAGCACCGCTCCCTGCCCAGGATGGACACCCACGGGCTGTGAACCAGGCTCCTGCTGGGTTCCTGCTTCTCCAGCCCATCGCAGAGCTGTCCCTAGATGAGGGGTCCCCTGCGAAGGGGAGGGGAGGCAGAACATCCATCGCCGTCGCCAGGCCCCTTCTCCCAAGAGGCTGGAGTCTGGGGGATGAGAACGTAAACGCTGAGTGTGAAGTCAGGATTCAGTTTGGTGTTTCCATGGAGACTGAAATGATCAGACCAAGTGGTTCTCTGCCTGGTTTTCAGCCTTTCCCAGTCCCAGGTGGTGCAGGGATGAGCCCTGGGTTCTCAGGTGTGGGATGAGAAGGGCTGTCTGGGGCCAGTAGCTCAGAGAGCATCGGGGGTTGGAAGGGACCTCGAAAGATCATCCAGTCCAGCCCCCCTGCCACAGCAGGATCCCCTAGAGGAAGAGAGACAGTGTGAGGACACAGGAGCTTTGGAAGGCAGAGGGAAGGAGCAGCCACTTGTGCTTAGCCTGGCCACACAGACCCAGAAATCACTTCTGGCTGGAGGTGCAGGAGCAGTTGGCTGTGCTGGTGAGTGACTGGGCTCAGCCTAGCCATGGGCATCCACGCTGGACCCTCACACCACAGCCGTGTGTCCCCTCGACCTTCTGGAGCAAGAAGCTGTTGCATAGAATCATCAGGGTTGGGAAAGACCTTCACGACCATCCAGTCCAACCCCCTGCAGCCCTACAGCCCCCAATGACTAACGCAGCTCCTCAGACACCCTTGTTGAGCCCCTCCAGGGATGCTGCCTTCCCCCAGCCCCAGCCCTGGGCAGCCCCTTCCAAGGGCTCCCCACTCTTCTGGGAAGATGTTTCTCCTCAGATCCAACCTGTCCCTCCTCTGGCACAACCTGCCCCCATTTCCTCTGCTCCTGTCCCCAGTCCCTAGGGAGAAGAGGCCACCCCCCTCCTCACTGCAGCCTCCCTTCAGGGAGCTGCAGGCAGCTTCCTCACTATTTCACTGCTCTGACTGCAGCAGAGACCTGATCACCTTGTGTGGACCTGAAGAAGGTCCTTGTCCTCGTCCGTGCGCGCCGTGGCTCTGCGGGTGTGGGGGGCTCTGTGTCTCGAGGGGTTCCACCTCCACGATACTGCGGTGCTTAGCGATGCTCGGGCGGGGGCAGCTCAGAGGTACCAGTCCCGAGCTGGTCCCCCCTCTCATTAACGACAGCATCTTAGTCTGTGAGCTCAGGGCCTCGGCCGGGGGGACGTGGACTCGGCGGTGCTGATGGACAGGCTGCGGCGGCAGGGCTGACCGACCGACTTCCCTCCCTCCCTGCATCAGCCCGTCTGTCTGTCCGTCTGTCTGTCGCGGTGGCGGCTCCGTGCGCGGCTCCCCGCTGGCTCGGGTGCACGAAGCAGCACCAGACGGGCAGCGCTCAGCTGTCAGACCCTGGCGAGGGGCCGTCACCTCCCTGCTGATGGCCTCTGGCTCTCGCTGACTTCTGCCGTGATCCCAGCAGCCACAGCTGAGAGGGGCTGGAGCCGATCCCACCCAGCGCAGCCCCACACCCAGACCCCTTCTCTTGCTGAGGAGGAACCTCTGCTGCTTGCAGGGAGAAACCTCCCGAGGACAACCATCACGACCGTGTTAATCACAGAGTCACAGAGCATCAGGGATTGGAGGGGACCTCGAGAGGTCAGCCAGTCCCATCCCCTGCCACAGCAGGATCCCCTAGATCCAGTCATTAGGATTGGAAGGGACCTCAAAAGATCACCCTGTCCAGTCCCCCCACCACAGCAGGATCCCCCAGATCCACTCACACAGGAACATGGCCAGGAGGGTTTGAAATGTCTCCAGAGAAGGAGACTCCACAACCCCCTGGGCAGCCCCTGCCAGGGCTCTGGCACCCTCACTGCCAACAAGGTCCTTCTCACACTGATGGGGAACCTCCTCTGCTCCAGCTCACACCCGCTGCCCCTTGTCCTGTCACTGGGTGCCCCTGAGCAGAGCCTGGCTCCATCCTCCTCACACCCAACCTTCACATACTGATCAACATCCATGGGGTCACCTCTCAGGCTCCTTTTTTCCCAGCTCCAGAGCCCCAGCTCCCTCAGCCTCTCCTCAGCAGGGAGATGCTCCCCTCCCTCCACATCATCCCTGTGGCTCTGTGCTGGCCTCTCCCTGGGCTGGATGCTCCACTCTGGGATGAAAAGCCAAGCTCTCCCCACCCCTAGGAGACCATAAAAGAGTCCCACCATGGCCATGGGCTTGGACTTGGCCATCACCTTCACTCCTGGCACTATGGAAAATCAAACTGGTAGGAGACCAGGGGATCATCCATTGGTCTGGATGATCTATCAAGGTCTCTTCCAACCCCTGATGCTCTGTGGTTCTATGACTTGATCCAGGTGGTGCTTGTCTGGCAGCGGGGTTGGACTGGATGATCTTCTGAGGTCCCTTCCACCCCCTGCTGCTCTGTGGTTCTGTGATTCCTTCACTTCCCAGCAGTGGAGACTCCTGGCATCGCGCTTTGGGGTTTTTCATCCCTTGTCCTCTCTCCAGCAAAGGTTCATTTTCCACTCTGCCCTCACTCTGCCTCCTGTCAGCAAGTCCTTTGTTGCTGCTGCTGTTGTTTCCTGAGTGGAGCCAGCAGCTCTGCGCTGGCTCCGCTGCCGCTGTGCCCCTGGCTCCGTGATGCTCTGGTCCCCCGTGAAAGCTGCTTCCCCAGTTCCAGGAGGTGCCTGGCTCCCGGGAGGGGGGTCCCCCCTGCTCAGAGGGTTGTGTGCAGACACACTGGTTTCCAGGGACTGTTCCTAGGCAGACTGTACCGAGCTTCTCCGGACCGCGCCGTCTGGAGCATCCAGAGCCCAGGTCCCGAGGATGCTGTTCAGTTTGTTTTGTCTTTAATCTGCTCCCTTCCTTGCTGAGAGCAGGACACAGACTGTGGAGCCTGTGGAGCCCTCAGCCTTGGTGACGTCTGAGCGGTGCCCGACCTGTTTGATCTGGAACCATCAAGTGTTGAAGGAAGACAGAGGGGAAATAACAGAGGGAGGGTGGATGTTTGTGTGTCCAGCAGGAGCAGGGAGGGGATTGTCCCCCTGGACTCAGCACTGGTGGGGCTGCACCTTGAGTACTGGGGCCAGTTCTGGGCACCTCAGCACAAGGGAGACATCGAGGGGCTGGAGCAAAGGCAGAGGGGGCAACAGAGCTGGGGAAGGGCCTGGAGAATCAGTCTGATGGGGAGAGATGGGGAGAGTTGGGGCTGTGGAGTTGGAGGAAGAGGAGGCTGAGGGGAGACCTCATCGCTCTCTACAACCATCTGAAAGGATCCTGAGGAGATGCTGGTGCTGGGCTCTTCTCACAGGGAATTAGTGACAGAAGCAGGGGGAAGGGCTTCCAGCTCCAACAGGGGAGGGTCAGACTGGCCTTCAGGAAGAGATTCTTCCTGGGGAGAGTGGCCAGGGACTGGGATGGGCTGCCCAGGGTGGTGGGTGAGTCCCCATCCCTGGATGTGTTGAAAAGTTGCTGAGATGTGGTGCTGGGGGATCTGGTTTAGGGGTGACCTTGTAGAGTGGGGTTGATGGTTGGACCTGCTGCTCCCAGGGCTCTTTTCCAACCAGAATGCCTCTGGGATTCATTAAGCCCCATCAGTGTGTTGAACACCCAGCTCAGCCCAGTCCTGTCCTCAGCCTGAGTAGTGAGATGGCTGCTTCCAAGCAGCAGGTTTCACTGAGGGGGATGGTGGGGAAAGGCTGAGTGAAGCCAAGCAAACACCCAGGTGCTGGGTAGGGGCCCCTGGAGGGGCACAGCCTCGCTTCTCCCAAGGGATGGACCCAGCCAGCTGCTGCACAGGGTCTGCTGAAAGCCCCGTTTCTGTAAGCTCTTCCCCTCAACTTCATTGTAAAACTGGTTTTAATGGTTTCTGTGGGGGTGACACCCTGGGATTTGATCCCTCGTTGGGTAAGAGGCAAAGTCAGTGATTTGTTTGTGATGGGAAGAGGAACTTCCCCCAGACCTGGGCTGCAGGTGGCAGCCTGACAGAGCTTCGCCCCCCACAGCTGGGAGAAGGTTCTTGGGCTGTTCCTTGCCCAGTGCAGCAGAGACTCTACAGAGCCCTGGCAGGGGCTGCCCAGGGGGACTGTGGAGTCTCCTTCTCTGGAGACATTTCAAACCCTCCTGGCCATGTTCCTGTGCAACTGGCTCTAGGGGATCCTGCTGTGGCAGGGGATGGGTCTGGCTGATCTTTTGAGGTCCCTTCCCATCCCTGATGTCCTGTGGTCCTCAGTTAGTTGCTGTATCAGACAATTACTGAACAGGGGGTGCACACAGGAGTTCCTGAAGCGCAGTGGGGCTGCCCGGGTGCCCTCACATCATCGAGGAGCAGAGCAGGAGGTGTCTGTAGCAAGTGGAAGGGTCTTGTCTGTGTTGAAGCCAGTCCTGGAGGATCTGTTCTGTGCACGGATGAGCATCAGTGGTGCAGCCAGCTCTTTCCATGAAGGATCTCAGGAGCAGAGCCTGGAGCTCTGAGCTGCTTCCTGACCCCGGGTTTTGTAGGTTGAGCTGAGCTGTGGCTGCAACTCACCAGATGCTCATTTGATCCACAAGCTGGAGCCACCCGTTAGATCCCTGCGGGGTCCCCACATGGCAGGGTCACAGGTCCTCCCTGCTGTGAGAGAACCCCCTGCCCAGCGCGGATCCCACACCGGCGCGGGCCAGAACACCGGTGGGGAAGGGGCAGCACTGCCCTGGGGCTGGGGGACCTCAGCTCAGCCCAGCACCGGCACTGGGAACAGCTGAGGAACCGCTTCTCCCCCGGGCAGATGGTGCCGGGGAGCCCCCGGTTCGCAGGGGGTCCGCGGGGAGGGGGACGCATGGCGGGCGGGAGCGCGGAGCCCTGTGGCTGACGGGGGCTTCTCCTTGCAGTCTCCTGCTTCT
Source organism: Rhinopomastus cyanomelas (assembly GCA_013400115.1). Lineage (NCBI taxonomy): Eukaryota > Metazoa > Chordata > Aves > Bucerotiformes > Rhinopomastidae > Rhinopomastus > Rhinopomastus cyanomelas. The sequence goes on from VXBP01005577.1 coordinate 187,557, forward strand.
TCAACTTCACGAGCCCGTCCGGGACCGTGCTGTCGCCCAACTACCCTGAGGAGTACGGGAGCAGCCTGCACTGCGTGTGGCTGATCATCGCCAAGCCCGAGAGCCGCATCCACCTGGCCTTCAACGACTTCGACGTGGAGCCGCAGTTCGACTTCCTGGCGGTGAAGGACGGGGGCACGGCCGAGTCCCCGGTGCTCGGCACCTTCTCAGGAAGCCAGATCCCCTCCTCGCTGACCAGCAGTGGCCACGTGGCCAGGCTGGAGTTCCAGACCGACCACTCCATGGAGAAGAGAGGCTTCAACATAACCTTCACCAGTGAGTGCCCGGTCCTTCCTTTGGGGTTTCGTGGCAACCTCTAAGTGTTGTTGGAGGCTGAACGGGGGAGAGCTGGATCCCATTAAAACCAGTGCAGTCCCAGAGTAGCTCTGAAAATGGGGGGTCAGTTCAGATTTGCAGCTGGGTGGTTGAGGGTTGGTGTCAAGTTCATTGCTGGTTGCACGAGTTCAAGGCTGTGAGGTTCAAGGTGTGAAGGAAAGGATTTGGCCCTGCATGGAGGAGGGAGGGGGTTCCTCTTCTCCCACCAGCCTGGGGCTGGCTGTGAGAGGACCAGGTCTGCCTTAGGTTGGCTCATCCGTGGGGTTCAGAGTAGCTTTGCTGGTGCAAGTCCAAGCCCGTGCTGCTTTCCCTTGTCCCCAAAACAGGACCAAGTCCTGTAGGAGACACCTGAAGCTGTTGTTTAATGCCTGAGTTTACGCTCCAGCGTCCTTCGAGCTGGGGGGAACGATTTGCTGACCGTTGGTGTTGCCTCTCAGCCTTCAGACACAACGAGTGTCCTGACCCCGGGGTCCCCGTGAACGGGAAGCGGTTCGGGGAGAGCCTGCAGCTGGGCAGCTCCGTGTCCTTCCTGTGCGAGGAGGGCTTCATCCGCACCCACGGCTCCGAGACCATCACCTGCATCCTGAAGGAGGGCAACGTGGTCTGGAACAACGCGGTGCTCAGGTGTGAAGGTAAAGTCACAGGGTGGGGACTGCTCTGCTGGAGGGCAGTGGAGGAGAAAGGGACCTGGGGGTCTCGGTGGCCAGCAGGGTGGCCAGGAGCCAGCAATGGGCCCTGGTGGCCAAGAAGGTCAATGGCATCCTGGGGTGAATCACAAGAGGGAGTGGTTAGCAGATGGAGAGAGGTTCTCCTCCCGCTCAACTCTGCCCTGGGGAGACCACAGCTGGAGTCTTGTGTCCATTTGTGGGCCCCTCAGTTCCAGAAGGACACGGAGCTGCTGGAGAGACCCCAGCGCAGAGCCACAGGGATGATGGCAGGAGGGAGGGGAGCATCTCCCTGCTGAGGAGAGGCTGAGGGAGCTGGGGCTCTGGAGCTGGGAAAGGAGGAGCCTGAGGGGTGACCCCATGGATGTTGATCAATATGTGAAGGGTGGGTGTGAGGAGGATGGAGCCAGGCTCTGCTCAGGGGCACCCAGTGACAGGACAAGGGCAGCAGGTGTGAGCTGGAGCAGAGGAGGTTCCCCATCAGTGTGAGAAGGACCTTGTTGGCAGTGAGGGTGCCAGAGCCCTGGCAGGGGCTGCCCAGGGGGTTGTGGAGTCTCCTTCTCTGGGGACGTTTCAAACTCTTCTGGGCTGTTCCTGTGTGACTGGATCTGGGGGACCCTGCTGTGTCAGGGGGATGGGACTGGATGATCTCTCAAGGTCCCTTCCCACCCCTGATGCTCTGTGATGCTGTGAAGAAGCCGACAAGGAGACATCTGCAGGTTGGCTCCAGGGTTCTGTGACAAACAGGAGCCTCTGAGCTGCTGTGTTTGCAGCTTTGGAAGGCGACTGCTCATTAAATAATAGACTTGAAATCAGCTTTTATCTCAGGAAGCTTTGATAACCCTGAGCCACCAGCGGGGCTGGGGGGGCTTTTTTCCCTGTGATCACAGGGGGGGTTCCTCGACTCCCCCGCGAGTCTGCGCTCGGTTAAGTGGACGTTTGAATGAGCCTTTTTAAAGAAGGAGGAGGTGCAGAGATCTGAGGCGCTGCCTCGAGCTCGGGAACGGCTTAATGGGACGGAGAGAGACCTGAACAGAGAGAGCTGGAAGATGGAGGGAAGTCCTGACGGGAAATTCGGGGCCGAGAGGAGCCTCTTGTTCCCAATAACTGGTTCCAATGCAGTTGAGATCAAGGGACTTTCATCTGGGGTCCCTCAGACCAGCAGGGAAGGTTTGGGGTCCTGACCTTACCCAGGTCACCCCGAGTGTGATGTCTCATAGCCCTTGTGCAACCTGCTGGGGTTGGCCCTGGGTTGGTGCTTCAGCAGCTGCTGAGGAAGAGGAGGGTCTTCCAAGGTCCTTCCAGTGCCTGACTCTGTGATTCCTCGGGGTGCTTCTGGACTCATCTGGCCGAGGGGGCTGTGGGGTGCTGGGCTCGCTCTGTCCTGGGGGACAGAGGTCAGGCTGCAGGGTGGGATGTGTGTGCCCAGCCGCAGGGACCCGACGAAGCCCCTGCAGCGCGCTGGGCAGGGGGAACACACAGCCCCCTGGGGCTTCGGCACCCCAGAGGACAGCAGGTCGCTGAGGGCTGCAGGAGGTTGACCCTCTGGTCTGTCTGCTCCAGTGTCCTCTTGCCAGACAAGGTGCTCATTGGCCACCAGCCTCTGCCAGTGACTCAGGGGACCCCGGTGGGGAGCCAGCGCCCTGGCCGTGTGGTGTCCCATTGCAGGAGGAGAGACCAGGCTCTCTGGCAGCGGGCAGGAGAGGGTTCCTGGCCCCCTTGTGCTGCTGACGTGGGGACTGGCCTTGCAGCTTGCCCCGGGTTTATATCTAATGGTTCTCATTATGCCCCATCCCTCGGAGCCCGGCACAAGGTCAGGCTCCCAGTGGCCGAGCCGCTGCGTCCTCAGTGGCAGCTGAAAGCGGCTGCTTCTGAGCAGCACTTTGGGGTGGCCCCCCCAACGTGGGTGATTCTTGAGGCACAGGAGGCAGTGCTGCTTGAGGGAGCCTGTGGGAGGGCTGTGCCCCGGCAATGCTCCTCACCTCACCTGTCCCGTTTCCCTGTCCCCAGCGCCCTGCGGGGGCCACCTGACGTCGCCCAGCGGAACCATCCTGTCCCCGGGCTGGCCGGGCTTCTACAAGGACTCGCTGAGCTGTGCCTGGGTCATCGAGGCCCAGCCGGGCTACCCCATCAAGATCACGTTCGACAGGTGCTCACCCTGCCCACGCTGAGTGGGAGCCACCCCGGAGGGTGGGCACCTCACCTCCAGGAAGAGATGGAGGGGCTGCAGCGGCTCCAGAGGGGCAGCGAGGCTGGGGAAGGGGCTGGAGGGGGAGGCTGGTGGGGAGAGGGGCTGAGGGAGCTGGGGGGGTTCAGCCTGGAGGAGGCTCAGGGGGACCTTCTCCCTCTCTCCAGCTCCCTGAAGGGAGGTTGCAGTCAGGTGGGAGTCAGGCTCTTCTCCCAGGCACCAAGGACAGGTCCTGAGGCTGCCAGGGGAGGGTTAGGTGGGTGGCAGGAAGCCCTTCCTTAGGGAAAGGGTGGTCAGAAGCTGGACTGGAGTGCCCAGGGCAATGGGGGAGCCCCCCCATCCCTGGAGGTGTTGAAGGGCAGCCTGGCCATGGCCCTTCATGCCCCGGGGTGGCCACTGGGGTGATGTTGGCTGCTGGGCTGGGCTGGCTGAGCTCAGAGGGTTCTCCAGCCTCAACCACTCTGTGCAGAGGGCACGGACGGCTCCGTGTTGTCTCTGGTGCTGTGCGGCTGCGGGGCTGCTGGTCACACAGCAGAGGACACGGGCAGATGGAGCAGGTGAAGGATCAGAAGGAAACTGAAGCCTGTAGGAGGGGAGCAGCGTGTTCCCAGCGAGATGCTCCAGCAGCTGAGGGCCAGGGACAGACCCACGTGTGCCCCGTGGCCTCTGCTGCCCCGTTGGAGCTCGGCAGGACGCCCTGGGTGGAAGCAGGTTTTCACAGGTGTCTCCTCGACTCCCTTTCAGGTTTAAGACGGAGGTGAATTACGACACCCTGGAGGTGCGAGATGGCCGCTCCTACTCTTCCCCACTGATCGGTGTCTACGACGGGACTCAGGTGCCCCAGTTCCTCATCAGCACCAGCAACTACCTCTACCTCCTCTTCACCACCGACAAGAGCCACTCGGACGTCGGCTTTCAGATCCGATATGAAAGTGAGTGCCAGCTGACCGCCCTGCAGCAGCAGTGGCCTCGGTCAGAGCCCCCGGACCCGCTGCCAGGCAGCCCCCACCATCACGGCCACTGGAGAGCGTGACGGCGGTTCCCAGTGCTCAGCCCTCTTGGTTGCTTTGGATTGGACTGGATGCTCTTCTGAGGTCCCTTCCAATCCCTAGTGACTCTGTGATTCTGTTCCAACACCCGGCCTTGGAACAGGCTGCCCAGGGAGGGGGTTGAGTCCCTGTCCAGGGAGGTGTCCAAAGATGCTTTGGAGAGCTGAGCTAGTGATGAGCTTTTTTGGGTTGTTGGTTGATGATCTCGAGGGCCTTTCCGACCTGAATGGTTCAGTGGTCACCAGAAGGTCACTGGTGTTAGGAGGCAGAGCTGGGTTCCTCTGTTCTACCTTCTCATTCTGGAGATCAGAGGATCACAGAGTCACGTTGGGCTTGGAAAAGACCCAGGGGATCATCGAGTCCAACCGTCGGCCCTCCTCTGATGATCTGGTGACCCGTGGGGCCATAAGCTCTCGGGAGGAGCTGGCCTTCCCCTAGGCCGACCGCGGCGCCTGACGCGAGCGGGTTTGTTTGCTGCAGCTGTGAAGCTCCAGTCAGACCACTGCTTGGACCCGGGGATCCCAGTGAATGGCCAGCGCCACGGGAACGACTTCTACGTGGGAGCACTGGTGACGTTCAGCTGCGACTCGGGCTACACCCTGAGCGACAGCGAAGCCCTGGAGTGTGAGCCCAACTTCCAGTGGAGCCGGCCCCTGCCCAGCTGTGAGGGTGAGGAGAGCAGGGGGTGACCTCTGCAGGGGGCACCTCAGGTGGGGATCTGCTGCAAAAGCAGAGCAGCCCATGGAAAGCTGCTGGTGCCTTTGGTTTCCTCTGCTGGGCTGGGAGCTGGTGGGATGTTCAGAGGAGCTGCTGATGTTCTTCTGGCCGGGTTTGAGCTCTTTAACCCTTCCTGTCCCGCAGCTCTGTGTGGAGGGTACATCCGTGGTTCCAGCGGCACCATCCTGTCCCCAGGCTTCCCTGATTTTTATCCAAACAACTTGAACTGCACGTGGACCATCGAAACGTCACATGGAAAAGGTGAGAAGCCTTTGGCTCTGGGCTTGGCCTGGAGGATGCTCCTCAGTGGGAGCAAGTGGCTGCTCTTGGTGATGCTGGCGCCCCTGCGCATGGCCCGGTGCTGTTCCTGCCATCACCCAATGCCGTCTCTAGGCAAAGCTGAGTCACGTCACGTCTCTTCGTTCTTTCCAAGAAGATGGTCAAGGAAGAGCTGGGAGCCTGCACTAGGCCTTCTCTTTGGTTTTATATCTCTGAGGCAGTGTCCTCTGGAGTGTTAACTGGTATTTGGATGCTGGTGTTGCTGGGCAATGCAATGTGGAGGAGAGAGGTGCTGGCACTGACCCCGCTGCAGTCAGGCTGGAGCTCAGCAGTGCTGTCAGGCTCCTCTGGACTCTTGTGTCCAGTTGTGGACCCCTCAGTTCCAGCAGGACATGGAGCTGCTGGAGAGAGCCCAGGGCAGAACCACAGAGATGATGGAGGGAGGGGAGCATCTCCCTGCTGAGGAGAGGCTGAGGGAGCTGGGGCTCTGGAGCTGGGAACAAGGAGCCTGAGGGGTGTTGATCAATATGTGAAGGGTGGGTGTGAGGAGGATGGAGCCAGGCTCTGCTCAGGGGTGTCCAGGGGCAGGGCAGGGGGCCGTGGGGACAGGCTGGAGCTAGAGGAGGGTCCATGGAAACAGCAGGAAAAGCTTCTCTCTGGTGAGGGTGATGGAGCCCTGGCAGGGGCTGCCCAGAGAGGTTGTGGAGTCTCCAGCTCTGGAGCTGGAGCCTTTCAGACCCCCCTGGCTGTTCCTGTGTGACCTGTCCTGCTCTGGCTGGGGGGTTGGACTGGATGATCTTTCAAGGTCCTTTCCAATGGCTGATGATGTGTGATGCTGTGAGTGGGGCTTTGGCTCTGCCAGGTGACCCCCACTGGCTGAAGCCATCCCTGGCTCTCCTGCCCCACAGGTGTGTTCTTCACCTTCCACACCTTCCACCTGGAGAACGGCCACGACTACCTCCTCATCACCGAGAACACCAGCTTTGCCCAGCCGCTGAAGCAGCTGACGGGCTCCCGGCTGCCGGCCCCGCTCAGCGCCGGCCTCTTCGGGAACTTCACTGCCCAAATTCGCTTCATCTCCGACTTCTCCATGTCCTACGAGGGCTTCAACATCACCTTCTCAGGTGAGAAAACAGGTGGTCGGAGGCTTCTTCCCCTTCCCATGTTCCTGTGTCTCTCACCCTGAGCTCTCTGTGGTTGGGGTGGGATGTGATTCGGGTCCCTCATCACCCCGGTGAATTATTCCAGCGTCAAACCAGTGTCCCCCACTAAGTACTCTCCTTGCAGCCCCTGTGTTGCTCTGCTGGTGGGTTTCAGCTCGTGTTTTCCTGGGGTGTCCCATTTCTCCTGCCTCCTTCCTTCAAGACTCCCCTGGCCATGTCCCTGTGTGACCAGATCTAGGGGATCCTGCTGTGGCAGAGGGACACTTGGAGTCGTCCTTGTGTTCAGGGGTCCTCTCTGGGGAGAACAGAGCAGGGGTGTCACCCTGCTGTTCCATCTGGGCTGCCCGGGGCAGCGGTGGAGCCCCGATCCCTGGAGGTGCTGAAGGGCAGCCTGGCTGTGGCCCTCGGTGCCCTGGCCTGGCCGCTGGGGTGATGTCAGGTGCTGGGCTGGGCTCCGAGGGCTTCTCCATGAATACCTGCCTGTCCCTGCAGAGTATGACCTGGAGCCCTGTGACGAGCCAGAGGTGCCAGCCTACAGCATCAGGAAGGGCTTGCAGTTTGGGGTGGGGGACGTCCTCACCTTCTCCTGCTTCCCTGGCTACCGGCTGGAGGGCGCAGCCCGCATCACCTGCCTCGGGGGGAGACGGCGTGTGTGGAGTTCGCCTCTGCCAAGGTGTGTTGGTAGGTGGTCATGTGCTTTCATTTTGCTTGGTCGGTTGCGCTGTGCTGGACTGGTCTGGTGGGCAGGGATGGGCAGGGAGGGCTCAGCCCCACGGCTGCTGGGCTGGTTGGCCTGAGGCTGGCTGTGTGGCCATCCTCCTCCTGGATGAGGTGCTGCGAAGTCCAGATGATCAGAGCTGCTTCTGGGGAGGGGTGATGTAGATGTGACTGGGGACCCCCTCATTTACAGCATCAGAGAATCAGGGTGGAAAGACCCCCTGGGATCAGCGAGTCCAACCATCAACCCCACTCTACAAGGTCACCCCTAAACCAGATCCCCCAGCACCACATCTCAGCAACTTTTCAACACATCCAGGGATGGGGACTCACCCACCACCCTGGGCAGCCCAGCCCAGTCCCTGACCACTCTCTCCAGGAAGAATCTCTTCCTGATGGCCAGTCTAACCCTCCCCTGCTGAAGCTGGAAGCCCTTCCCTCTGCTTCTGTCACTAATTCCCTGTGAGCAGAGCCCAGCACCAGCATCTCCACAGGGTCCTTTCAGGCAGTTGTAGAGAGCGATGAGGTCTCCCCTCAGCCTCCTCCTCCTCAACCTAAACAGCCCCAACTCTCTCCATCTCTCCTCAGCAGATTGATTCTCTCAGCCTCCTCCTCCTCAGCCTGAACAACCCCAGCTCTCTCCATCTCTCCCCATCAGACTGATTCTCTGTTGCCCCCCTCTGCCCTCACTCTGCACTCGCTTGGCTTCTCCTCTTTTCCCTCATCCTCCCCAAGTTTCTTGCCCCTCGCTCTTCTTTCCTCTAACCATTGAAAGTCCTGCTTAGCAGCCCCAGCACACTGAGGGCTCCGTCTCTCGTGAGCCACAGGCTCCAGCAGTCCGTGGGCTGCTGTGTGGGCTGTGGAACGAGCCCCGTGACCATCGGGTACCCTGTGTGGCTGCAGGGCAGGCAGCAAAGACCTTGGAAGTGTTTCAGCCTGGTGCCAGACATTCACTTCATCTTCCCTCTGGCTCCTGAACCAGCAGGACCACGACCGCAGGCGCCGTTCCCAGCCGGCGGCGGCTCTCCAGGGCTTTGGGGGGGTTTCCCGAGTCAGCTGCTTCCAAACTGCGGAGCAGGGAAGCTGTTTGTGCCTCAGTTTCCCTGCCTGCGTCAGGAGAGGGTCCCAGTCTCCCCTGTGAGGTTTAACGAGGGTGGACGTGCTGGGTAGTTCTGGGTAGCACTGGTTTTACTGGCTGCGCTTGGTGGTGGAGCCGGGGCTGAGGTAGCAGAGGGATCCAGGGAGGAGGGAGCCGCTGTGGCTAGTTGAAGGAGCCCTGCATGAGCTGAGTGGCCACGATGTCCCAGTGGACCTTAACGTCTGCCTTTGTGTCTCCTGGCAGCGGAGTGCGGGTCGTCGGTCACGGGAACCCAGGGCGTCCTGCTGTCCCCCAACTACCCCCTCAACTACAACAACAACCACGAGTGCATCTACTCCATCCAGACCCAGCCGGGCAAGGGCATCCAGCTGAAAGCCAGGACCTTTGAGCTGGAGGCAGGGGACGTCCTCAAGGTAACTCTCGCAGGATCCACAAGGACAGTGCACAGACTGCAGCCACAGAGGCTGTAGCCATTAGACGTGGAGCTCTCGCCGCTCTGGCCCCGCACCCGCTGCTGCGGGGTCTTCCCTGAGATGCTGGGGTGCTGGGGGCTCCTCCGTGGCAGCTCAGCTCCGGTTCTTCTCCGCGTGCTGGAGCACGTGAGGAAACGGGGGGTCCTTGGTGTGACCGCAAGGCTGCGTTACCCCCACAAGGGCTCTCCTGCACCTCCCAGCTCCACGCTGACGCTCTCCACTGCTCCCATTCTCCAGTCAATCTGCATTTACAAGTCGAAGGACTGTGCAGGGGGAGGCGAATCCGGGCTGAGGCTGTCGAGCACTGAGCCCCGGGTCTGTAGGAGGCATTAATATTGCAGGAGGTGCTGCCGCTCCGCTCAGCCGCCTTCCCCTGCAGCCTCGGTCCTTACGTAAGGGCCGCGCTCGCTGCGGCGGGGTAGGTGCAGCCCGCAGCTCTTCAGCTCACAGGGGCTGCAGAGAGAGAGAGACAGAGAGAGAGGTTTGCAGCTGGTGCAGGGAATGTGCTCTCGTGGTGGAAGAGATGAGCTGCTCTCGACAGCTTCATCATCAGCTCCTCGTCTGCTCCTGAGGAAGGGGTCTCTGCCGGGGAGAAGCTTCTGTTTATCCTCAGAGAGGACCCTGGTACCAAAGGAAAGTGCAAAAACCACCCCACGTGCTTGTGTTTTGCTCAAATAACAGCAGGGTGGAGGTGCAGCCCTGAGGCCTCTGTGAAGAGCTGAGGTGGGGAAACTCAGTCCTAGGGAGGGAGGAGGATGCGGCTCCTCTGCGGTGCAGATCCTGCTCCTCGTGTGAGGTCTCCTTGAGTCACGCTCTTAGCTGGGATGTTCACTGGCTTCAGAGATGTGAGCAGCACCCTGAGGTCTCCTCGAGTCACAGTCTCAGCTGGGACTCTCACTGGCTTCAGAGGAGCTGCCCCTGTCTGCTCTCAAGGCTGAATCAAACCCTTTTCCCCAGGGTGTTTCTTGTTCCTCCCAGGTCTACGACGGCAGCAACAGCTCTGCTCGGCTGCTGGGCTCCTACAGCCGCTCCGACATGCTCAGCACCAGCATCAACAGCACCTCCAGCAGCATGTGGCTGGAGTTCATCACCAACAGCGAGAACACGAGCAAAGGCTTCGAGCTGCAGTTCTCTAGTGAGTCTCAGGTCCATCTGCAGCTGAGGAGGGAGCCCAAGGGCTGTCGGGGTGTTTTCACGCTGTAGTTGCGTTGTCGGGCCCTTCACGTCAAGATGTTGTCGTCTGAAGTGGGGCTGGAGCGAGGGAGATTGTTCTGCTGGCAGATCCTTTCTGCTGTGGACGAGGCAGGGGGGTGTCAGGAGGATGGAGCCAGGCTCTGCTCAGGGGCACCCAGTGACAGGACAGGGGGCAGCGGGTGAGAGCTGGAGCAGAGGAGGTTCCCCATCAGAGTGAGAAGGACCTTGCTGGCAGTGAGGGTGCCAGAGCCCTGGCAGGGGCTGCCCGGGGGGTTGTGGAGTCTCCTTCTCTGGAGACATTGCAAACCCTCCTGGGCTGTTCCTGTGCCACTGGATCTAGGGGATCCTGCTGTGGCAGGGGGATGGGACTGGCTGATCTCTCAAGGTCCCTTCCAGCCCCTGATGCTCTGTGATGCTGTGATGCAGAGATGAGCTACCAGCCTGCAGGGATCTCGCTCAGACATTGATGACAGCAAGGGCTCATCTTCAATGTGAGGGGCCGAGGGTCTCCCCCCTTCCCTTGTCTCCAGCGAATGATGTAAAGATGACAAGGGGAACGTGATCTCCTGTTGCTGCCTGCTGGCTGTGAAGCAGCTGACAGAAACAGCTGCTGTGTGTCTCCTGCTCCAGGTTTCGAGCTCATCAAATGCGAGGATCCCGGCATCCCCCAGTTTGGCTACAAGGTCCACGACGAGGGCCACTTTGCCGGCAGCTCCGTGTCCTTCAGCTGCGACCCCGGCTACACCCTGCGAGGCAGCCGGGCGCTGGTCTGCTTGACGGGGGAGCGGCGGGCGTGGGACCAGCCCCTGCCGACCTGTGTAGGTGAGACAGCTCCTGGCCTTGGGAAGGTCCCCCCTCGGGGTGTCAGCTCGTGGGCTTCGCGCTGAGCACCCTGCGTCCTCCTCCGCTGGCGCCCCACGTGCCCTCTGCTGAGGCAGGGCGTGAGAAGGAGACTGGGGAAGGCTCTGGTCTCTGCCTGGAGGTGAGGCCCTGCTCTGAGCACAGACCTGGCAGGGTGTCTGGCTTCTCTGCTGCCTCTCCAGCCCTTGTCCTTTCAGCAGGATCCCTTAAACCGGTGTCAGGCTGCGTCCAGGCAGTTCCAAGTCAGCCTGGCACCTGGAACAGCCTGGCAGCACGGAGTGTGCCGCTGGATGGGGGGCTGCTGGTCTGGTCCTGGGCAGCCTGAGCCTGGCTTGGTGTCCCCAGGACACGGTGACGCTGTCCCTGACTTAGTTGTCTGAGAGGTTGGGCGGCTGAGAGTTTGTCTGAAGGTTGGATCTGAGGATCTTAAAGGTCTCTTCTAACCAAAGACACTCTGTGAGGGATCTCAGGGAGCAGAAGGCTGCTGTGAGAGATGTCAGGGAGCAGAAGGCTGCTGTGAGAGATCTCAGGGAGCAGAAGGCTGCTGTGGTGGCTCTGTGGGAGATGTCAGGGAGCAGAAGGCTGCTGTGGTGGCTCTGTGGGAGATGTCAGGGAGCAGAAGGCTGCTGTGGTGGCTCTGTACTGTGCTCAGACGCTGACATTCTGTTCTCCCATGAGCTGGGACCCTTCTTCCTGCAGTAACTGCTGAGTTTTAACCTCAGTGAGGTCAGAAGAGACATAACCTGTGATTTCCACACCTTCTTCACCCAGCCTGCCCTGCCCATGAGGTCTTTTCCAGCCTGAATGGTCCCGTGGTTCTAGGAAACACTCCCAGTTGTAGCTGTAGGATGAGATTTGCCCAGTGGCCAAAGAAGAACCCTGATGGGTCGTGGATCTTCTCACCGTCCCGTGTGTTTGTTGCAGCGGAGTGTGGGGGGACCATCAAGGGCGAGCGGTCGGGGCGGATCCTGTCTCCGGGCTACCCGACGCCCTACGACCACAACCTGAACTGCATCTGGACGGTGGAGGCAGAGCCCGGCTGCACAATAGGGTGAGTTCCTGCGGCTGCTGTCGCCTTCCCTGCAGCAGCCTGTTTGAACAGAAGCAGCTGGTTCCAGGGCCCTGTCACCCTCACAGGTGGAACTTCCCATGTCCCAGTTTATCCCCGTTACTCTATGTCCTGTTACTGGGCACCCCCGAGAAGAAGCTGGCCCCTTCCTCTTGGCCCCCAGCCCTCAGATATTTGCAGTCATCAGTGGGATCCCTCTCGGCCGTGTCTTCTCCAGCAGCCCCAGCTCTCTCAGCCTTTCTTCACAGCAAAGATGTTCAAGTCCCTTGATCATCCTCATAGCCCCCCATTGGACTCTGCCCAGTCTCAAACTGGGGAGACCAGAACTGGGCACCCAGCTCCAGGGAAGAAGACCCTCCGCAGCCCCGCTAGACACCCCAGGACACCCCTCAGCCCTCTTGGCCCCAGGAGCTCAGAGTCTGCACAGGCAGTTCTGGCTGACTGGAACCAGTTAACCCGAGAGGCAGCGAACCGGCGGGGAGCAGCGCTGCTCTGATCTATGGTCTGGTCTTGTCCTCCTCCTCCTCCAGTCTGGGCTCTTTAGCTCTGCTCAAGGTCTCTGCCAGGGAGATTGATGATCCAGCTCCGTGGGCTCCTGTCGGATTCCATGGGCATCGTTCTGCTGCCGAGTACCTGCGCCGGGGTTTTGGGGGGGTTCCCCCCCTCTTTTATGGTCCCACCTGATTTATTTGTGTTGGCCCCAGGCACACGGGAAGGCAGCCACGGAGCGCTGCTCCGTTGCCCGCTGCGGGCTGTTGGGGCTTTAAGCTCAGAGCCTGTTCCCAGTGCAGTTTATAGCCCCCAGTCCGCGCTGTGGGCGGCTGACCCCCGAGTGGACCCGGGCACCCCAGCTCATGGCATCTCCCCGGGGAGGCTGCGGCTGCTCCCTCATCCCTGGCACTGCCCAAGGCCAGGGCGGATGGGGCCGCGGGCACCCTGCTCTGGTGAGAGGCAGGGGGTTGGCACCGGGTGAGCGCGGGGCTCCCTCCCAACCCAACCCGGTCTGGGATCCCGTCACCATCCCCTCCAAAGCCCCTGTTCCCCTCACCAGCAGGCTCCCCCGTGGCTGAGCCTTGTGCTGCTGTGGAAGCTGCTCCCTGCAGCTGCCTGGGGGCATTTCCACTGCCCACAGAGAGGCTGTGAACCTTCCCTTCATTCTTCCCGATCTCTGGGAGACCCCAGTGACTTGGGTTGCTCAGGAGAGCCCACCAGAAAGGACCCAGCTCTGAGGAGAAGCAGCATCCAGGATCCAGGGGGTGGTTGTGGCTGGATGGGCTTTATTTAGGGGAGATCTTGAGCTCCACAGAGGGGTGACGTGTGCGGGAGGGCTGAAGCACTTGGTCCGAGCCGAGCTGTGGGCGACGGGCTGAGCCTGGGGTCCCGGTGCCCTCCCCAGTCCCCTCGGAGCCCCCCGTGCGCTGACCCCGGGTTGTCCTGCCGCGCAGGCTGCACTTCATGGTGTTCCACACCGAGGAGTTCCACGACGTGCTGCGGGTGTGGGACGGCCCCGTGGAGAACGGCATCCTCCTGCGGGAGGTGAGCGGCGCCGCCCTCCCCGCCGACGTCCACAGCACCTTCAGCTCGGTCGTCCTGCAGTTCAACACCGACTTCTTCACCAGCAAGCAGGGCTTCGCTCTCCAGTTCTCAGGTGGGTTTTGCTCCGAGCCCCCGGGTCTGCGTGCTGCTGTGCCCTCGCCCGGCTCCGGCTGCTCGGCCCTGTGCGGCTGCCGACAGAGACAACCGCGGCTCCTCGGGCACAGCCGGTGGCTCCTGGGCCCTCTGCTGCTGCAGTCACCTCCGCCGAGATGGCCCTGGCAGGGAGGTGTCGAGCGGCTCCTTGTGCAGAGACCAGAGAAGGGGGGTCTCTTTGTGCCAGGGGAGGGTCAGGCTGGGTCTGAGGAACTTCTCAGCAAGAGTGGGGAGCCCTTGGAGCCGGGAGGGGGCTGAGGCAGCATCCCTGGGGGGGTTCAACAACTGGGCACCCGGAGGTTTGAGGAGCTGGGGCAGTGGGTGAGGAGCTGGGTTACTGGTTGGGGGTTGTAGGGCGGATGGTTGGACCAGATGATCTTGACAGTCTTTTCCCACCTGATCATAGAATCATAGAACCATTAGGGATTGGAAGGGACCTCGGAAGATCATCCAGTCCAATCCCCCTGCCACAGCTGGACCACCTAGACCAAGTCCTGATGATTCCGTGGTTCTGAGAAGGAACTGCAGATGTGTTCCCCCAGGTCCCTCAGTGACACCAGTGTGCAGCAGGTTCCCCCAGGTGTTCTCAGAGGACCTCTGAGACCCTGGCTCCTGTGAAATCCCTCAGATCAGCTCCCCAGGGTGCAGATCACCAAAGGCTGCGGCGGGGTTGGCTCTGGGATGTTGCTGCTGGCAGCAGCACCGGGTGCAGGGTGTCTTTGCCCACGTCCTGGCTGCCGGTTCCCAGGTCTCAGCCTCACTGGTTTCAGGTACAGGAGGGGAATGACTTCCCCGGCAGATGTCTGTCTTGGAGATGGGGGTAAACAGGGAGGTGAAGGAAGTTAAGATGTTCTTGGGTCTCAGTGGCACCTGAGCATTGGACTAGATGATCTTTCGAGGTCCCTTCCCTAAAGTCCTGGTCCATGGTCAGAGCTTCGGTGTCTCCAAGGTGCCTCTGCCCAGAGCTTTCCATCTAGGGTTCCTCGCCCGGCCAGGAGAGCAGACCAGCTCTTCAGGAAGGTCACAGGACCCCCTGGGATGGCCAAGACAGAGGGAGAACTTTGTGTCTTAGCTCTGCCACCGTCCTTCTTAGGCAGACGGGCGCCTCACTGCCAGGAAGGAGCAGCCTGGGCTGCGCTCATCTTAGGTAGCACAGAGAGAGAGAGACAGGGGTTTCCTCTGGCCCTTTCAAGAGCAGGTTTCTCAAACTGCTGAGGTCAAACTGACTCCCATCAGCTCAGCAGGAAACGAGCTCTGCTCCGGTGCCTGGCCAGGGCCGGTCTTCGCTGGCTGCTCCTGCCCAAAGCCTTTGGCCACCCGCCCTGACGGAGCAGCCAGACCTGAGCTCAGAACCCCCCGTGTGGGATCTCGTGGGCTCTGATGACCGCTGTAAGCTCGCAGAGCCGCTCCTGCGGGACTCTCCTCGCCGCTCAGTGGCCGTAGTGTGGCCAGTGGTGGGGCTCTGCCGCCGGCCCCGGGCTCAGGGGCTCCGCTCGCTCCTCCGGAGGACGCGGCTGGGTGCGTCACGGGGTGAGGGCTGTGCAGAGCACCAGTGGCACCAGCGGGTGGGCTCCTGTGGCAGCCCGTGTCCGACCGGGCTCCTGCGAAGCTGCCGCGTCGGAGCAGCCGACGCCTGGGCTGGTGAGGTCGGCGTGCGCGTGCACCGTCACCCGCCAGGCCTGCGCGCTGTGCAGAGCACTTGAACTCGCTGCTCCCCAGAGCCTTCACCAGCTGGAGTGGCAGATGCTCAGAGCAAAGGGAGAGAGAGAGTTGGTTGTGTGTGTGGCAAGTTGAGGGATGCTGGGGGAGGAGAGGCGGCGACTGAAGCCAGTGCTGGGAGATCTGGTGAAGGAGTGAGGCTGGGAATAGTCCCTGCTGCTCAGCAGACAGTCGTAGAGTTGGAAGGGACCACCAAAGGGCTCCCAGTCCAACCCCCGTGCACCCAGCAGGGCCATCTCTCACCAGACCAGGTTGCCCAGAGCCCCAGCCAGCCTGATCTTGGATGGCTCCAGGGATGGGGCTTCCACCCCCATCTCCGAGCAGCCTGTGCCAGGGATCCCCCACCCTCAGCTTCAAGACCTTTCCCCTCCTGCCCAGCCTCACTCTGCCCTTTTCCAGCTTCAGACCATCACCCCTCGTCCTCCCTGCTTGTGGGAGCAGCCTTTCCCACCCGTCTTGACAGGAAAGGAGGCAGCAGGGACAGGCTGGAGCAGAGGAACAAACAGCAGGAGAAGCTTTTTCCCTGTGAGGGTGGTGGAGCCCTCGCACAGGCTGCCCAGAGAAGTCATGGAGTCTCCTGCTCTGGAGACTTCCAACCCCCTCCGAGATGTTCCTGTGGGACCTGATCTGTGGGATCCTGCTCCAGCAGGAGGGTTGGACTGGATGGTCTCCAGAGGTCCCTTCCAATGCTGAGCGCTCTGTGATTTACACCTTACTGCTTTATCTCGAAGGGTTGGACTGGGTGATGCTCAAGGTCCCTTCCAGTCCTGTGATTAAAAACAGCCTGTTCTGGTTCCCTGCAGTTTCCACCGCAACCTCCTGCAACGACCCAGGAATCCCCCAGAATGGCAGCCGCAGTGGGGACAGCAAAGAGGCCGGGGACTCCATCGTCTTCCAGTGCAACCCAGGATACGTTCTGCAAGGGGAGGCCAAGATCACCTGCGTGCAGATCGAGAGCAGGTTCTTCTGGCAGCCGGACCCTCCCTCGTGCACAGGTACAGACACGAACCCGTCGCCCCCATTTCCCCTTCAGGCCTCTGCTCTTGCAGGGCAGTGGGGTCTGTGCCAGGGTGGAGATGCCCAGGACACTTCTCTCATAGAACTGGTTGATCAGAGAGCCCAGTTAACTGGTTCCTGTTAGCCAGAGCAGACTCTGAGCCTCTGTGGTGAAGAGGACTGATGGGTGTCCTGGGGTGTCTAGCAGAGCCACAGGGATGCTGGAGGGAGGGGAGCAGCTCCCTGCTGAGGAGAGGCTGAGGGAGCTGGGGCTCTGGAGCTGGGAAAGAAGGAGCCTGAGGGGTGACCCCATGGATGTTGATCAATATGTGAAGGGTGGGTGTGAGGAGGATGGAGCCAGGCTCTGCTCAGGGGCACCCAGTGACAGGACAAGGGGCAGCAGGTATGAGCTGGAGCAGAGGAGGTTCCCCATCAGTGTGAGAAGGACCTTGTTGGCAGTGAGGGTGCCAGAGCCCTGGCAGGGGCTGCCCAGGGGTGTTGTGGAGTCTCCTTCTCTGGAGACGTTTCAAACCCTCCTGGACTGTTTCTGTGCAACTGGATCTAGGGGACCCTGCTGTGTCAGGGGGATTGGACTGGGTGACCTTTTGAGGTCCCTTCCAACCCCTGATGCTCTGTGACTCTGCGACCAGTTGATCCCCAGGGTGTCTGGGACCAGGACCGTGTGGGGTGCAGTGCGGTGCCGAGGCGAATGAAAGGCTTCTTTACGAAGCAGGGGTTGGCAGGGAGGGCTGGGGTCACGGGTGAATAACCGCTGCCCGAGGAGGCGGCACGTTCGGTGGCAGCGAGGAGCTGCCTGGCATTTTGTTTGGGCTCATAAAGCCGTGAAGGCGGCTCGTAAAGCAGCGGTGCCGTTTGCTGCGCGAGGAGCGCGGGAGGGCCGTCGCCAGCCCAGCACACAGGAGCCATAAACATCCCATTTGCTGGCCACTTAAACACCAGCCACAAATTCCTGCGCTGTCACCTCGGCCCCTGCTCCCGCGCGGTTATTGCCGGCAGGAGGAGTCAATTAATTCCGCGGCGGAGACGTGATTTAGCGGCGGCCCGGAAGCTCCTGCAGCAGGGGCAGGATTTATGCTCCCTGCAGGATGCAGACCTGGTGTCTGAGCGACTGTCCTGGTGTCTCAGCCCTCCCAGGGGATCGTGCTGTGCGATCTCCTCGCGCTCCTGCTCTCTCGAGGTCCCTTCTGTGAGTTCTCTTTCATGCCACCAGCTGGGCTCTCAATCCCTTTGGGAGAGGTCAGTCACAGAATCACAGCACATTAGGGGCTGGAAGGGACCTCAGAAGATCATCCAGCCCAGTCCTGGAGCTTTAGTTGTGGTGTGAGAGGAACTCGCAGAATCCCAGAATGGTTGAGGCTGGAGAAGCCCTCTGAGCTCAGCCAGCCCAGCCCAGGACCCAGCATCACCCCAGAAGCCACACCAGGGCACGTAGGGCCACAGCCAGGCTGGCCCTCAACACCTCCAGGGGTGGAGACTCCACCACTGCCCAGGCTCTGATCCCCCTTTCCATGAGGAAGGCCTTCCTGACATCCAACCTAACGCTCCCCTAGCAGCCTCAGGCTCTGCCCTCTCATCCTGGTGCTAGTTCCCTGGGAGAAGAGCCTGAGCCCCACCTGCCTACAGCCTCCCTTCAGGGAGCTGGAGAGGGAGAAGGTCCCCCAAGTCTCCTCTTTACAGTCTGGAAGAGGAACAAACCCTGAAGGTTAAGACTTAAGGTGAATGGACACTGGTTCTCCCGGGTAGCTGTGGCTGGCCTTCAGCTGAACTGCTGGAACTTCCTTCTCTGATGGAGGGAGAGAAACCAGCTCTTGGTGCCTGCAGGAGCTGCAAGAAGCTGCTTTGGGGTCTCAGCGAAGAGTCTCCACTTCCAGCTCCACTGTGATCTGGGCAGAGCAGCCCCACTGAAGGGTCTCCACTTCCAGCTCCACTGTGATCTGGCCAGAGCAGGCCCACTGAAGGGTCTCCACTTCCAGCTCCACTGTGATCTGGGCAGAGCAGCCCCACTGAAGGGTCTCCACTTCCAGCTCCACTGTGATCTGGGCAGAGCAGCCCCACTGAAGGGTCTCCACTTCCAGCTCCACTGTGATCTGGGCAGAGCAGCCCCACTGAAGGGTCTCCACTTCCAGCTCCACTGTGATCTGGGCAGAGCAGCCCCACTGAAGGGTCTCCACTTCCAGCTCCACTGTGATCTGGGCAGAGCAGCCCCACTGAAGGGTCTCCACTTCCAGCTCCACTGTGATCTGGGCAGAGCAGCCCCACTGAAGGGTCTCCACTTCCAGCTCCACTGTGATCTGGGCAGAGCAGCCCCACTGAAGGGTCTCCACTTCCAGCTCCACTGTGATCTGGGCAGAGCAGCCCCACTGAAGGGTCTCCACTTCCAGCTCCACTGTGATCTGGGCAGAGCAGCCCCACTGAAGGGTCTCCACTTCCAGCTCCACTGTGATCTGGGCAGAGCAGCCCCACTGAAGGGTCTCCACTTCCAGCTCCACTGTGATCTGGGCAGAGCAGCCCCACTGAAGGGTCTCCACTTCCAGCTCCACTGTGATCTGGGCAGAGCAGCCCCACTGAAGGGTCTCCACTTCCAGCTCCACTGTGATCTGGGCAGAGCAGCCCCACTGAAGGGTCTCCACTTCCAGCTCCACTGTGATCTGGGCAGAGCAGCCCCACTGAAGGGTCTCCACTTCCAGCTCCACTGTGATCTGGCCAGAGCAGCCCCACTGAAGGGTCTCCACTTCCAGCTCCACTGTGATCTGGCCAGAGCAGCCCCACTGAAGAGTCTCCACTTCCAACTCCACTGTGATCTGGCCAGAGCAGCCCCACTACATTTTCCCTCGTATCTGGAGGTTGTGGTGAATTTGTGGGGCTCTGTAGAACCCCACAAGCTGAACACACACTCGCTCCTTCCTGGAAGACCCTTCCAAGCCTTCTCTCCGGGGCTGCTTGCTGGTTGGTGTCAGCACCCCAGCTCCACGTGGGGCTGTGCTCCCCTCGCCCTCTCCCCATCCCAAATCCGAGCAGCGGCGGTGGAGGGGGGGAGCCTTGGAGCATCGACCCTCCTGAAGAGACTGTGGGGAGGCTGAGAGTGATAAATCAATCACGAGGGTCTGCCACAGAGGGGGATAACGGGCCGGCACTTGAGGCCTTTAAAAAACCAGAGTCCTCATTGATTTTCCAATCATCCTGGTGTTGAGCGTGCTGGGAGCCGCAGCGAGCACCCGTGAGCCGTTAGTCCCCGGCAACATGTTGGCACTTATTTAGCAACCAGCCAGGCTTTGGCCACGGGCTGCCTGAGCAAAGGCGATGGAGGAGCCCGAGGAGGCTCCTCTGGCCCCGTCTGGTTGTTCACGTCAGTTCTCAGGAGAGCTGGGGGGAGTTTATCAGAATAGAGGGGCTGGGTTCAGGCTAAACGAGGGGAGACTGAGGTCAGCTCTGAGGGAGAAGTTCCTCCCCTGGAACAGGCTGCCCAGGGAGGTTGTGGCTGCTCCATCATCCCTGGAAGTCTTCAGAGCCAGGTTGGATGGGGCTGTGGGCACCCTGCTCTGGTGAGAGGTGTCGCTGCCCTTGGCAAGGGGTTGGCGCTGGGTGTGTGGTTCTGTGATACTGGGAAGATGGTTGTGGCACCCAGAGCTCTGTGCTAACCCTAACCCTCTGTGGACTCAGGGACATATCAGAGAGGGCACACAAGCTATTTAATACTGATCTGAGCATCAAATATCCCCACAAACTGCCTCCCTGCCCCCTTATTTATCCACATCGCTCCTTTTTGCCTTCCTGCATCTCAGCCCAGCTCCAGAAGGACACGGAGCTGCTGGAGAGAGCCCAGCACAGAGACACAGGGGTGATGGAGGGAGGGGAGCATCTCCCTGCTGAGGAGAGGCTGAGGGAGCTGGGGCTCTGGAGCTGGGAAACAGGAGCCTGAGGGGTGACCCCATGGGTGTTGATCAGTATGTGAGGGGTGGGTGTGAGGAGGATGGAGCCAGGCTCTGCTCAGGGGCACCCAGTGACAGGACAAGGGGCAGCGGGTGTGAGCTGGAGCAGAGGAGGTTCCCCATCAGTGTGAGAAGGACCTTGTTGGCAGTGAGGGTGCCAGAGCCCTGGCAGGGGCTGCCCAGGGGGTTGTGGAGTCTCCTTCTCTGGAGACATTTCAAACCCTCCTGGGCATGTTCCTGTGTGACTGGATCTGGGGGATCCTGCTGTGGTTGGGGGACTGGACTGGCTGACCTCTCGAGGTCCCTTCCCATCCCCAGTGCTCTGTGATACTGTGACCTCGTCTCCTCTGTTACAAGAGTTTGTGGGACAAAACCTCAGCCCTGTGTTTGCTGCCCTCAGCTCCCTGCGGGGGTGTCCTGACGGGACCCGCCGGCGTCATCCTGTCCCCGCAGTACCCGGAGCCCTACCCCCCAGGGAAGGAGTGCGACTGGAGACTCACCGTCTCGCCCGACTACGTCATCGCCCTGGTCTTCAATGTGTAGGTGCTGGGGAGCTGCTTTTGGGAAGGGACCCCAGCAGTGAGGGTCTGTCTGGGTGGAGCTTGGGCTGCAGGGGGGTCCTGTCCTCTCTGAAGGAGCCAAACCCATAGCCCTGGGTGAGCTGGGCTACCTCGATTTGGGGTAGATAGGTCATTTCAGGTGCTGTGCACAAGGGTTTTACAGACCATCAGGGTTTAGTGGGCTGCACCCTTCCGAGGAACCGAGTCAGGAAGGTCCTGTGTGTGGCTGAGGAGCAGTCTGGGGGCACAAGCAGACCCAGCTCGGTGCTTGTCCACAGCCTGCTCTAGCACTCTCACACCTCCAGCTCCCTCCTTTGGCTTCTGCAGCTTCAGCTTGGAGCCTGGCTACGACTTCCTCCACATCTACGATGGACCCGACTCACTCAGCCCCCTGATCGGGAGCTTCTACGGCTCCCAGCTCCCCGAGAGGATCGAGAGCAGCAGTAACAGCCTGTTCCTCGCGTTCCGGAGCGACGCCTCGGTCAGCAACACGGGATTTGTGATCGACTACACAGGTAGGAGCTGCCCGCGGCCGGGCGCTGGGATGCAAACCCTGAACCCGGTGGGAGAAGCTCCAGGCGTGATGGAAGCATCTCCCCAGGCAGATGTCCTGCTGTCTGGAGGCCTTTCAGTCCCCCCTGGCCATGGCCCTGTGCGACTGGATCCGGGGGATCCTGCTGTGACAGGGGGATGGGGCTGGATGATCTTTCATGGTCCCTTCCAGTCCCTCGTGGTCTGTGACTTCTCTTTCATGTCTAGCTGGTGTCTCAGCAGGACCTGTGTCACACACAGGAAATAAGGGGATAAAAACACGTGTTGAATCCTTATGGTTTAGCACCCAAACTCCCTCCATCCTGTTACTGGAGCTTAGGGACAGCAGTGGGCTCGGGGCTGGAGGGTTAATGAATCACAGGCTCACAGGACACGAGGGACTGGAAGGGACCTCGAAAGATCAGCCAGTCCAGTGCCCCTGCTGCAGCAGGATCCCCTAGATCCAGTCACAGACTCACAGAGCATTAGGGATTGGAAGGGACCTCAAAACATCATCCAGTCCAGTCCCCCTGCCGCAGCAGGATCCCCTAGATCCAGTCACACAGGAACAGTCCAGGTGGGTTTGAAACGTCTCCAGAGAAGGAGACTCCACAACCCCCTGGGCAGCCCCAGGGCCACCGTCACTGGCAAGAAGGTCCTGTCCCCAGTCCCTAGGGAGAAGAGGCCAACCCCCAGCTGGCTGCAGCCTCCCTCCAGGGAGCTGTGGAGAGCAGCGAGGTCTCCCCTCAGCAGCCCCAGCCCACTCGGAGCCAAGCCACAGCCTGCTCCAGCTGTGCTGCATCTGCTCCCGCTCTCTGCGCTGGCCCCTCTCGCTCCCAGCCCACAGCTGCCTGCTGCTCTCCCGGCCCAGATGTGCGGCGCTGGCAGCAATTACAGCAAAGTGATTACAGGCACCTCCACCGAATGAAGACGTTTCCCTCTCTCCTCCCTCCGCCCTGCAGAGTTAAAAACTCCATTTACATACGAAAGTTCCAGCAGAGCCTAGAGAGCTGCCAGGACCCGGAGATTTCTTCTTTCCTTCTGTCATCTGAAGGCTCTTTTCTTTATATTTTTTCATCTTTTTTCAGTGGGTTCCCCCCCCCTTTCCTCCTGCATGAAATATAATTAGAGGCTTTGATTAATCCTGCTCCTTTGTCATTGGGAAATTGCTCATTAACCATGAGGGCTTTTCTGAGAGCAGCGGGGCTGTGAGCAATTAGGATGTGGTTAAGCATTAAATCAGGGCCTTTGGAATCGGGGGAAGGGGTGGGGAGACCAGCAGAAAACAGTCAACACCCCCCCTGCCCCGGTCTGGCTTTTATTGCCTTGTTTGCAGTGAGAAGTAGGATCAGATCTACGGGTGCCTTCGTGCCAGCTGGGATCCAGGGACATGGGGCACGAGCTCCCTCAGCCTCTCCTCAGCAGGGAGATGCTCCCCTCCCTCCACCACCCCTGTGGCTCTGCACTGGGCTCTCTCCAACAGCTCCGTGTCCTTCTGGAGCTGAGGGGCCCAGAGCTGGACACAAGATTCCAGCTGTGGTCTCCCCAGGGCAGAGCAGAGGCAGAGGAGAACCTCTCTCCACCTGCTAGCCACCCCACCTTGTAATCCAGCCCAGGGTGCCACTGCCTGTGGTACTAGGGAGCCCTGATGTGGCAGGAGAACCTCCCTTGATCTGATGATAGGATCATGGGATCATAGAGCCGTTAGGGACTGGAAGGGACGTGGATGGGATCAGTGAATCCCTCCCATCTCCTCTCACAGAGAACCCCCGCGAGTCCTGCTTCGACCCGGGAGCGATCAAGAACGGCACCCGCGTGGGGACGGAGCTGAAGCTGGGCTCGACCATCACCTACTACTGCGACGGCGGCTACGACATCGAAGGGGTCTCCACGCTGACCTGTGTCATGGGAGGGGATGGAAAGCCCACGTGGAACAAGCCCCGACCCACCTGCACGGGTGAGTGGAGAGGGACCCGCTGGGCACCGGCTGCCTCAGCAGCTGGTCCTGCTGAACTGCTTGATGAGGCTTTAGCCCGGAGCCACCTGCAGAGGGTCACAGGGGGGTTGTCTTGGGTGTTTGTTGTTTTAACACCATAGGGTGGGGTTTGTGGGACTTGTGGAGGCTTCCCTGAGGAGAGACAGAGCACTGGACACAAGCCCGAGTGCGGGGCGGGATTCAGGAAGCCCCTTGACCATCTGCTAGCCCCATCCCCGCTAATCAAAGCCCTTGGGCAAGTGGCTGCTCCCCTGAGCAGAGGCAGTTTCCTGAGGGAACAGAAGGTGCTTGGGTGTCTGTGGGGACAGCAAGGAGTCAGTCTCTTGGCTCACAAAGGGAGGCTGCTGGGAAGGGTGCTGGGCCCTGCTGGAACAGGAGCTTGTTCTCTCACCAAGCCTGAGCTGTGGGGTTGGGTGGCAAGCGGTGCCAACCACACGTTGGTCCACAGGCAATAGGTCCCCTCCTCTTGGGGAGGTGGTGGGGCCCCATCCCTGGAGGCTTGATGAGGCTCTGAGCAGCCTGACCCAGGCAGAGCTGTCCCTGTGTAGGGGGGTTGGACCAGATGACCTCTGCAGGTCCCTTCCAGCCCAGAACATTCTGTGAGTCCCAGTAGCCACAGCTGGTGTGAAGCTTTGCTGTTGGGGCTGGGAGCTGGTTTGGGGGGTTCACCTGCTGGTCTCCCCTTCCTCTTGCAGCACCCTGCGGCGGGCAGTACACGGGCTCCGATGGCGTCGTCCTCTCTCCAAACTACCCCCAGAACTACACCAGTGGACAAGTCTGCTTGTACTTCATCGTGGTGCCCAAGGACTACGGTACCGGGTTTTGATGTCCTGCTGTCTGCACAGACCCTCTTGTCTGGGGAGGGGGAGTTTGGGCTGGAACAAGAAGTCGAGCACTTGCATTTCATGGGGTGACCCCAGACCCCTTTGATGCTTTGTGCTAGAGCAGCACTAACTAGCCTAAAGCAGACCAGTGCTGCCCTGGGGAGGCCACAGCCGGAATCTGGTGGCCAGCTCTGGACCCCTCAGTTCCAGAAGGACACAGAGCTGCTGGAGAGAGCCCAGCACAGAGCCACGGGGNAGTCTGTGATAAAGGGAGCCAAAGGAGACTGGAAAACACCAGGCAGCTCTGCTGGATGCTCTCTGTGCTTCGCTGTAGTCAGTGGGGATGGGGGGAGGAGGAATTAGTGGGATTTCCTAATCTATCCAAAGCAAGGGGATGGAAAACCCACCCACCCTACCAGCAGCCACCCTCTTGAGATCCCCCTGCCAGCTCCTGCAGTGCATCCTGTTGGAAAAGCAGCAAAACCAAGCAATTCCTGGTGGTTCATGCTGATGGGGGGCTCAGGAGACCTCGGAGAGCAGCGGAGGTGTTTATCATGAGCACAGAGCGACTGAGGTGCTGAGCAGCCTGCGCAGAGCGGGTCAGGGGCTCTGCAGCTCTGCAGATGCTGCCTGGTTGTTAACTGAGACCTGGGTTCAGTTCTAAAGCTGGATCCAGACCAGAGCTGGCTCTTGTCTGGGCAGAGCAGGCTGCCTCCCTGCTTCGGCTGGGCCAGAGCTCGGCTCGCGGAGCGCTTGATGCTCTGGAAGCTGGGAGGCAGCAGGATGGGGCGGGGGCGGCTGTTGGGGGCGTTTTCTCGTTTGAAGGGGAGTTGAAGTTCTTAGAGAGCTCTTGTGCTGACAGCTCTGGCAGGGGAAGGCCTCTCAGTTCTGGTGTTTGAAGCAGCTTCTCAGGGCGTCGTATTGATCTCGTCGGTCCCTGTGGTCCTTTCAGTTGTTTGTGATTTCCTTTGCTGCGATAGCAAGGTGGGAGGGAAGGACTCTGAGCTCAGGCAGCGCTTCGAGCTCCTGTCTCTCTGCCTGGGAGCAGCTGGGCTCCATCTGAGCTCCTGCATCCACCTGCACCCCGACCCTGCTCTCCCCAACCCTGATTCTACTCTCCCTGACCCTGCTGTCCTGCACCCTGACCCTGTTCTCCTGCAGCTGATCTTGGTGTTGTCTTAAGAACCAGGTTAGTTAGTCCTGGTCTCCAGGTCTGGTTTCCCCTGTGGAGGGCTGGCAGCTCCATCAGTCTCCCCTCTCCACCAGCTCCATGAAAAACCACTGGTGGTGCATGGTAGCAGTTTCCCAGCTCCCCTTCCCCTGCAGCAGGGTCTGCTGTCAGCCCTTGTCCAGTGCTCCCAGCATCAGAGTGGTGCTGGACCCCGTGTGCAGGAAACAGCTGGGTGGACGATGAGCTTCGCAGCGAGAGACCTCTCGTCTTGTGAAGCTGCATCTGGACACTGAGCTTGAAAGCAGAGAGCTGTGAGAGGAGTCAGAAGGGGAGAGGAAGGTACCTGTTTGCTCTGAAAAATGAGGAGGAAGAGCTGGGGAGTCCGTGCAGGAGCTGGAGAGATGCTCTGATCCTCTCATTATCATTTTGTCCCTTCTGGAAGCTCTGGGTGCCTTTGCAGCAGGACCCCGAGCACTGCACGGCTCCCTCATTAGCAGCAGCAGAGTGACTCTTCGTGAAGCAGCCAGTGTCCTCTCGTCCCCAGTAGCCACCCTGCCCAGAGAGGTTCCATCTAGAAGCTCAGTCCTTTAAGAGACAGGGGGTTGTGACTGAGCTGAGGGTTCGCAGGACCCACCAGGAGCCGGCAGCATCGCAGGGGTGACGAACGGTCGTTATCAGTTGGTGCAATGAGCTGCCTGGTGCTGTGGGGGCTGGCAGCCGCGGTGATTCATAGCCAGATCCCTTCTGGCCCCTGAGTCAGTGCCGGAGCCTCCTGGCAAGTGAGCACGGGGGAGGCTGCTCGCTGCTGCTGTTGTGCCTGCCTGGTGGATAAATAAAGGGCTCCCGTCCTCCAGGGCTGTCACTCAGGTCCTTTTCATCTCTGCCAAGCTCCTGAAATAAAAGAAGCCCAAGTGCCTTGGCTGGGGGGGATGGCAGAGCAGCTGGTCCCATCCTGCTGCCCACCCCGACACCCCTCTCCTGGGCTGCCCGAGCAGCTGGTCCCATCCTGCTGCCCACCCCGACACCCCTCTCCTGGGCTGCCCGAGCAGTTCGTCCCATCCAAGGTTGGACCTGATTATCTCAAGGTCTTCTCCAGCAAAGAGACCCCTGCTTCTCTCTCTTGGCAGTGGTCTTCGGGCAGTTTGCCTTCTTCCAGACGGCGCTCAACGATGTCGTTGAGGTCCATGATGGTCCCAACCAGCACTCGCGGCTGCTCAGCTCCCTCTCGGGCTCTCACACAGGTAGGGAAGGTCCCTGCTGGCTGCTCAAAAAGCAGAGGCTGCCCTCCAGCCCTGCCCTGTGTGACCCCCGTGTCGCTGCTGCCGTAACCTCTGCCTCTCCTCTTTGGCCTCTTCCTCCTCCCCCAGGTGAATCGCTGCCGTTAGCTACCACCAACCAGATTCTCATCAAATTCAGTTCCAAGGGGCAGTCGACAGCCAGAGGTTTCCATTTTGTCTACCAAGGTGAGTAGAGTTGTGTGCTGGAGGAGCCCTGGGCTATCCTGGGGTGCTGGGCAAGCGCAGAGGGAGGTCATTGAGTGTCCTTGGCTGCTTCTGGTGTCTGTGGGTGCTTGCACACAGGAGATGAAGCTTGGTTTGGGTTGGAAGGGACCTTGACATCATCTCTCTGCCATGGGCAGTGACTCACCAGATGAGGTTGCCCAGAGCCCCGTCCCACCTGCCCTTGGACACTGCCATGGATGATGGAGCAGCCACAACTTGCCTGGGCAGCCTGTTCAGGGTCTCAGCACCCTCCCAGGGAGGGATTTCCTCCTCAGATCCAATCTCAGTCTCCCCTCGTCCAGCTTAAAGCCATTTCCCCTCATCCTGTCACTACAAACTCCTGTACAAAGCCCTTCCCCAGCTTTCGCAGAGGCCCCTTCAGGCACTGGAAGCTGCTCCCAGGTCCCCCAGAGCCTTCTCCTCTCCAGGCTGAACAACCCCAGCTCCCTCAGCCTGTCCCCAGAGCAGAGGGGCTCCAGGAAGCCCAGAGCAGCAGGTTGGGCTCACTGTCCCACTCGCCCTCCGTTCCCTAGTGCAGACCCCCGATACCCTTCAGACGTCAGCCTCTTGCTGGTTGTCCTGGGAGACGCTCTGGCAGCGGCTCTGACGTTCCTCTCCCCGGGTCGGATTCTCATCCAGCCCTGCAGCTCCTCGTGCCCGTCCTCTGCCATTCAGCCTCCCGGCAGCTCGGGCAGTAAACACTCACAGATTGCCAAGCAGCTCGGAGGAAAATACAGATCAGTTGCTCCCTCAGCAGCTGACGGCTCTGCGTCGCGTTTCCGCCCTCGTTTGTCTGTCAGGGTCCCCGTTTCTTTGCCGATTCCAGCGCTGTCGGGGATACAGGCAATGCCAGCAGCCACCGATGCAGCATCGCGGCTTAAAAGCCCCTTTGCTCTCCTGCATCCCTCTCCCGTCGTGGAGAAGGTGGTTTAGGACCACTGTCCTCTGGAGTCACGATGCCAAGGGAGCTGAAAAGGGCAGGGAGCTGCTGGAGAGAGCCCAGCGCAGAGCCACGGGGGTGATGGAGGGAGGGGAGCATCTCCCTGGTGGGGAAGGGCTGGGTGTCTGCAGCTGGAGAAGAGAAGGCTGAGGGGTGATCCCCATTGATGCTGGTAACTATGGGAAGGGTGGGTGTCAGCAGGAGGGAGCCAGGCTCTGCTCAGGGGTGTGCAGGGTAGGACAGGCTAGAGCTAGAGGAGGAAAAACTTCTCCCCTGTGAGGGTGACGGAGCCCTGGCAGGGGCTGCCCAGAGAGGTTGTGGAGTCTCCTGCTCTGGAGCCTTTCACACCCCTCCCCCCGGGTGTTCTGTGTGACCTGTCCCAGGGGGTCCTGCCATGCCAGGGGGGTTGGACTGGAGGATCCCCAGAGGTCCCTAACAACCTCTCGTGCTCTGTGGCTGTGCTGAGGCTCCCCCATTCCCTGACCAACCGTGTTGGGAAGTCCCCGTGGAGCCCCTTGGTTTCCCTGTTTAGAAGGGGGCTCTCTGATGCCATCAGAGGTTTGCTGAGGGCAGGTGGTCCCAACTCGAGGCCGTGTGGGGTTCTGCAGGGTCCCAGCTGCTTTCACCTCAGGATCACTTGAGTGACGACTTGTTTCTCTGTCTTCTCCATGGCCACTCCAGGGGACGTTTGGATTGGCCCTGAGGACAAACTTCATCCTGGAAAGGGCCCTCAGCCCTTGGCACAGGCTGCCCAGGGAGGGGGTTGAATTGCCATCCTTGGCTGTGTTTCACAGTCGGGGGGGTCTGGAGCTCAGGGACAGGGTTTGGGGTGGGTTGGGACAGTTGGGTTCAGGGTTGGACTCGATGCTCTTGAAGGTCCTTTCCAACCCAAACCAGTCTGTGATTCTGGAACAGCTGCGTAGATCTGGAGGTTAGGATCTTCTCCCAGAAGCTGGAGCTTCTCGAGCTGGAGACACCCAGTGCTTTGGTGGTTGGCTGGGGAAGGCTGGGCTGGTGGTGGGACCCAGTGAGCGTCTCCAACCTGCGCCCTTTCTCCCCCCTGCGCCCGCTCTGTGGGGCGCAGGCGCAGTCGGGGTCCCAGGCCGTTGGCAGCTCCCAGATCTCTGCCCTAACCACGTGTTGTTTCCTTCTTCCTTCGCCATCACCCCCAACCCGCCGGCTTCTCCCGTCTCCAACGCAAGCGGTGCCTCGCACCAGTGCCACCCAGTGCAGCTCCGTGCCGGAGCCCCGCTACGGGCGGCGGCTGGGCAGCGACTTCGCGGTGGGAGCGGTGGTGAGGTTCGAGTGCAGCGCCGGCTACGCCCTGCGCGGCTCCCGCAGCATCGAGTGCCTCACCATGCCCGGGGCGCTGGCCCAGTGGAACGTCTCGGTGCCCACCTGCGTGGGTAGGTGTCCGGGGGCTGTGGGGTTGGAGCAGGAGGGGAGGTCCTCTGGGGTGGGGGTCAGGAGTGAGAAACAGTGCTGCCAGGCCAGCAACGCACTGGGCTGCACCAGGGGTGAGCTAAACCAGTCAGGAACTAAACCAATAACAAACTGAATGGGATCAGTAACAAAGTAAACCAGTAACAAACTGAGCTGAACCAGTAACAAACCAAACAAAACAGTAACAAGCTGAGACAAGGTAGCAACAGAGCTGAACCAGTAACAAACAGCGCTGAACCAGTAACAAACAGCGCTGAACCAGTAACAAACAGCGCTGACCCAGTAACAAACAAAGTGAGCTAGCCCAGTAAGGAAGCGAGCCGGGCAGAGGGCAGGAGCCGGTTGCCCGAGCAGGGCCAGTCCCAGCCCCGCTCTGCCCTCGCAGTGCCCTGCGGCGGGAACCTGACCGAGCGCAGAGGAACCATCCTGTCCCCCGGCTTCCCCGAGCCCTACCTGAACAGCCTCAACTGCGTCTGGAAGATCACGGTCCCCGAAGGAGCGGGGATCCAGGTACGGGGGGGCTGGGGGGGCTGCTGCTCCAGGGGGAGAGGGACCGGTGGAACCTGTGGTCGGGTGGGTCAGAGGCTGCAGCAGGTCCTGAGGAGGGCGGCGGAGCTGGAGAAGGACGGGGATGATGGGGAGAGGTGGAGGGAGCCGGGAGAAGAGGAGGCCGAAGGGGAGACCTCACTGCTCTCTGCAGCTGCCTGAAGGGAGGTTGGGCAGAGCTGGGGGTCGGTCTCTTCTCGCCAGTCAGCAGCCAGGAAACAGCCTCAGGTTGCCCCAGGGGAGGGTGAGGTTGGCCATCAGGAGAAACCTCTTCCCTGCTCAGGGGTTGGAACAGGCTGCCCAGGGAGGGGGGAGCCACCGTCCCTGGAGGGGTTCAACCACCCAGTAGCTGTGGCCCTGGGGAACAGGGCTGAGTGGGCAGGGTGGGGTTGGGGTGATGGTTGGACTGGCTGAGCTGGGAGGGCTCTCCCAACCTTCTTGATTCTGTGACTCGTTTACTCTGCAACTGCCAAAGGTGGGAAGTATCTGAATGGATGGACTTTTGCCTCCTGGAGGTGGGAAATGAGCTGGAGGAGCCCTGTGGCTGTGAAACAAAGCCAGGGTGGTGCTGGGCCACGGATGGCTGTGCTGCCTGGTTCTGGGGGGCAGCCTGAGCTCCACCCAGTAGGGTTTCCTTGGTCGTGGTCCCCACGTGGACCTGCTGTGCCAGCAGAGTTTGTCACAGCAGAGCTACAGTCACAGCTTTGCATTCACTGTCTCCAGGTGAATGAGCTCGCTCTGCTCAGCTCTTTCTGTGGGTCCTTATTCCTCTGCAGAAACAGTCCTGTAGGGTGATGGCTACCGAGCTGGACTCACAGGTGGCCCCTGCCCTGCTCACCCTGCCTGCACCTCCTGGTACCCCTGCATGCCCTGGGGCTATTAGGTGGAGGCCGTGAGCATCACTGCAGCCTCGTTTTGTCCCACAACTAAAGGTTGAACAAGTGCAAAGCGGAGGAGGAGGTGGTGCTGAGGCTTCGTGGGTCGCTCACGAGGGCTAATGGAATCAGGGTGGGAGCTGGCCCAGCAGGCAGATGCAGATCCTTCACGAGTGCCTGCGTCAGGCTGGAATTAGGACCTTAAGAGTGTTTGTTCCGTTAAGTTGTTGGGGGGGAGATGAATCAAGGGTGGAGGAGCTGCCAGAGCAAACCCAGCGCAGGGGCTCCTTCGGGAGGGTGAAGCACAACATGGGGAGGGTTCTGCAGCCTGAAAGGTGTCAGGAGGATGGAGCCAGGCTCTGCTCAGGGGCACCCAGTGACAGGACAAGGGGCAGTGGGTGTGAGCTGGAGCAGAGGAGGTTCCCCATCAGGGTGAGAAGGACCTTGTTGGCAGTGAGGGGCTGCCCAGGGGGATTGTGGAGTCTCTTTGGAGCCATTTCAAATCCACCTGGATATGTTCCTGTGTGACTGGATCTGGGGGATCCTGCTGTTGCAGGGGGATGGGACTGGCTGATCTTCCGAGTTCCCTTCCCATCCCTGATGTTCTGTGGGTCCATGATTAAAGGCTGATAAACCAGGCAGTTGCAGGAACGTCACTGGATCACAAATCCCCGACCCCGTGTTTTCACAGGGGTTTCTTTGTGCTGGTGTCAGTCCGGGGGTTGCTTCTGTGGGGAAGTGCTGCAGCAGTCTCCAGGATTCAGGCTGAAGAGAGGGTTCAGTTCCTCCGCTGCTGTGGATGAGCTGTGAAACCACAGGAG
Organism: Rhinopomastus cyanomelas; assembly: GCA_013400115.1. Lineage (NCBI taxonomy): Eukaryota > Metazoa > Chordata > Aves > Bucerotiformes > Rhinopomastidae > Rhinopomastus > Rhinopomastus cyanomelas. The sequence goes on from VXBP01005577.1 coordinate 218,969, forward strand.
CTCTGCTGCGGGGCTTGCAGGAGAATTCCTGAGTGGCCCCAGCGATGCTGGCCAAAGGCAGCAGGTGGCCAGGTTCCACCAGTCCATTAGCGCAGACCAGTCGCTGCGCTGGCACAAAGCCTCGGGTGCTGCTCCCTTGACCCCCGCCCTCCCCTCCATGTCCTTTTGGTTTATCCCTCGCTGCAGCAGCTCAGAGTGGTACCTTTTCCTTTGTCCTCTGCAGATCCAGGTGATCAGTTTTGTGACAGAGCAGAACTGGGACTCCCTGGAGGTGTTTGATGGAGGAGATAACACGGCCACCATGCTGGGCAGCTTCTCTGGTAAGGGCCAAGGCCGTGGCCGGGGAAGCCCAGCGAGTGCATCAGCATGAGTGTCTGCTGGGCTGCACCTCAGCTGGGCTTCAGCAGCCTCCAGACCTCAGGATGGGTTTAACTTGCTCAAAGGGAGTCTTTGCTTTGCTGGGCTGGGATTCTGGCCCCAGCCGGGCTTCAGAAAGCACTGACTGGGAGCCTTCAGCACAGAACCAGGGGGGTGGGGGGGTTTGCAAAACCCCCTTCCCAGCCTGGAGACAGGGAGTCCTCCAGTGCTGCTGGGCATCCTGGGGTCGGCTCAGGCTTGGCACTTGGCACTCGGGCCCAGCCTGCACCACTGGCTCCAGAAATGCTTGAAGGGCTTTGGAACAGCAGTGGGGACTGTCACTTGTAGCAGAGCAGGGACCAGCCAGCAGCCTGAGGCTGGTGTAAAGCTTTCCAGTTCAGAGCCAGTTGCAAACTGGTCTCTTGCTCATTTGGGGAGCAAGTGCTCTGGGGCTGGTGGGGACACACAGACTAGCTGCTCCCAGCACTGCCATTGAGGTGGAACCATCTGGACCTGCTGCTGCACCAGCTCCTGAGGAATGAGGCAGGAGAAGGAACCTGGAACTTGAGGAGGACCTGAGGGGAGGACCTGAGCTCCACCTGCACTGTTTCTCATCACCAGCTCCTTTCCTGATGCTTTTAGTCTGTCTGGGAGAAGTCCTCGTGCTGGAACGCACCAGTAGACTTTGAAAAGGCCGTAGCGGGGAGGACTGGGGTAGCTCTCAATTGGCCTAATTAGAACCTGATCAAAACCAGCCGAGCTTGTTAAGTTAAAGGACTTTCTGTTCCAGCCTCTGCTGCAGCCGGTCTCCGAGGACACGGAGGAGGAGGGAGAAAAGCCTCCTCCTCACTGCCGTTGTGCCCCCCTTGTTTTCCTAGGCACGACGGTGCCGGCGCTGCTCAACAGCACTTCAAACCAGCTCTACCTGCACTTCTACTCCGACATCAGCGTCTCCGCGGCCGGCTTCCACCTGGAGTACAAGAGTAAGAGCAGTTCAGCCTTGGCTCGTGGATCGGCTCAGCTCTGGGGAGGAGGTTGCCCTGTAGAAGTGGGAGATGCTGAGCAGAGAAGGGCTCTGAGCGTTAAAGCCCTTCCTCATGCAGCTCCCTGCTCTCACATTGAGAGGGAGTGAAGCCTCATGTGGAGAGAGCAGCTGCAGCAGGGGTGACCCCCATCCTGCTGCTTGCACTCAGAGGCACCTCTCTGGCTTCAGCCTGGTAGCACAGGAGGGGCTGTGGAGGCCAAAGCGTTGCAGCCTCTGCTCTCTGCCTGCTCCTTGCACTCGGTATTGATCCCTGCTAGGGCCAGCAGGCAGGGCTGCACAGAGGGCTCCTGCTGGAAGGGGCCTCAGAGGCCTCTTAGTGGAAGCTCCAGCTGAAGGCAGGGTTGAGTAGGGGATAAACCTGGATTACTCACCTTGTGCAGCCCGTGCTGGGTGGGCTCCAGGGCTGGGGAGGTGGCACCAGCCCCTCGGGCAGGGTTAGCATCACAAGTGCTGCAGCTCCCGGCCATCCTGGTGCTCCCCTGCTCAGCTGGGTCGATTTTCCCTCGAGCTGTGGGCACAGGGGTCTGGATGCTGGGCAGAGGTGGGTAGTCCCCTCCCTCTGTTGCCTGTGCTTCTGTCTGGATGCCAGCAGCTGCTGCAGGAGATCTGGTGGGGAAGAGGTCACAGTGAAGTTGCCAGAACCTCCCTGTCCCCGCTGTGTCCGCTTCCCATGGAGCAGAGACATGCTGCAGCTGAGCTGCAGTGGGACTCAGCCGTGGTGGCTGTGACCTCCTCCACGGTACCACAGTGAGGCTTGAGTTGCTCACTCCAGTCCAGCAGCAGCAGCACAGGCAGAGGACAGGCGAGCAGGGTAGGTGGCAGCTCTCAGCCCAGTGGATGCTCAGTGAGCCTCAGGACTCTCGCACCCAGCTCCTGGGATGAACTGGCTGAAGGACAGGGGAAGGGGATAAAATGCAGGGGGCCATTTCCCACCCTTCTGCCTTCAGCTCAGAGGCCGTCCCCGGCCCTGGAGCGCTCAGCTGGCCCTTCCTTTCACAGCTGTGGGTTTGTCCAGCTGCCCAGAGCCCCCGGTCCCTGGCAACGGTGTGAAGGTGGGGGAGCGCTACCTGGTGAACGACGTCGTCTCCTTCCAGTGTGAACCTGGCTACGCGCTGCAGGTACCGGCTGTGCCCCGGCCAAGGGGGCAGAGCAGGGCTGCGGGGGCGCGGGGAGACCCTCTGACCCCCGTGCCACGTTCTCCTCTCCTGCAGGGCCACTCTCACATCTCCTGCATGCCGGGCACCGTCCGCCGCTGGAACTACCCTCCGCCGCTTTGCATCGGTAGGTCGGGGCTCCTGGGCTGCGCCGGGAGGAGTGGGGCCAGCAGGGTGAGGGAGCTGGTCCCGCCTGGGAACGAAGGTTTTCAGCCACTGGCTGATTCTTATGAGACGGATCTTGGTGTCACTGCAGCTGCATCTTCTGCGGGAGTCTGTCTGCTCTCCCAGTGTCTCCAAACAGCACCAGTTGGTGCCTTGATCACTGAATGTTAGGGGTCACAAGGGACCTGAGAAGGTCATCTGTGTCCAACCTTAGTTTCTCGTGGGTCCTGTGTGGCCAGCAAGACCCAGGTCACTTGCCAACAGCCAGGGAGCTGGGTCTTCTTAGCTTGGAGAAAAGACCACAGCTGGAATCCTGCATCCAGTTATGGGCTCCTCAGGTCCAGAAGGACACAGAGCTGCTGGAGAGAGCCCAGGGCAGAGCCACAGGGATGATGGAGGGAGGGGAGCATCTCCCTGCTGAGGAAAGGCTCAGGGAGCTGGGGCTCTTGAGCTGGGAAAGGAGGAGCCTGAGGGGTGACCCCATGGATGTTGATCAGTATGTGAAGGGTGGGTGTGAGGAGGATGGAGCCAGGCTCTGCTCAGGGGCACCCAGTGACAGGACAAGGGGCAGCAGGTGTGAGCTGGAGCAGAGGAGGTTCCACATCAGTGTGAGAAGGACCTTGTTGGCAGTGAGGGTGCCAGAGCCCTGGCAGGGGCTGCCCGGGGGGGCTGTGGAGTCTCCTTCTCTGGAGACATTTCAAACCCACCTGGGCTGTTCCTGTGTGACTGGATCTGGGGGCTCCTGCTGTGGCAGGGGATGGGACTGGATGCTCTTTCAAGGTCCCTTCCCATCCCTGATGCTCCGAGGTTCTGTGACAGACCCATGAGCAGTGTCACTGCTGTGGGCAGAGGTCAGTGTTTCAGGCTGAGAGAAGACAACTGGGCAGCTACTTCCCTGAGGAGAAGAGGAGCAGGGCTGAAGGGAACTTGCTGGAGCTGTTGTTTTCCCCTTTCCCCTCCTCATTTCCAGCTCTCAGCTGCTTTCAGCCACTGCCCGTTGAATATTCATTTTGCACATTTAACGGCTTCGGGAGAGACATTTATGCACTTAATAGCTTTAGTTAACTGTTATTTCAGGCTCCTGCTGCTCCCGCTTGCATCAGTTGGCCTTAAAGTAATTACAAGAGCTAAGGCTTCATTTTATCTGATGATCTGCAGGCCAGGAATAAACAGAGGGACACTTGCAGCACAGTGACTGAGCTGAAGGAACCCTTGGGAGCTGCTCTCGAAGCAGCAGAGACCCTCCAGCTCAGTGCTGGAGTTGGGGGATCACAGGAGGATCCAAATCACAGAACATTAGATCAGCCAGTCCCATCCCCCTGCCCCAGCAGGAGCCCCCAGATCCAGTCCCACAGAAACAGCCCAGGAGGGTTTGAAACGTCTCCAGAGAAGGAGACTCCACAGCCCCCTTGGGCAGCCCCTGCCAGGGCTCTGGCACCCTCACTGCCAACAAGGTCCTTCTCACACTGATGGGGAACCTCCTCTGCTCCAGCTCACACCCGCTGCCCCTTGTCCTGTCACTGGGTGCCCCTGAGCAGAGCCTGGCTCCATCCTCCTCACACCCACTCTTTCCACATTGATCATGGGGTCACCCCTGAGGCTCCTTGTTTCCCAGCTCCCCCAGCCTTTCCCCAGCAGGGAGCTGCTCCCCTCCCCAGATGTGCCCATCTAGCTGCTGATACCTGAGCAGCTGCCAGTCTGGGGTCCTTCCCATCAGCATCACTCGCCCAGTGCAGGAGGGTTTCGCCTGCTGGGGCTGTGCTGATGGCCCTGGGGCCGGTTGCCCCCTGTGCTGATCAGGCACCGCTGTGCTGTCTAAACCCTGTCCAGACCCACCAGCAGCTGCCACTTGACTGGGACCTGGGTGCTGCTGCTTCCCCTGCTCCAGGAACAGCTTGTTCCCCTGGTTGCTCTCGGTCCCCCTCATGCAGATGTTTGGCTCCTCAGCAGTTGAGCAGGGGCTCTATTCAAGAGCTGTTAGAGCAGGAAGGAGGAGAAATCTTGTGGGAGAAGCCTCGTTAGCAGCAGAAGTGCCAGAGTGAGGAGTTACTGCACAAAGGGCACCTGTGCCTTTGCTGTCGAAGCATGTTAGGAGGAGACCTGGGGGGTTCAGCTGGCTGCTGACAAGGTGGGGTCACCCAGACAAGCTGGGTAAAAGAGCACAGCTGGAATCCTGTGGCCAGCTGTGGGCATCTCGGTTCCAGAAGGACACAGGAGCTGCTCCCTTATCTCCTGCCACAGCCAAGACCCCTCCACGATGCTGACCGTTGCCTCTGTTGGTTTTGCAGCCCAGTGCGGGGGGACAGCAGAGGAGATGGAGGGGGTCCTCCTGAGCCCGGGGTTCCCAGGGAACTACCCCAGCAACCTGGACTGCACGTGGAGGATCCTGCTGCCCGTGGGCTTCGGTGAGCTGGCCCCGGGGGCTGGTGCAGGGCTGCGCTGGGCGAGCGGGCGCTGCTGCGCTGGGGCTTGGCTGCGGCTCCGGGAGCAGCCCTGGGTCCGTCCTCCCGCAGGCGCCCACATCCAGTTCCTGAACTTCTCCACGGAGCCCAACCACGACTTCGTGGAGATCCGCAACGGGCCCTACGACACCAGCAGCGTCATCGGGCGCTTCAGCGGCGCCGAGATCCCCGACTCCCTCCTGTCCACCTCTCACGAAACCGCCGTCTACTTCCACAGCGACCACTCCCAGAACAAGCCGGGCTTCAAGCTGGAGTACCAGGGTGAGCAGAGGGACCGGCCCGGCGCTGGGCAGCGAGGGTGGGGGTCGGGTGGCTGCTGTGGAACTAATTCCTTCATCCTGACGAGTGGAACCGTGGTGCAAGCTTAATCCTAGTCACCGGGATCTGCTCGCCCGGCGGCGAGGGGCCGATGTTCCTGGAGAGCTCGGTGACAGGGAGGTGCCTTTGGATTCATTCCGGCCAGACCCGCTGAGGTCTGGGCTCTGCCAGGTGCACAGAGGAGAGTCCTCAGCGGCTGCTCTCTGGGTGCTGCAGCCTCACCTCGTGCTGAGACAGACCTGGGAGTAGTAGGAAATGGTTAAATGATTGAACAGTGGGGCCAGCAGGGGAACCTGGAGTGGGAGAAGGGGTTGGTGAAGTCAGAAGATGCTCTCGGTGCAGGCTGGGGAGGTGGTGGCTGAGGCACCTCTGTCCTCCCAGCTTGGGTCCTCTGACCAGCAGCCACCTTGGGCCCTGGAGCTGGCAGAGCAAAGCCCTGGCAATCAGAGTGATGGAACCATGAAGGTTGGGAGAGACCTCCCAGCTCAGCCAGTCCAACCATCACCCCAACTCCACCCTGCCCACTCAACCCTCTTCCCCAGGGCCACAGCTACTGGGTGGCTGAACCCCTCCAGGGACAGTGGCTCCCCCCCTTCCCTGGGCAGCCTGTTCCAATCCCTGAGCACTCTAGCAGGGAAGAGATTTCTCCTGATGGCAAACATCACCCTCCCCTGGGGCAACGTGAGGCTGTTTCCTCTTGTCCTATGGCTGGTGACTGGGTTGAAGAGACTGGTCCCCATGTCTGTCCAACCTCCCTTCAGGTAGCTGTGAAGAGCTCAGCCTCCTCTTCTCCAGACTAACCAGCCCCAGCTCCCTCCACCTCTCCCCAGCATCCCTGTCCTCCTGGCCCTTCTCCAGCGTCATTGCCCTTCTCAGGACCTGCTGCAGCCTCTGATGCCACCCAACTACAGGTTCAACCCATCTGTCTTAGAAGGAGCAGCAGCCTTGTCCCAGTGCACCAGGCACCCCAGTTCCCTCTGCAGACACAGCTCACCCCGTTTCCTCTTGAGGCAGCTCCTTCTCTTAGAACCCTCCTCCTCCTCCTAGTGGATTTGTGGCTTGGTCTAGGTGATCCTGGTCTGGCAGGGGGATTGGACTGGCTGAGGTCCCTTCCAATCCCTGATGTTCTGTGGCTCTGTGGAGGGAGGGGGAACACGGGCACCCTGGCTCCAGCAGAGCAGAGCCCAGCAGCCTTGTCTCTCAGCCCTCAGTCCTTGAAGGTTCTGTCCTTCAGCCGGCTCGTTGCTCGAGGAGTCGTCATCCGGGCAGCATCCAGGCAGCACAGAGACCAAATGAGAAGTAGAAAACATTCCTCCTCCTCCTCCTCCTCCTCATTTTGCTTCCAGCCTACGAGCTGCAGGAGTGCCCCGACCCGGAACCCTTCGCTAACGGTGTTGTGAGAGGCGCCGGCTACAACGTTGGCCAGTCCATCTCCTTCGAGTGTCTCCCTGGCTACCAGCTGATCGGCCACCCGGTCCTGACCTGCCAGCATGGCACCAACAGGAACTGGGACCACCCTTTGCCCAGGTGTGAAGGTATGGCCTTGGGGGCACCCCGAGAGCACCCAGACGGGCGGCTCTGGGCAGAGCAAAGGCCTCCAGCCCTCTGGAGCTCCCTGCTCTGACGGGCTGCTGCTGGGCTGAGGGGCTGTCTGAGTGCAGAAGCCTTGCTGGGGGCTGGGTGGGAGCACCCTGAGGTGCCGAAGGGTGATGCTGGGGGCTGGGTGGGAGCACCCTGAGGTGCCGAAGGGTGATGCTTGAGCCCTGGTCAGAGGGAGCACTGGGAACAGCTCAGGCCCAGGGTGCATCTCCTGAGTGTTTGAATCTCCTGTGATGGGTGAGGGCAGCCTCTGGCCGATGCTTTAGGCTCAAAGGGATCCAGGCTCGTGGCCATAAACCTCCTGTCTGCTTCATTTCCTCAGCGACATTCAGCTTCTGCTGCTGCAGGGGTGGTGAGTGAAGTCCCTGCAGCTCTGGGGGCTCTTAGATCACCTCTGTCTGTGGTGGCACCTACACAGAGACCCCCACGGGAGCCCTTCAGTAACCTCTGGTCTCCTTTTTGAAGGAGAAGGTTGTCTTCTGCTGGGAAGACCCAGCAGGCTGAAGGAGCTGGATCTGTGTTCCCCTCTTCCAAGCTCAAACATGCCCAGACTCCCTTTCCAGAGCCCAGCAGGGCTGGTTCAGCCTTTCCAAGGGGCTTCACCCTGTGTGGTTCTACTGGAGAAGGCTTCCCCGTGACCCCTTAAGAAGTTCAGGGCTGCTTATTGAAGATTTCCCTGTGTCTCCCAGGAGCACTGACCTTTCTCCCAGCCTCTGCAGCAGCTGCTCTGCAAGAGCCCTGCACTGGGGAAAGGCAGCGAGAGGTGATATTTTCCCTCTTTAAAGCCCTAAGCCCTTGAGCCCCAGAGAACACAGATCATAAAGAACTGAATCCTCTGCTGCTCTTTCGCTGGCGCCAGCGCTGCAGCAGGGATCAGGGATGCTCCTCTGCTGAGAGTCCTGGCTGGTGCTGGTGGGTGCAGCAGGGATGCTCCTCTGCTGAGAGTCCTGGCTGGTGCTGGTGGGTGCAGCAGGGATGCTCCTCCGCTGAGAGTCCTGGCCCAGCTGGGTGCTGCTGCTAGTGGGGATGAGACTGCTGGTGGTAGCAAGATGATGCCCTCATGATCCTGCCCTGGCAGGGGGATTGGACTAGATGATCTTTTGAGGTCCCTTCCAATCCCTAATGCTCTGTGGTTCTGTGATCTCCCTCGGGCATTGGCTCTGCCAGCTACAACCATCCAGTTTTCCTTCCTTTATGGTGTCTCTCAAGCAGCTCCCTTGCCCTGTGGTGTTTCTGAGAGCTGAGAGGGGTGAGGAGTTGGGCTTTGGACCATTTGCTCTTCTATCTGGGCACATCTGGTGAGCTCCTGGTGCTCTTCAAGAGAGCGCAGATCTCCCCCTGCTCTAGCAGTCACCTTGAATGGAGCGGGTTTGGTAGCAGCAGGCAGCGAGGGCTCGTTGCCTTGGGCTAGCCTTGGCCGTGCTGGTCACAGCTGAGAGCCCTTTTAATTAAAAGAGAAGCTGTAGCTGTGCAGCGAGTGCACGGAGGGTCCCGGCGGCGCTCCGCAGGCTGCCTGCTGCGTCCCCTCCGTGCTCCTTGGGTCCTTGGCTCCGAGCTCGAGCGGGTGGAGGTCCGTAGATGCTCGGGCCACAGGAGGAAGCAGAGCAGAGCCAGGCAGGGAAGATGTGGACCTGGGATTGAACCTCATGTCTACCCAGGGTCAGGCTGGTAGACATCTGTGGGTCTTCCTGAGCGGCTGGATCTAGGGGATCCTGCTCTGGCAGGGGGATTGGGCTGGATGGTCTTTCAAGGTCCCTTCCAACCCCTAATGTTCTATGAGTCTGTGTGAGTAAGGGTGTTAGCACTGCTCCTGCCTTCATTACGTGGTGCTGGGAGGGATAACGTGGTGGTCTAAGGCAGTGATTGGGTTAACAGAGCTGTGTGGTGGCTTCTAGAACAGGCTAATGCCTCTGGGCTGACCCCTGTGTCTCCTGTTCATGGAGGCTGCTGCAGATGTTCATAGAATCCTTCAGGTTGGAAGAGACCCCCCTGGGATCAGCAGGTCCAACCACCAATCCCACTCTACAAGGTCACCCCTACACCAGGTCCCCCAGCACCACATCTGAGTGACTTTTAGACTCATCCAGGGATGGGGCCTCACCCCCCCCCTGGGCAGCCCAGTCCAGGGCCTGACAGCTCTCTCCAGGAAGAATCTCTTCCTGATGGCCAGTCTAACCCTCCCCTGGTGGAGCTGGAAGCCCTTCCCTCTGCTTCTGTCACTAATGACCTGTGAGAAGAGCCCAGCACCTCTGCAGTGTCCTTCCAGGCAGTTGTAGAGGGTGATGAGGTCTCCTCTTCCCCAACCTGAACAGCCCCAACACCACATCTAAGAGTTGTCATCGTTCCCATTGAATGTCCCTGCCAGGGAGGCCCTGAAGCTGCTGCTCGTCCTTGGGACCTGCAGGGCCTGGGGATGTCCCCTCACGAGGCTGTCTCTCTCCCTGCAGTGCCCTGCGGGGGGAACATCACCACCCAGAACGGGACTGTGTACTCCCCTGGCTTCCCCAACCAGTACCCCAACTCCCAGGACTGCACGTGGCTGCTCACGGTGCCGGTGGGCTACGGGCTCCACCTCAACTTCACGCTGCTGCAGATGGAGCCCTACAACGACTTCATCACTGTGTGGTGGGTGCTGCGGGGGCTGAGCACTGGCTGGGGCTGCTGCTGGGGCTCCTTTGCAGCTGGGGGCCACAGCACCCCGCCGTCGGGGAGCAGGAGGGTCCTCTGGGGACGCTGGGATGAGGAGCTGGAGTTGTTTTAGCCAATAGGACCTTTAGGCTAAGGACTGTGTGCTGCAGGGGGCTACCAGAGCCAGCAGGGTGACTGTCACTGGTCGCTGCCAGTGTTCCCTTGCTGGAAATGCAGGGAAGGAGCGTGAGGTTGGGGATGGGGGTGATGAGGGGACAATCAGGCCGCTCACAGCGAGCGAAGGGCGTTGCAGCACCCGGCTGTGGTGGCAGGGGGTCCGGTGGCCGAGCCCCACCTCGTCCTGCTGGAGCTTTCAGCAGCCTGTCCCTGCATCTCAGCACTGCTCTGCTGAACGGGGTGAGGAGAGGTCTCAGGAAGCCTGATGGAGCTCGGAGAGGATGGTTGGGAATGGGAAGTGAGATCTTTTATCCCAGGCTGCTTTTAGCAGGAGGGCAGGAGCTGCCTTTTGCCTCCACATGCTCTGGCAGCTGCTGTGATGAGACTCTTCTTCTCCTTCTGTGCTCTGTGCCTGCCTGTGGAGAGAGGCTGGAGGAACCAAAACCCTCCCAGGCTGCACAGACAACGCTGGGATCGTGTTAGGGACCAGAACTGGCTGCAACCCCACTGCTCCCAGCTGCAGCTGGGGGCTCTGGTGTACGGGGGGCACAACCCTTCTGCGGTTCAGGATGTGGCCATGGATTTACTCCCCCCAGGAGCCTCACAGGCTGGGATCTTCGTTCCTCTCTGGAGAAGGGGAGAGGAAGGGTGTGTTAGCAGGCTCAGCCAGCCCAGGGAGCACAGAGGCTGCCCTGGCTGAGGAGCCTGGGGCCAGATCCTCGAGCTCTGAGCGCTCCATCGGTGCCTGACTCAGGAAAAGCTCCTCTGTCTCTGCCCTGGGAGCAGGGAGGGGACGAAACCCCTTTGCAAAAGTGGTCCTGGCCCTCCAGGCTCTGTAGATGAATGTGAAGCTCATGGCTGGAATTGTCTCCTGGGGAGCACTGCCCTGCCAGCAGAGCTGATCCCAGGGATAAAGGAGCAGGGAGGTGGGCTGGGGGTCCAGGTCAGCTGCCCAGGGAGCTGCTGCTGAGACTAGTGGGGCTGTAGGGAAGGGAGGCCAAGGTGTGGGAGGGTGCTTGCTGCCTGCAGGCAAAGATGGGCACTGATGCTCTCGTCTTTCTGCTTGTAGGGATGGTCCACAGCAGACAGCCCCCCAGCTCGGAGTGTTCACCGGCAACTCGGCCAAGAAGTCCGCGCAGAGCTCCTCCAACCAGGTCCTGATGAAGTTCCACAGCGACGCGGCCAACGGAGGGATTTTTGCTGTCTACTTCTACGGTCTGTGAGATGCTCAGGAGCTGCCTGGGGGCTGGCCTGTGCTGGGTGGTTCCTCCTCCCTAGTGCACGTGGGGTGCACAATCCAGGGACGCTGCCTCCACCCCTCCTAAGGCCTCCCCACTCTTGCTGGGGAGAAGTTTCCCCTCAGACCCAACCTGACCCTCCCCTGACACGACCTGACCCCATCTCCTCTGCTCCTATCCCCAGTCCTTGGGGAGAAGAGGCCAACCCCCACCTCACTGCAGCCTCCCTTCAGGCAGTTGTGCTCATGGAGCGGGAGGCTCTGCTCTGGTGTCTGGTGCCCGTGGTGCCCTGGCACCGAGGTGGCTGCGTGGCAGCATCTCATCTTCTCCCTGTTGCTCTTCCAGCCTACCAGCTCTTCAGGTGCCAGCCCCCAACCATCGTTCCCAACGCAGAAATCATCACCGAGAACGAAGACTTCAACATAGGTACCACCTCCCCTGTCCCCTCCATCCTCCTTCCCCGTCTCCAGCTGCAGGGGCTGCCTGAGGGAAGAGACTCACTCGCCCACCCCAGTCTGGGCTGGAGGAGCCCTGAGCGCAGGAGCTGTCACGGGCTGCACCTCCTCTTCTGCTTCTCCACTTCTGCAGCTGCACCTTCTACTCTGCTTCTGCACCTAAAGCACCTTTTATACTGCAGCTGCACCTTTGCTTTCTGCTTCTACATCTTTTACTCTGCTTCTACACCGCCTGTTCTGCCTCTACACCCTTTGTTCTGCGTCTTCACCTTCTGTTCTGCATCTAAAGTGCCTTTTACTCTGCTTCTGCATCTTTTCTTTTTGCTTCTACACCTCATACTCTGCTTCTACACCTGTTCTGCATCTAAAGTGCCTTTTACTCTGCATCTACACCCGTTCTTCTGTGTCCACACCCTTTATTTCTGCTTATACAGCCTTTATTTTCACATCTAAAGCACCTTTCATGCTGCAACTACACCTTTGCTTTCTGCTTCAACACATTTTATTCTGCTTCTACACCCTTTACTCTGCACCTAAAACACCTCTTATACTGCAGCTACACCTTTTCTCTCTGCCTGTACACCTTTTACTCTGCCTCTATACCATTTATTCTGCCTCTACACCTTTTCATTCTGCCTCTACACCTTTTTCTTCCACATCTACACCCTTTATTCTGCTTCTGCACCTTCTATTCTGGACCTAAAACACCTTTTATACTGCAGCTACACCTTTTCTTTCTGCTTCTACACCTTTTACTCTGTGTCTCCACCTTGTCTCTGGAGCCAGTGTGCTGGCAGAGGCAGAGTGGAGAGGTCTCTGCGCCCTGCACTACCCTCTTCCCATGGCTCAGCTTTCGTTCCAGGCTGGATCAGTGGTTCCCTGGGGTCAGGGTGGTTCTGTTCCTGTCTCCAGGCGACGTCGTGCGGTACCGGTGCCTCCCTGGCTTCACCTTGATGGGCAGTGAAGTCCTCACATGCAGGCTGGGCACCCACCTCCAGTTTGAGGGGCCTCCACCCACGTGTGAAGGTAAAGCTGGGGGGCTCCTGCGCCCTGTGCTGCCTCCAGGGGTGTTGTGGGGTCTCTGTGCTGCCTGGGATGGGCTTTGCCTCATGTGGAGTAGCCCTGGGTGGGTTAACCCAGACACTTTAAGCTCCCACTTGGCTGAGCAGGGGCTGAGCAGGGCTCTGACACCCCCCAAAATCATCAGCAGCGTCACCTGAACGCCCTGAGCTGGGGAAGGGAGGGAGGGATTTCTGTGCCAGCAGCTCGCCAGCGGCAGAGGAAGAGCAGGCTGCAGCAAAGGGAGCCCCCCAGTCAGGGAACACCCTCTCTGGGGGTGCTTTTGCTCCGTGGGTGACCTGGGACAAGCCTCTAGTTCCACATCTTCCTCTAACCCAGCCACGAAAGCTTCCAGGGACTCCTGCTGAGAGCTAAACATAAACCTCATCCCCTGCTGCCTCTCCCTCCCGCTCCTGCAGTGCAGTGTCCCATGAACGAGGTTCTGACGGACTCCACCGGCGTGATCCTCAGCCAGAGCTCTGTGGGCACCTACCCCCACTTCCAGACCTGCTCGTGGGTGGTGAAGGTGGAGCCGGGCTATAACATCTCCCTCACCATCGAGTACTTCCTGAGCGAGAAGCAGTACGATGAGTTTGAGATCTTTGATGGTAAGAGGTTCCCCAGTGTGACTCCAAAGGCAGCTGGGGAGGGTGAGGATGAAGCCAGCAGAGCTGGTTGGGCACTGGAGAGCTGGTTGGGCTCTCTACAGCTACGTGAGGGGAGGGTGGAGAGAGCTGGGGGTCAGTCTCCTCTCCCCAGTCACCGGTGACAGGACAAGAGGAACCAGCCTCAAGTTACCCCACGGGAGGGTGAGGTTGGCCATCAGGAGAAGCCTCTTCCCTGCTCAGGGGCTGGAACAGGCTGCCCAGGGAGGAGGGAGCCACTGTCCCTGGAGGGGTTCAACCACCCAGTAGCTGTGGCCCTGGGGAACAGAGCTGGGTAGGCAGGGTGTGGGGTTGGGGTGATGGTTGGACGGATGAGCTGGGAAGTGTCTTCCAACCTTAACGAATCCATGGCTCTTGGTGGAAGGTCCTGTGCTGCAGCTCCAGGCTCCTGCAGAGCATCAGAGCCTCGAGGGGCTGTGCAGGGCAGCTCCATCTCCTCCTCATTCCCTCCCTCCCCGCAGGTCCCTCTGGCCAGAGCCCACTGCTCCTGTCACTGAGCGGCAACTACTCGGCCCCGCTGACGGTCACCAGCAGCGGGAACAGGGTCTACCTGCGCTGGTCCTCGGATCACGCCTACAGCAGGAAGGGCTTCAGGATCCGCTACTCGGGTGAGAGCAGCCCGGGGGCAGGTTCCTCTGCCCGGGGGGGCCCTCTGGGCGGCCAGGAGGCTGCTGCACACCGCTGTGGAGGGGCAGAGGTGGCCACCCGTGCCCGCAGCGGCTGCCAAGGCTGGGCAGGCAGAGGAGCCGGGCTGGCTCGGAGCTGCTGAGGCTGGGCACGGCGGGTTTCTTTCCAGCAGCCCTGGAGCTCTGGCTGGTTTCTCAGCTGCTCTTAGGGGTCAGAAGGAGCAGATGGGATGAGAGGAAACAGCCTCGAGTTGCTCCAGGGGAAGGTTAGGTGGTCCCTGCCCAGGGAGGGGGTGGAATCGCCATCCCTGGCCGTGTTTGACACTCCAGGGGGATCTGGAGCTTAAAGAGAGAGTTGGGGCTGTTCAGCCCGGAGAGGAGAAGGCTCCAGAGGGACCTTCTAGTGACCTTCCAACCCCTGAGAGGGGCTGTCAGAGGGCTGGGGAAGGCTGCTCCCAAGGGCAGGGAATGAAAGGACAAAGGGTGATGGTTTGAAGCTGGGAAAGGGCAGAGTGAGGCTGGACAGGGGCACAAAGTTGTTGAAGCTGAAGATGGGGAATCCCTGGACCAGGCTGCCCAGAGCCCAGATGGAGACCCCATCCCTGGAGCCATCCAAGGTCAGGCTGACTGGGGCTGTGGGCAACCTGGTCTGGTGAGAGATGGCCCTGCTGGGTGTAGGAGAGCTGCACTGGCTGCCCTTTGGAGCTCCCTTCCAACCCAACACAGTCCATGACTCTATGACTGGGGACAGGGTTGGGCAGTTGGGCTAATGGTTGGGCTCGATGGGCCTAAAGGTCTTTTCCAAGCTCAGTTCCGAGGCAGACATCCCCCAACGTAGGAGTCTGTGCTCAGGAGCTGCTTGGTGCACGAGGCACCACGACCACGGGGCCGTTTGCGCTCTGCTCAGACCTTCTGCCGCAGCAGCTCCCATGGGAGCAGCCCTGGGGGCTCGTGGCTGCTGACTCAGCACAAGCCCTGCTGCTGGAGGCTGAGAATTCCTTCAGATGAATCTCTGTGCCTGGGAACTTGGCAAATCAGCGCTGAGGGCCGGCGTGAGACCGGCTGAGGACTTGCCAGCACGTCCTAAATAAATGATGACCCTGGTCGGAGCAGGAATCGGGTCTGATTTAATCATCGGGCATTAGTCTTCCCTGCTGGAGCTGGGTGGGGCTGCAGTGGGCCACCCTGCACCCTTCTCCCCCTTTGCCTTTGTCCCTCAGAAGTTCTCAGCGTCTTCTGCAGCCTCTGGTTGTGGGAAGGAAACAAATTTGAGTTCTGCCCACTCAGGGACCCATTGATCTCCTTCTGCCCTTCTCCCTGCAGCCTCCTGCAGCCACCAGGGTTGTTGGAAGGGAGGAAGGGAATTTGGGTTCTGCCCCTCCAGGGACCCACTGATGTCCTTCTGCTCCTCTCCCCAGCTCCCTACTGCAGCCTCCCACAGCCGCCAGCCCACGGGCTCCTCCTCAGCCAGACAGGGCTGCAGCCGGGCAGCACCATCCGCTTCGGCTGCGACTCGGGCTACCGGCTGGTTGGCCACAGCACCAGCACCTGCACCCAGCACCCTCAGGGCTACTTCCACTGGAACGAAGCCATCCCTCTGTGCCAAGGTGAGAGCAGGCAGGCGTGAGGATCTGGGAGGGACTGGTGGAGGTACAAACCTCTTGGAATTCCCCCGGTTCCGCGTGGAGAGCAGGGTGGGCGCTGAGGGAGCTCCTCCTGGATCCCAGTCCAGGATGACTGGATGAGCAAGGAGGGAAGGGGATAACTGGGAGCGTTTGGTGTGGTGAGGGATTAGAAAACAGTCTGTGAGAAGGCTGCTGCTGCAGGAGTGTTTGAGCTCTCGGGCTAGTCCCAGCCTGGCCTCGGTTAGGGATGGGAGAAGCTGCTGCTTGGAAGAACCTGGAATCACAGACTCGGAGCATTAGGGACTGGAAGGGACCTCGAAAGATCATCCAGTCCCATCCCCCTGACGCACCGGGCTCCAGGGGACCGAGTGCTGGGGCTCCTGGAAGCTGCCCAGGGAGAGCGGAGGCAGCGCAGGCAGCATCTCTCGCTGCGGTGGCTGCAGTGGTGGCCAGTGCGAGCCACAGGGAAGCACGAGGGTGGTTCAGCGGAGCCTTGGAGACAGATGAATCCCTGCTCCCGAGTCCCTTGGTCCCTTTGGAACAAGAGGAGGTGGGGGGCTGCGCTCTGGGTGCTCTTGGGTCTGGCCTCTGACTGTGGGGATGGGGGCGACCACCGAGTGCTGGGAGCAGGAGGATGAAGCACCCGGTGAGAGCAGCAGGCGCCAGGGGCTGTCATGGCAACTGAGCCTGCTGGTCCTCAGCCCAGTGCAAGGGATTTCTTGCTGTGCTGCGTCGCTCCTGAGGCGAATTGGGTACCAGCCCTAGGAGGGGGGTCTCTCCTGGCCCCAGGGGGCTGGAGTCTCCATCCTGGTCTCCATCCTGGTCCTGCTCAGCCTGACATCTGCAGAGGTGTCACGGTCTGGGAGTGGGTTGTAAGCGTGAGGGTGTGTGGGGAGAGGATGTCCCTGGTGAGGCATCACCTCACAGCAGTGATTCAGAGCAGAAGCAGCCCCTGAGCAGCGGTTCCCAGGCTGCCAGGGACCACCATGGCTGTGCTGGGGGGGTCCTGTGGTGTTGCTTGGCTCCTCAGGTGTGCTCTACGGGTGGCACTCTTCCCACACCCACCCCGTGGGAGCTGCCTGAGAAGCCCTAAACCCACTCCACACCCCAAACCCTCTTTTGGAAGAGTCATTGAGGAGCAGAGCCTGCTGCTCACGCTGGACCCTGAGCTCGAAGGAGCCCCGTTGGGGAAGTCACCGTGTCTCCATTTCCCTGTCTTCACAGCAGGAGTCTTAATTCTGGCCGCTGGTTTTGGGGTGGGTGGGTGGATGGGTGGGCGCAGGAGGTGACGGAGCAGCGATGCCGAGGCTGTAGGAGGATTCTTGGCGGAGCAGCTCCCCCGCCTGGCCTCGGGCAGCTGCGAGCCAGGGCTGCCTCTGCTCTTCCTCCCTGTTGCAGAGGCAGCAAGAGGATGTCCTGCGGGGAAGGGCCTCGTGTTGGCACAACGGGGTCATCTCAGACCCTCCTCTGTCTCTGCTGCCTGTTTGGAAGCTGCTCTGTTTTTCTGGAAGCTGCAGTCTCTCTTTCGTGGCCTCTGTCCCTTCTCCCAGCACATCCTCTTCGAGTCATCCTGGAGGAATCATCAAGCCCAGCAGCTCCCTAACCCCCAGACCATGGCCTCAAGTGCTCGAGCTGCTTGGGTTTTAAACCTCTCCAGGGATGGGGACTCCACCTACCTGGGCAGCCTGTTCCAGTGCCCAGCCACTGTCTCAGGAAAGAACTTCTTCCTAAGATCCAACCTAAACCTCCCCTGATGCAACTTGAGGCCATTTCCCCTGCTCCTATCATTCGGAATTTGGGTGAAGAGCCCAGCAGCAGCCTCACTGCAGCCTCCCTTCAGGGAACTGTAGAGAGAGCAGGGAGGTCTCCCCTCAGCCTCCTCTTCTCCAGGCTGAGCAGCCCCAGCTCCCTCAGCCTCTCCCCACCAGCCCTGCTCTCCAGACCCCAACCCAGCCCCAGCTCCCTCAGCCTCTCCCCACCAGCCCTGCTCTCCAGACCCCAGGGCAGCGTCAGGCTTCCTCAGCAGCTGCTTCTTTTCCTGGATGCAGCATCAGAAAGTGAGGACAGGAGAGGGGACGGGTGGAGGTGGAGGAGCTGCAGGACTTCCCAGAGCCCTCCAGCTCCTGGCCCAATTGGTATTCAGCGTGGCTGCTCGTCTAGACACCCAGCCTCGTGGAGAGATCCACCGGGCTCCTGAGCTGGACGAGGTGCCGTCCGTGTGATTATCGCTTCACCCGGGGATGCGCCCGGCGGTGCTAACAGCACCCGGCCGGGTCCCTCACACCTCTCAGCAGCACCAGGGCTGAGCTGATGTGCTCCAGCCCCGGGCTCTGGCTGGCTCCCGAAGCGGTCGTGGGGTCAAGTCATCTTGGAGCTGGAGTGCTGGAAAGTTCTGGTGGTTGTGCTGAGGCTCTCACAGGCAGTTTGGTCTCTTGGCAGTGGCCACATCCCCAGGAGGAGGCTTTTCTGAGGGTGCTGATGGCCTCACCCTTTCCTTTAACAGGATGAGGAGTGGCCAGATGCCTTTAGAGCAGGTTTCAAGTGCAGGCGATCGCGTGGGTTAGGGGGTGGCCCCCAGCTCGGCGCTCGCCAGCTGCTCTCAGTGCCCTGCAGAGGCTGGTGGTCTCACAGTGATGGATGTGCAGGTCCTGGGGTGCTCTTCCCCCTGCTTGTCTGGGAGGGTGGGCTGTGCATTTCCACTCCCAGCACGATGGGCTCCCCCAGAGCCTCAGAGAGGGGTGGGAGCCAACGTGGTGTCTGTGGAGGCAGCTCTGGGTTTGGTTTCCCAGCCCTTCTCAGTGCTGATGGGGGTGAAAGCACAGACTGGAGTGACAGGTGCCCCAGCAGTGGGGAAGAGGAGAGGAGGATTTGTCACTCACTGCAGAGCTCTGAGGCACGAAGGGACCTGCTCCTGCTCTGTCTGGAAGAGCCTCTGATCTTTCCGTGACCCTTTGCTGCCCGGTTTGGCCACAGAGCTGAGACCACAAAGCAGGGCTGGTGCAGAGCAGCTTCTCCCACCCCGAGCTGCCCTCTGCCTTCGTGCCTGGTTACTGGGGGGTCTTTCCCCCCGACTTCACCCCTCACTTCTCAGCTGCCTTTATCCTCCCTGTGGCCACACCACTGTCACACAATCTGCTGCCTTACGAGGTGCAGAAGTGCTGCTGGAAGGAGGCTTCAGGATGTAAATCCAGCCTGTTCCTGCAGCTGAATCCTTCCTCTCTGTGGGAAAACTTGTGGCTCTCAGGTGGGGGGGTTGAGTTCCAGATGCTGTGGAAAGTGAGAGCCAGCTGCTGGAGAAAAGAGCTGGAGTCTCCTCCATCAGGGATTGGTGCTGGGCACTGGCTGTGCTGGTTCTGCACTGGTAAGCTGGAGCTGCAGGTCTGATCCTCACCGAGAGCTGGATGTTCAGTGCAGCTTCTGGGGCTCAGTCTGGGGCTGGAGCTCTGGTGCCTGGGCTGTCACGGAATCTCAGAACATGAGGAATTGGGAGGGACCTTGAGAGATCACTCCGTCCAGTCCCCCTGCCACAGCAGGATCCCCGAGATCCAGCCGCACATGAACAGTCTGGGAGGGTTTGAAATGTCTCTGGAGAAGGAGACTCCACAACCCCCCGGGCAGCCCCTGCCAGGGCTCTGGCACCCTCACAGGGAAGAAGGTCCTTCTCACAGCAATGGGGAACCTCCTCTGCCCTTGTTCTAGTCCATTCAGTGTCTCCCCGCCCAGCTCTCCAGCCTGTCCAGGTCCCTCTGGATGGCCACCCAGCCTGCTGGGGTGTTGGCCACAGCTCGCCACAAATCTGCAGTCTGACTGGAGCCAGACTGATGCCTCAGCTGTGGTTCGCTGGGTTCTGCTCTGTCCTTCCAGCTCTGTCCTGTGGCGTGCCCCGTGCCCCGCGGAACGGCGTTGTCTTTGGCAAGGAGTACACGGTGGGCACCAGGGCCGTGTACCAGTGCAACCAGGGCTTCCAGCTGCAGCCCGGGGAGCAGCCCAGCGCCGAGTGTCTGCACACGGGGCTCTGGAGTAACGGCAACCAGCCCCCGCAGTGCGTGGGTGAGTGACTTTGGGGGGCCCTTCCGCGGGGCCGGGCTGCACCGAGGGACCGCTCTGATCTCGCTCCTTCTCTTCTCCTCCCTGCCTGTGGGCTACTAGCCGTCACCTGCCCGGACATCAACAGCATTGCGGTGGAGCACGGCCGCTGGCGCCTGACCTACGAGATCCACTACCACTACAACGCCCAGCTCATGCTCATCTGCGACCCTGGCTACTACTACACCGGCCAGCGGGTCATCAGGTGCCAAGCCAACGGCAAGTGGAGCATCGGAGAGCCCATGCCCACCTGCAAAAGTAAGAGCTGCAGTGGGGTGGGATGGCTTCCTCACAGGGTGGCAGCTCTCCCGTCCCTCCTGCCCCCCTTTGTCTCTGGAGATGCAGCCGCCAGCTCTCCTGACAGATGTCGTTTTACCCCCGTTTGCTCCCCAGCCACATCCAGGAGCAGGAGCCCGACCTCCTTTTATTTCTCCATCATTATTGCCACCTAAATACAAACGACAGGATCTTGGCAGCGCACGAAGGTCGGGGGCACCTAGCGTGAGGCTCTTGATGCCTTGCTGAGCGTGGAAGCTCCAGAGGGTTTGCAGACAGGGAAGGGAGATGAAAGAAAGAGCTGAAGTTCAGGGCTGGAAACTGCCTTTGTAGGAAGCACAGAATCACAGGACATTAGGGTTTGGAAGGGGCCTCCAAGGATCAGCCAGCCCATCCCCCTGCCTCAGCAGGATCCCCTGGAGCCAGTTGCACAGGAACAGCCCAGGAGGGTTTGAAATGTCTCCAGAGAAGGAGACTCCACCCTGGGCAGCCCCTGCCAGGGCTCTGGCACCCTCTCTGGGAGGAAGCTGAGACTGGGAGGACACTCGGGTGCCGGCTTCTCTTGCAGTTATCTCCTGCGGAGACCTGCCGACGCCGCCCAACGGGAACAAGATCGGGACGCTGACCAGCTACGGGGCCACGGCCATCTTCTCCTGCAACACCGGCTACACCCTGGTGGGCTCCCGCGTGCGGGAGTGCATGGCCAACGGGCTCTGGAGCGGGGCAGAAGTGCGCTGCCTGGGTAGGTGCCGCGCGGAGCTCAGGGGCCCTCGCGTGGTTTCGGCTGCTGCTCTGGCCCCGTCGATGGCTGCAGCCGGGGCTGCCGCGCGGTGCCCTCGCCACGGGCTCCTGGTGAGTGCCCCCGTCTCCCCCTCCCCGCAGCCGGGCACTGCGGCGTCCCCAGCCCCATCGTCAACGGGCAGATCAACGGGGAGAACTACAACTACCGCGGCAGCGTCGTCTACCAGTGCAGCCCCGGCTTCCGCCTCATCGGGATGTCGGTGCGGATCTGCCAGCAGGACCACCGCTGGTCGGGGAAGACGCCTGTCTGTGTGCGTAAGTATGGTGTGGGGCGCCCTGAGCCCCCTGGGTGAGCCCAGTCGGCACTGGGGCGGGCACGGGGGGTCCTGACGAGGGAGGGTCAGGGCAGGCACCGCCCCGCCGCGCACACACTGCGGGCGTCCCCATCCTGGAGGCTGGCTGTCCCCATCCTGGAGGCTGGCTGTCCCAGTTTGGGTCATTTGTCCCAGTTTGGACTTCTCAGAATTGTTGAAGCACAGCAGCAGCCCAGGGATGCTGCTACAGTGAAGGGGAGTCGCCTGGACCACCTGGACTTGGTCTGGGTGGTCCTGCTGCAGCAGGAGGATTGGACTAAATGATCTTTCGAGGTCCCTTCCCATCCCTGGTGTTCTGTGGTCCTGTGATTCTGTGACAAAGCTGTGTGAGCAGAGAGCAGGAAAGGGCCAGGAGAGCGAGTGGAAAGAACTGCTGAGGAGCCCAAGTGTCTTCACCTCCCCCTTTTCCTCTCCTGGTGTGAAACAGCCACTGCTGGAGCAGAGGAGGTTCCCCATCAGTGTGAGAAGGACCTTGTTGGCAGTGAGGGTGGCAGAGCCCTGGCAGGGGCTGCCCAGGGGGGTTGTGGAGTCTCCTTCTCTGGAGCCACTTCAAACCCTCCTGGACTGTTCCTGTGCAACTGGATCTGGGGGATCCTGCTGTGGCAGAGGGATGGGATGATCTTTCCAGATCCCTTCCAATCACAGAGTCACAGTCCCTAGTGTCCTGTGATTCTCTGCCACTCGAATTAAGGAGGTGCTGATGATCTCAGCTGGGTTCAGTGGTTCAGCAAGTGTTTGAGGTCAGCAGGAGTCTCAGGGTTGATGTGTCTCAGGGTGGGTTTTTTATGGTCTCCACAGAACTGATCAGGTTGGAAAAGACCTTCCAGCTCATCAAGTCCAGCGCTGAACCCAACTGTCCCAACCCACCCTAAACCCCATCCCTGAGCTCCAGGTCTCCCTGACTGTGAAACACGGCCGGGGTGGGGATTCAGCCCCCTCCCTGTGCAGCCTGTTCCCCTTCCATGGAGAAGTTTTCCCTTGGAAGCTTTTTCCAGTGGATGACCTTAGGCCAAAACACCCCCCACAAGTAACTTCTCCTGTTTCTAACTCACAGCCATCACTTGTGGCCACCCCGGCAACCCGGCCAATGGCTTGACCCAAGGGAACCAGTTCAACCTGAACGACGTGGCCAAGTTCGTGTGCAACACGGGCTACCGCCTGGAGGGAGCATCGCAGTCCCAGTGCTTGGCCAACGGCCAGTGGAGCAGCACCCTGCCCGCCTGCCGCGGTGAGTCCTCTCCTCCACCTGCTCCACGCTCCGAGACACCGACCCTTAGGGCTTGGAAGGGAGCTCCAGAGGTCATCCAACCCCTCTGCTCAGGCAGGATCACAGAGCCTAGGGCAGGTCACCCAGAGCATTGTCGACACTCTTCGGTTGGAGGAGACCTTTAAGGTCATTGAGTCCAACTGTTAACTCAGCACTGCCAGGTCTTCCTCCTGGGGTTCCTGAGACCCAGCTTGATGCTGACCGTAAGCCCCTGTAGAACAAGTCTTGGGGGCCCTCAGGAGTGTGCAGGGGACGGCTGAGCTCCGAGGGCTCAGCAAACCTCTCCTCTCCCGCTGGGCTTCACTCAAAGCTCTTCATGGCCCTTCCAAGACATCCAGGTGTGTGGTGCAGGTGGGCAGGGGACACAGCATCCCAGCAGAGCTGTAGCACAGGTCAACCCAGTTACCCTAAACCAGTCTGCGCAGGGCAAGCGCCGTGGCCCTGGCACAGAGCTGCCCTGTGGGCTCAGCCCTCGAGGTCACCGAGCAGATGCCCTGCCCTCCCTGCACTCCCACCCTCTGAGCATCCAGTATCTCCGTCGATACTGCCGATGCGTGGCTGGAGAAACGGGCGGATCTCAGCTGGGTCACGTCCCAGTGTGGGCCCAGAGAGGCAGGTTCTGATGCTGAACCCCCCAGCACCGCCTCTCCTCTCTGTTACCCTCTTGTAACAAAGCTCTTCTCTTTCCACACCCCAAAAACCCACCCCAGCACCCCCCCTTGCACCTGGCCGTTCCCAGCCCTCCCCTCCCTTCCCCTGCTGGCTGTTGGCCACCCGGTGCCGGTGCTGACGCCCCGTGGTCTGGTTTGTTGTGTGTTGGGTTTCGCCTGTTGTCTCGTTCGCAGTCGTGAACTGTTCTGACCCCGGGCACCTGGAACACAGCGTCAGGCAAGTGCAGCCGAGCGGCCCTCACAGGTTCAGCTTTGGAACAACTGTCTCGTATCAGTGCGGCCACGGATACTACCTGCTGGGCACCCATGTCCTTACCTGTCAGGGCGATGGCACTTGGGACCGGGCCCTCCCACAGTGTCTTCGTAAGTTCCTCAGAACCCTGCTCTCCCGTCCCCGCCTCTCCCCAGCACCCCCCGACCAGTGTGGGGCTCGAGTGGTGATGTGAGAAAGCAGGAGCTTCTAGCCCAAGGGGTCCCCGGGGCCAGTGTGGGGCACCTCAGCACAAGGGAGATGTTGAGGGGCTGGAGTGAGGGCAGAGAGGGGCAACGGAGCTGGAGAAGTGCCTGGAGAATCAGTCTGATGGGCAGAGAGATGGAGACAGTTGGGGCTGGTTAGGGTGAGGAAGAGGAGGCTGAAGGGAGCCCTCATCGCTCTCCACAACCTTCTGAAAGGACTCTGCAGAGATGCTGGTGCTGGGCTCTTCTCACAGGTCATCAGTGACAAAAGCAGAGGGAAGGGCTTCCAGCTCCAACAGGTCAGACTGGTCATCAGGAAGAGATTCTTCCTGGAGAGAGTGGTCAGGGACTGGGATGGGCTGCCCAGGGAGGGGGTTGAGTCCTCATCACTGGAGGAGTCTATAAGTCGCTCAGATGTGGTGCTGGGGGATCTTGTAGAGTGGGGTTAATGGTTGGACTCTCTGATCCCAGGGGTCTTTTCCAGCCCGAGTGATTCCATTATTCCAGTGGCTTCACTGGTCTTGGCTTCACCCCCGAAGATGTGGTTTGAGGGCAGAAATCCTAGTAGGGGCAGTTCCCCATGACAGGGGAAGGTGGGTCCCATTGGAGCTTCAGTAAGACTGTTGTGGGTGGAGAGGGGCAGGAGGACTCGTGCAGGTCTCTGTAGGATGTCCTGTACAGCTGGCCTGACCCGGCTGCGTCCTCATACCCCAGCGCATCCCCAGGGCTTGGAGGAGGGGAAAGGACAGTGGGATGGTGGATCAGCCCAGCAAGGCAGCTGCTTGAGAGGCTTCAGGCTGGAGCAGAGGAGGTTCCACATCAGTGTGAGAAGGACCTTGTTGGCAGTGAGGGTGCCAGAGCCCTGGCAGGGGCTGCCCAGTGGAGTTGTGGAGTCTCCTTCTCTGGAGATGTTTCAAACCCTCCTGGACTGTTCCTGTGCAACTGGATCTAGGGGATCCTGCTGTGGGAGGGGGGTTGGACTGGATGATCTTTCGAGTTCCCTTCCAATCCCCAATGTTCTGGGATTCTGTGTGATTCATGTCCTGACCCTTGGCTATGTTTTTCTTAGGGTAAGATGCTCCATCCCTCTTGCAGGGTCTCCCATCCCTCTTGCAGGGTCTCCCATCCCTCTTGCAGGGTCTCCCATCCCTCTTGCAGGGTCTCCCATCCCTCTTGCAGGGTCTCCCATC
>VXBP01005577.1:243613-289578 GCA_013400115.1 Rhinopomastus cyanomelas
CAGAGCCCTGGCAGGGGCTGCCCAGGGGGTTGTGGAGTCTCCTTCTCTGGAGATGTTTCAAACCCTCCTGGACAGTTCCTGTGCAACTGGATCTAGGGGATCCTGCTGTGGCAGGAGGATTGGACTGGATGGTCTTTCAAGGTCCCTTCCAACCCTTGATGTTCTGGGATTCCGTGTGATTCATGTCCTGACCCTTGGCTATGTTTTACTTAGGGTAAGATGCTCCATCCCTCTTGCAGGGTCTCCCATCCCTCTTGCAGGGTCTCCCATCCCTCTTGCAGGGTCTCCCATCCCTCTTGCAGGGTCTCCCATCCCTCTTGCAGGGTCTCCCATCCCTCTTGCAGGGTCTCCCATCCCTCTTGCAGGGTCTCCCATCCCTCTTGCAGGGTCTCCCATCCCTCTTGCAGGGTCTCCCATCCCTCTTGCAGGGTCTCCCATCCTCTTGCAGGATGCTTCATTCCCCTCTAGGACACCCCAACCCCACCTGCCGTTGTGGTTTGCAGAGAGAACTGGTTGCTTCTGGGTGGCTGCTCTGGCCCCAGGGGTGTCTCTGTTAGGACAGACAGACACAAAACCCTCACGGTGGTCTCAAGCTGTAGGAGAAACCCCCGTCCACATCTCTGTCCCAGACGGTGGTGGTGCTGTCCCTGTCCCACCCTGGAGCAAACCAAGGTCTGAAGAGCGTTTGGAGCTGGCACAGGGCTGCCCGGTTTGCTGCTGGCAGAGGCAGGAGCAGCCCCAGCACCACTGGGAAGTCCTGAGGGAGGCTAAAGGTGCTGAGGCCCCACTCCCTGCAGCTGTTCCAAAGCCACAGGCATCACGTTCTGCTGATTCCTTGCATCATCCCCCGACACCCGGTCGCGCAGAGTCGGTTCGGGCACCTTCTCCCTTCCCTCGTCGGCAGCATGGCACCCGCTTCCTGCACTGGCCCCGGGCAACTGGCAAGCGAGAGCCACGGGAGCTCCGGGGTGGGGGTCACCCCGTGCAAACACCCGACCCTGAGAGCTCAGGCTGCCCTCACCCTGCAGCTCTGCAGCCAAGTGAGGGGGATCTCCTCCCTTAAAGCACTGAGCACCCGCTGCTCTGGAGGACCCGTGGGCAGCCCCAAGACCTTGGAGACTGGGGTTGGTTTTGCAGCTGGTTGTCTGGGGTTGTGGGCTCACCAAGAGAAGTAGGAGGTGTTGGCAGGTCCTTTGGTTTTACAGAATCACAGGGCTGGAAGGGAGCTCCAAAGGGCAGCCAGGCCAAACCCCCTGCACCAAGCAGGGCTATCTCTCCCCAGACCAGGTTGCCCTCAGCCCCAGCCAGCCGGACCTTGAATGACTCCAGGGGTCAAGCCTCCACTCCCTCTCTGGACAGCCTGTGCCAGGGATCCCCCAGATTCAAGACCTTTTTCCTCCTGTCCTCTGCCCTTTTCCAGCTTCAAACCATCACCCCTTGTCCTGTTGTTCCCTGCCCTTGGGAGCAGCTTTCCCAGCCTTTTGACAGCTCCTCTCAGGGGTGGGGAGGTCTCCAGAAGGTCCCTCCTCTGGAGTCTTCTCCTCTCTAGACTGAACACCCCAACTCTCTCAGCCATATCTAAACCCTGTGAGCCCTCTGTGGGGTTGATAGCTGGGTACCTCAAATGAGCAGCGTTTTAGAAGCCATAACTGAAGAAGGGTGATGCCAGATGAGCTTGTGTGGCAGATGCCATTTCCTGCCTCTGTCTGAGGGAGCAGAACAGACCTCAGAGGGCTGGGGGAGCAGCCAGTCCAGTAAGAACAGGAGAGCAGAAGCTGCAGCCTCCACGCTGCGCCTGCAGATCCTTTCAAAGCCTCGATCCCGGCTGTTGAAGCTGATGCTGCTGGGGCGTCTGCTGAGAGACTGTTAGTTCCTGTGGGAGCTGGAGTGTTAAAGCTGTGGGACCCATGGAGCTGTGGAGAGCAGTGAGGTCTCCCCTCAGCCTCCTCTTCTCCAGGCTGAGCAGCCCCAGCTCCCTCAGCCTCTCCCCACCAGCCCTGCTCTCCAGACTCCTCACTTGGTGGGTTCTGGGTTTGAGCTGCCAGGGCTCCCTGTGGCCACCTCAGACAGGCAGTGCACGGCAGGCAGTTGCCCTGTGGCTGAGGCTCTGCTGTGTCTCTTGCAGTGGTCTCCTGTGGCCACCCCGGCTCCCCGCCCCACGCTCAGATCTCGGGTGACAAGTACACCGTGGGCTCGGTGGTCCGCTACAGCTGCCTGGGCAAGAGGACCCTGATCGGCAACTCCACCCGCATGTGCCAGCTCGACGGGCGCTGGAGCGGGTCCCTGCCCCACTGCTCAGGTGAGGGGGAGCTGGGGGGGACTGGGTAGGGGCATCAAATCTGTTGGGTTGGGGAGACCTTCAAAAGGCAGCCAGTCCAACCCCGCTGCACCCAGCAGGGCCGTCTCTCCCCAGACCAGGTTGCCCACAGCCCCAGCCAGCCTGACCTTGACTGGCTCCAGGGATGGGGATGCTTCAACGACTTGTTCCTCCTGGCCAGCCTCACTCTGCCCTGTTCCAGCCTCATCCTGTCATTCCCTGCCCTTGAGAACAGCCCCATCCTACACTCCCCACCCTTTTATCCTTGAGCTGGAGAAACCCACCATCTGCAGAGGGGGGACTGGTGTCACCGTGTCTCTGATCTCCTGCAAGTCGGCTGCTGAGCCCCAGCAGAGGGTGAAGCTCTAAACGAGTCCCCACAGCACCTGTCTGTGGTAGGAGTCGTCCTGCATCCTACAGCAGGGCTTGTCCTGGGTCCTGCCTGCAGCACCCGACCCTCTTTCCTCCCTCTCTCCAACAAGAGACGCTCAGGTGGCCCCTTTGCAGGGGCTGACGTCTGCTGTCCCAGTGGGAGCTGGTGCAGCCAGCCTCCCCGCCATCACGAGACCAGTTTGGCGTCACAAGTCCACCCCTGCTCCCCTGCTGGAGCATCTGTGGCTGAAGAGACTCCCCAGAGCGAAGGAGGACTCGGTTTGAAGTCGTGGGGGGCCGTGGGAGTCGTCGCCCAGCCCTCCTGAACTGGGGCTGCTGGGGTCTGTTCCCCAGCAGAAGGGGGCAGGATGCTGGCCCAAGCCCCCTCCCCAACTCTCCTCCCAGAGCCGGGCGAAGCAGGATCTCGGCTGGAGCAGAGCATTTGGGACGAGTGTTCATTTTTAATCACTCCCTCAGGTTGAGCAGCTCCACTTGACCAAGTTTAACCTCCCCTTTGCAAGGGAGGAGGAAATGAAGCGCGGAGCCGTCCTCCTGTTCGCAGGCGCTGCGGCTGCAGCTGCTCCGGGGGGGTTTCTGCTCCACTTTGTGCCTTCCCCCCTCTGTCTCCCCTGTCAGCTCTGAAGGAGGATTTTGGGGAACGTTCAGCGTTACCCTGTTCAGTTCCTGCTGATGTCTGCTGCAGGTGATGCTGCTGGGTGACTCAGGCTGATGGTGTTGGAGCGCTCACCTCTGCCCGGGGTTCCCACCTGGGGGCTCACAGAGCCTCAGGGATTGGAAGGGACCTCGAAAGATCATCCAGTCTCATCCCCCTGCCACAGCAGGATCCCCCAGATACAGTCACACAGGAACAGTCCAGGAGGGTTTGAAACATCTCCAGAGAAGGAGACTCCACAGCCCCCCTGGGCAGCCCCTGCCAGGGCTCTGCCACCCTCCCTGCCAACAAGGTCCTTCTCACACTGATGGGGAACCTCCTCTGCTCCAGCTCACACCTGCTGCCCCTTGTCCTGTCACTGGGTGCCCCTGAGCAGAGCCTGGCTCCATCCTCCTCACACCCACCCTTCACATCTTGATCAACATCCATGGGGTCACCCCTCAGGCTCCTTTTTTCCCAGCTCCTTCAGCCTCTCCTCAGCAGGGAGCTGCTCCCCTCCCTCCCTCCACCAGCCCTGTGGCTCTGTGCTGGGCTCTCTCCAGCAGCTCTGTGTCCTTCTGGAGCTGAGGGTCCCACAGATGAACACAAGATCCCAGCTGATGTCTCTCCAGGGCAGAGTAGAGGGGGTGAGAATGTCTCTCGATCTGCTGACCACCCCCCTTCTTATCCACCCCAAGATGCCACTGGCCTTCTTAGCCACCAGGGCCCATTGCTGGCTCCTGGCCATCCTGCTGGCCCCCATGACTCCCAGGTCCCTTTCTCCTCCAGTGCTCTCCAGTAGCCCAGTCCCCAGCCTATACCAGTACTGGGGGTGGTTCTGGCTCAGGCAGAGGCTCTCCTGTTCCAGCCAGCCCCAGGCAGGGTGGAGATGCAGAGCAGTCAGTTCCCCACCGCCTGCAGAAGAGCCCTCCGGTGGGACAGCAGGTCTCACAAGGCAGAGCAGAGGCTGCTGGCAGAGGTCACTGTGCAAGAGGCGTTGCTGAGCCTGGAGCCTCCCCTCTAGCCACAAGTGGACCTGCTACAGGTGGCAGCGCTGGGGCAGGACCTGCAGCCGGCATCGTCATCGCTGTGGGAGTGAAGCAGCCTCTGCTGGCTCTGGGGCTGTTAGTGGAGGAAGCCAGGAGGAGCAGGCAGCTGTGGCCTGGGCCTGTGTCAGGCAGCAGGGAGGTGGGAGCTGCACCAGCCTGCTCTGCAGGGAGCCCTGTGAGCTGCTGCTGCTGCTGCAGCCCCTTTCTCAGCTGCACCCCTCCTGCCTCTGAGCTCCAACCCCAGCGGTGCAGGCTCAGCGGCGAGTGCCGAGGGGGCTTGGAGCAGGGTTGCTGCTGGGTGGGAGACCATCTGCCTGACTGGTGGCCCAACCCCACTGCTTGCTCACGCTGTGCTCTCTTCTTGGCAGGAGGCAGCCAGGGGGTGTGTGGTGACCCGGGGATCCCCTCGCACGGCATCGGGCTGGGAGACGAGTTCGACGTGGGCAGCGTGGTCCGGTTCAGCTGCGAGCCCGGTTACACCCTCTGCGGCTCCTCCGAGAGGACCTGCCAGGCCAACGGCTCCTGGAGCGGCACCCAGCCCGAGTGTGAAGGTACCTGATCCCTACAGCTGGCCACCACCAGCCAGCTCATCCCCTTGGGCTTGGCTGCAGGGTGCTAGAGACCCCCTTGTCCATCGCCTCCTCCTGCACCAGTCGGTCAGGGAGCCTCAGTTCTCCCCAGACACCTGCAGGTCACGTCCCTCAGGAGGGTTCTCCAGCCTCATGCCCGGTCTCCTTGCCCAGCTCTGCTCTGCAGGGAGCACTGGGATGGTTTAAAGGGTTTCGGGTCAGGCAGGTTCATGCCAGCACCTGGAAGGGGAAGAACCTGTAGGGTCTGCTCCTTGCTCCCAGATGGTCCATCTTGTGTCGGTGCTGGTGCCACCTGTGGGTCCCACTGACTGACCAGGTCATCGCTGCTTTGTTGAGGGGACCAAGCAGGAGGAGAAACAGGTTCAAACCTTGCTCCAGGCTGGATCTGGCCTCTGCAGGAGTCGTGTCCTCAGGCAGGAGCTCAAAACGCAGGCGATGACCCAGGACTTTCAGAGCTGGAAACCCCAAACCCCTCAATGCCCCACTGAAGGACTCCAGGCAGACCCTGCCATCCAACCCCAGAACCCCCCGGCCCCAGGCTGGCTCTTGGGGCTCTGCTGCTCATGGCTGCTGCGCTGGAGAAGCGCGTTCGGAGCCCCCCGGGAGGGGAGCGGGAGCCAGACACAGGCGGCAGAGACCTGGGCAGGTGCTTCCCTCCGGCTGGTTCTGGAAGCCGACAGCTCGGAGCAAGGTTTGGAAATGGATTGGAAATGGTTTGGAAATGGATTCCAGGCAGGTGCAGCTCTCGATGGAAAAGATACCGGGTCCTGTTATCAATCCTCTCGGCAGGGCGGGGGGTTGTTTCTCTCTCCGTGGCTGCTGCTGTCTCCGGAAAGGCTCCGTTCGTTCATCTCAGGATAAATAACCCATCAGCTCCGGAACGTGGAGCCCTGGCTGGCCCCCTGCCCACAGCCCCCCCTGTGCTTTGTGGATAACAGCAGCGTGAGGGCTCTGATGGAGTCGTCCCGCAGTAGGTGCTGACTGCCCAGTGCAGGCACCCAGTCTGCAGCGCGGAGCAGCTCCCTGCCAGCTGCAGCGGGGCCCCATGGCACCTCGGGCTTTATGGGAGAGGAGAGATGTCATGGGGGGGTTGAATCCGAGCACCCAGGCAGGTGTGTGTGGCAGGAACAGGCTGTGGGGCTGCTTAGCACCTCCTGGCCTCAGTGGCTGCCTGGCTCAGCCACTTGTTTGCTGCTCCCAGCTGCCAGAATTGGGTGAGGTGAAGCCCAAGGGGGCTCCTGGTTCTCACAGAACCACAGGACATTAGGGGTTGGAAGGGACCTGGAAAGACCATCCAGTCCAACCCCCTGCTGCAGCAGGATCCCCTAGATCCAGCACAGGGCCAGCCCAGGCAGGTTGTAAATGTCTCCAGAGAAGGAGCCTCCCTGTCTCCCTGAGGCAGGACCAGCCCAGGGGTGACCTGTGGAGGGCTGGGAGCACCAGGCATCCCAGGGGGTCACCTTGGACTCATCACCTCTCAATCCCATTCCCTGGAAAAGGCAGGCAGAAGCCACAAGGAATCTTTGCAAAAGCTGGAAGTGGTTTGGAATCGAATGGACTTCGGGGCCTCCTGCTTCGCTCTGCGTTTGCCATCCCAGCAAGAGCAGCCTTTCAGCCTCGTTTCCCAGCCAGTTTCTCAAGCGCAGATGAAATCTATCGACGCTCTCTCCCCGCTCCTCTTGCTCCTTCCCAGCACGTTCGGTGCGGGAGGAGCCTCTGCTCTACCTCCTCCTCGTAGAGGCTGAGCAGAGGGTTTGATTTTATCACCTGCCTTTATTAGCCCCAGTCAATTCAGCTGCTTCCAGAGCGAGCTGGGGCTCTGGCTGCTCTGTAGCAGATGCAGCAGGCAGAGCTGCGGTTGTTTTAACTGGTGGCACTGGGAGAAGAAGCTGAGTTGAGTCTGGTGCTGCTTTGGCTGCTGAGAACTTGGGAGGTGGGACTGGGGACCCTGCTGCTCTCCCTGCTCTCTCATCAAAGAATCCCAGAGCTGAGGGGCTGGAAGGGGCCTCGGAAGATCATCCAGTCCAGCCCCGCTGCCGCAGCAGGATCCCCTAGATCCAGCCGCTCGTGGGGCGCTGGGTGGTGGCTCCTGGTGGGGTGAAGCAGCAAGGAAACCAGCAGCCTTCAGGCAGAGGCTCCTGCAGGAGGTCCTGCCTGGGGCATCAGGAGAGCAGCTCAGCCCCAGTGGATGCAGAGATGAGGCTGCAGGAGGCAGAGGACACTGTGTTCTGACACCACCAGCTGCAGTCACAGCCCTCAGCGTTCCCTGGCTCTGTTGCTCCCTGCAGGAGTCTTCTCCGGGCACGGGCTGAAGGAAAGACCCTGGCACAAGCCCCTCTCAGGGACGTCTGTGCAGGGCTGGGCAGCTCAGGGTGGGCTGATGAACACTTGGGATCCTCTTGGGTCAGAGCAGCTGACTGTCCGTGGAGTAGCCCCTTCTCTGCAGCTGGTTGCAGCTGAGCTGTGGAGACTCTCCGCGGCAGGAGAGCACTCTCAGGGGCTGGGGGTGGTGTTTGTGTGCTGGGTGGCTCATGACCAGTCCTTCTCCTTGCCTAGTGATATCCTGTGGGAACCCAGGGACCCCCAGCAATGCCAGGGTGATATTCAACGACGGCCTCACGTTCTCCAGTTCCATTATATACCAGTGCCGGGAGGGCTACTACTCCACAGGGGTGCTGAGCCGGCACTGCACGGTGAACGGGACGTGGACTGGGACCAGTCCAGAGTGCACAGGTGAGCGCTGGGGTGGGTTTCTGGAAGAGGAGACACCCTCGAGCTCTGGGGATGTTGTTGGGGTAGGTTGGACATTCTCTGTGGGTTCTCCCTGCGCTGAGAACCACAGCCCTGTGGCAGCAGCCGTTGCTCGACTGGCAGTTTCTAGTGGAAAACTCTTGCTGTGGGTCTGTTTTTTCCAGCTGGGTGAAGGGAGCCCTTCACTGGTAGCTGTTGGCCCACCTGGAGGGGCTCTGCGGGGCTGCTCAGGGGTGAGTGAGGGTTCCTGCTGCCAGTGCCCTCACCGGGGGACACAGGGGACGAGCCTCTGCTCAGGAGCCCTCCGTGGCTGTTTTGTAGAATCATCAGGGTTGGGAAAGACCTTCAAGACCACCAGGTCCAACTGTCCACCCTACAGCCTCCAACAACCACCCCAGCTCCTCAAACACTCCGGCTGCCCCATTGTTGAACCCCTCTAGGGACGCTGCCTCCATCCCCTGTTCCAGGGGCTCCCCAATCTTGCTGGGAAGAAGTTTCCCCTCAGATCCAGCCTGACCCTCCCCTGGCACAGCCTGACCCCATGTCCTCTGCTCCTGTCCTCAGNCACTGCAGCCCCTCTCTGTCCCTCCTGCACTGTGGTGCCCACACTGCCCCCAGTACTGGAGGGGCAGCCTCCCCAGGCCTCCCCACGGCCGGTGGGTTCCTGCAGCAGCAGGATGACGCAGACCTGGTTTTATGTAAGAGACAGCAACTGGGGTGGGGAGAGGAGGGGTGTCCTGAGCAGGCAGCCAGCCCGGGTTTGACCCCAGCTGCCTTTAATGTTTAATGTCTGCTAATACTTGTGCTTGCGAGGACTTAATGTGCCCATTAAGGTCTGTGCTCGCTGGGCTGCGGAGATGAGTTGTCTCCACGTGCTGGTGGCTGGTGCTGCTCCCCGGAGCTCCCTGCACTGCAAAATGCAACTGCTCTTGCAGCTCCGGATGGGTGAGAGAAGGGCCGGTCGGCCACAAACCCGGAGCTGAGGGGGGAAGTTCTTCAGTCCCCGGGTGGAGAGACTCTGGATTCAGTTGCCCAGAGAGGCTGCTCCATCCCTGGAGGTGTTCAGGGCCAGGTTGGATGAGGCTTGGAGTGGCCAGGTCTGGCCTGGGGGAGAGGTGTCGCTGCCCCTGGCATCAGGGTGAAGGAGATGATCTCCAATGGTGGAGAGGCCCTGGTTGCCCAGGGAGGGGCTGGAGGCAGCGTCCGTGGAGAGGACAACCGGGCAGCCAGGGTGTTTGAGGAGCTGGGTTAGGGGTTGGTGGTTGTAGGGTGGACAATTGGGCTGGACGTTCTTGAAGGCATTTCCCAACCCTGATGCCTCCGTGATCTCTAAGGTCTCTTCCAACCCAAACCATCCTGTGATTCCATCCAACCCTTCTTTTTGGGTTGATGGTTGGACTGGGTGATCTTGCAGGTCTGTCCCACCCCCTGATTTGTTCATCTTGTCTCTCCTCTGGCAGTGATCAACTGCGGGGACCCCGGGGTGCCGGCCAACGGCATCCGGCTGGGCAGTGACTTCACCTACAACAGGACGGTGCGGTTCCAGTGCGCTCCCGGCTACATGATGGAGTCGGACAGGGCGTCTGCTCTCACCTGCACCAAAGACCGCACCTGGAACGGCACCAAACCCGCCTGCAAGGGTAAGGCTGGGGCTGCTGGTGCTGGGGGATCCGGGTTTCACAGCCACAGGCTTTGAGGAGGTGACAGGCAGCAACTGCTGAACCCCTGCAGGGATGCAGCCTCCACCCCCTCCCTGGGCAGCTCCCCACTCTTTTCTGGGAAGAGGTTTCTCCTCAGATCCAACCTGACCCTCCCCTGGCACTGCTTGACCCGCAGCCACCCCCAGAGAGTGAGTGGATCAGGCTGCACCAGGAGGTGTCTGGGCTGGATGTTATGTGGAATTTCTTGACCAGAAGGGTTCTCAGAGGCTGGAACAGGCTGCCCAGGGTGGTGCTGGAGCCACCATCCCCTGGAGACTTTTCGAAGGCAGACAGACCTAGTGTGAGGGATGTGGGTTAGGGGCAACCCAGCTGTGCTGGGCTGAAGCTTGGACTCCATGATCTCAAAGGTCTCTTCCAGCCAAAGGGATTCCACAACTGCTGCCTCCCCCCAGGGGTTTCTCAGTGCTGTGGTCAGTCCACTTGCTGTGTGGGCTCCAGGTCCATCAGTCATCACCCCCTGCCCTGGGGGCGGCGGTGGCTGGTGCTCCTGCAGGGGAGAAGAGAAAGCAAAGCACAGAGGGCAACGTCCCACCGCCTTCCCTCGGGCTGCCCTGAGAGAGGGTGTTTTGCCAGCAGGCAGGTTCTGGCGTCAGCTGGAGGCCTGAGAAATCTTCTCCCAGCTCCTGCCATCACTTCTCAGCTCCGAGGCTGCCTCTGTAGGTCAGAGATAGGGATGAGAAATGGCAGAGCAGCAGCAGGACGGAGCTGGGTGTCTCCACAAGTGTTTTACTTGCTCCCTAAACGCAGATAAGGCCGGGAGCAGCATCTCTGGTGTTTCTTCAGCAGCTTGGAGAAGCCACCTGTCGTGATTCTGGTGTGAATCCAGAGCACAGGGAGACTTCCAGACATGCTCCAGTCCCTCCAGGGGCTGTGAAGGGCTTTCCCAGACCCCCGAGCTGGGCTGAGAAGCTGAGCCCTGGCAGCACTTGGCGTTAAAACACCCTGGGGTGGGTGAAATGCAGACCAGGGGCTGATCCTGCTGCTGGGTTGTCCCCGAATCCTTCAGGGGCTCTTCAACGAGGGTTCACGCTCAGGTCGTCGCAGGGGATCCTGAGCTTCAGCTGGCAGTGAGCATCGGCTCCCGAGTCTGCATGGGAGGCTGCGGGTTGGGTTATCAGAGTGGAGCGCTGGGGTTTGCAGCCCCACACACCACGGGGAAGGGCTAGCAGAGCCGCCTGCGTGGCCAGTCCCAGGAGGTGGCCTTTGGGTGGGGAGAGCCGCTGGGGAGGCGGGAGAGCTGAGCGCAGCTTTGTGTTCCCCTCCAGCTATCGTCTGCAGGACCCCACAAGCCATCCCCAACGGGAAAGTCGTGGGCTCGGACTTCAGCTGGGGCTCCAGCGTGAGCTACACCTGCCTGGAGGGCTACCAGCTCTCGCTGCCGGCCGTGCTGACCTGCGAGGGGAACGGCACGTGGAGCGGGGACATCCCCCAGTGCTTCCGTGAGTACCCCCGCGGCTCATCCCTGCCTCAGCTCCCTCCTGCCCTGAACCCCTGGATGGTTCTGTGGCTGCTCTGCCCCCAGCACTAAGCCCAGGGGGTGTCTGGCAGTTCAGGACCTCAGCAGGAGCTTTGTGTGGCGGCAGAAAGCCAGGGTGGTGCTTGGAGTAGCCCAAAGTCGGACTGCTCTCGGTGCCTCCAGCAGCCACCGGGGTGCTGCGAGTCTTGGCTGTGCTGCGTCTGACAAGGAGGCAGCAGTGGCCACGGGGATGCAGTCGAGCAGCCCTGGCAGCAGAATTGAGGTCACATCTCAGAATCAGACTGCTTTGGGCTAGAAGGAACCCCCGAAGGGCAGCCAGCCCAACCGCCCTGCACCCAGCAGGGCCATCTCTCACCAGACCAGGTTGCCCACAGCCCCATCCAGCCTGACCTTGAGTGGCTCCAGGGCCGGGGCAGCCTGTTCCATCCTGTCAAGGTGCCTCCACCAGGCATCTCCAGAACAGCTTGTCCTCCTGTCTCCAGGCTCCTGAAAGCTGCTTCCCTGGTTCTTGGGGGCTCTCCGGGTGCCGCGGAGCCCTGCGGCCACTCGGCATCAAGCGGTTGGAGATGGGTGTGAGGGTTGAGGTTGGGGAGGGGAGGTGGGAGTAGAGTGAAAACAGGGGAGAACAAGGAGGTTCGTGACAGTGAGAAGAACCACAGAACCACAGGGCGAGATGGTAGCGACGCCTTCTGCTGCTGCCAGCTCCCTGATCAGTCCCGGAGCTGGGTGGCAGCGAGTGCTGAGGTCTGGGCTGGAGCCTGGCGAGTGCTCCTGGCTCCTGAGGGGCCTCGGTGCTACCTCCTTGTCCCTCTGCTCCTTGCAGCCGTGTTCTGTGGAGATCCCGGCGTGCCTGCCCAAGGCAGGAGGGAGGACAGAGGCTTCACCTACCGCTCGTCCATCTCCTTCTCCTGCCTGGCCCCGCTGGTGCTGGTGGGATCGGCGCGGCGGTTCTGCCAGTCCGACGGGACGTGGAGCGGGACCCAGCCCAGCTGCATCGGTAAGAGCGGGGGCTCCTCTGTGCTCAGCTGCAGGCAGAGCTCCCGGGGTCCCCGTGCTGCTCCCCGCTGCAGTTCTGTGCTCTGCTGGGAACTGAAGTGGCTGGGGGTGGCCCTTTGGCTTGTGCCAAGCACCCCGTGCCGTGCTCTCGGGGCTTGCTGCTTGGCTGCAGTGCTGGTCCCCATCGCTCCTGACCCGCTGGGCAGCCCAGGAGGATGATGCTCCTCAGCCCCGTGTTTGTGCTGCTGGAGGGCAGCAGGGAGAAGCTTCTCTGCGGAGCTCCCAGGGTGGCATTAGCCACGTGGGCTGCAGGGTCTGAGAGGGGGGCACCATGCAGAGCTCCCGAGGGCTGGTGCCGCCCGGGTGGCCTCCAGGCCCGCCCCCGTGCCCTTTGCTAGCCCTGCTGCAGCCCGGCCAGCGTCAGACCTGCTCTCTTTGCACTGGGCTGGGCTCTGAGCCGCTGCCTCAGCGACTTCCAACCCGGCACGTTGGGGGAATCCAAGCAGAGAAACCTGGGATCCCGGCACCACGAGCACCCTGGGCTCTGGGGACACCCAGCCCTCCTTTTGGCCCTGTGGAAGGTGGTTCCTACACAGCGAGAGCTGGCTCTGCTGCTGGGGGGGCTCAGCTCCTCATCCATGGAAGTGCAGCAGATCCCCTGGGGTCTGCAGAAGAAGCTGAGAACAACAGAGCTGGTTGTTTTGCTGATGGCAATGTGCTTGGAATTTGGCTCCCTCAACCAAACCACGAGGAAGGAGAAGAGTCCTGCCTCTCCACCACTCAAACTGGCATCTTCTCGACACAAGCAGCTGCACCCACAGTGGATTTTGCTCAGATCCCACCCCGTTTTGAGGTCAGGTAGCACCACAGGCCCCCCTCTCTAGAGACAGGGGCTCTGCCGTCCGTCAGCTGCTGCTGCTCGGCCTTTCAGAAGCATCAGTCCCCTTTGCTGTGCTGGGGGTGCATCCGAAGCCCATCGATGCCCTGCTGGGGGAGGGAGATGGTGGCACAATCCCAGCAGAGCTCTGTCTGCTCATCTTCTGGGAGCGAGACCCAGCGAAGCAGAAGCCAAGAGCCTGGGGCTGAGCTGCGCTGCCGGTCCCCCCATCTCTCAGGTTCCAGGGGGATGTCGGTGCTGGCCGTGAGTGCGCCGGGGTGGCCATGGTGATGGCCATGGCAATGCCTGAGGAAGCCCTGGACGCCTCTCTCGTGGTTTGTGGAACAGGGGAAGGGAACTTGTCCCTGGCACGAGATCTCTGTCCGTACATTTCCTCCCGGGTAACGCGGTGCCTCTGGCTGCTGAGGGCTGCAGCAGTCGGGGAGCTCGGGTGCCCCAGGGTGTCGGTGTGCTTTTCCCTGCTGCTGCTTGTTCCACCTGGCTGATCTTGCTGCAAAGGCTCAGCAGGGAGAGGGGGGCCACGGCAGACTCTGCTGGGGCTCTCCCAGCTGCCCCTATAGCCACGGTCTCTGTTCTTCTCCCCTTTGAAGACCCCAGCCTCACGACGTGTGCGGACCCCGGCGTGCCGCTCTTCGGGATGCAGAACAACTCCCAGGGCTACCAGGTACTGTCTTAGGGCTCTGCTTAGTCCCTGCCCGAGTCCTAAATGGATTAGGGGACCTCCCTGTCTGAATCCTAAAGAGGATTAGGGTGTCCTCCCGTGAGCAGGACACCCCGAGCTGCTCCGTCAGACCTCGCAGTGTGCTCGGATGGGATTAGGTGGCAACCTGTCAGTGCTGACACCAGTTCCAGCGCTAATTAGTCGTTATTAGGGTCATTAATATTGGCAGGGGAGCTGGCGTTCCCATTAATTTCCAGAGCACATTCTGCAGGTGGTTTTCTTAATCCCAGCTCCTTGGAAAGGAGAGAAAAACCCCAAAGTCCCTAGGGTCCCATCTCCAGCCTCTGCCCCTGCAGGGTCCCCATCTCCAGCCTCTACCCCTGCCCCTGTGGGTTCCCCATCCCTGCTGTGGTGGACCCCACACTCCCAGGGTAGCTGGTTGTATGTGGCTCCCTCCTTTCAGTGTGACCCCTAATCAGTGACCTTAATCCTGGCCTTTAATGACTTTTTCATTCATTTTCATGAGTTTTAAGAACTTAAATCATTCTAAGCAATCGAATATTGTAAAGTAACCCCCTTCCTTTGAGTGAGCCCCTTCTAACTGGTGATTAATGCTGGTTCTTACTGCCTCAGTGATGGAGCTACAGGTTGGTCATTGATGTCTCTGTTGGCTGTGTCTGTTGAACACCCCTTTGAGCACAGATTTCACAGCCCCCCCCAGCTTTGATCTTGGCTCTGGAGGGTGTTCAAAGGCAGAGCAGCCCCTCTCCTCTGGACCTAAGCAGTAGCTCTCTGTGTAGCAGCTTTGCAGGGATTCTGAGGCACCAGGCTGGGGCAGAGAGCAAGTGCTCCCCTCTCCAGAGTGTGGAAGCTGGAAGACTGTGGAAGTGTCTTCATGATTCTTCTCGCCCTGGGAGGTTCAGTGGTTTCTCTCCTCCCTCAGGTGGGAAGCATCATCTTCTTCAAGTGCCAGAAGGGCTACCTGCTGCAGGGCTCCACCACCAGGACCTGCCTGCCCAACCTGACGTGGAGCGGGGTGCAGCCGGACTGCGTCCGTGAGTCTGGGGAGAGGCTGCTGCTGGCTCTGGTCTGGGAACTGGCTGGGGAGGGAATCACAGACTGTTGGGATGGAAGGGACCTCCAAAGGGCAGCCAGTCCAACCCCCCTGACACCCAGCAGGACCATCTCTCACCAGACCAGGTTGCCCACAGCCCCAGCCAGCCTGACCTTGGATGGCTCCAGGGATGGAGCCTCCACCACCTCTCTGGGCAGCCTGTGCCAGGGATCCCCAACTCTCAGCTTGAAGAATTTTGTCCTCCTGTCCAGCCTCACTCTGCCCTGTTCCAGCTTCAAACCAGGACCCCTCATCCTGTCGTTCCCTGCCCTGGGGAGCAGCCTTCCCCAGCCCTCTGGCAGCCCCTCTCAGGGGTTGGAAGGTCGCTAGAAGGTCCCCCCAGAGCCTTCTCCTCTCCAGGCTGAGCAGCCCCAACTCTCTCAGCCTGTCCCCAGAGCAGAGGGGCTCCAGCCCTCTGAGCAATTCTGTGACCTCTGGACCTGCTCCAACAGCTCCTGGTCCTTCTGGTGTTGGGGGCCCCAGAGCTGGATGCGGGACCCCAGGTGAGGTCTCAGCAGAGCAGAGGAGCAGGACCCACTCTCTCCATCTCTGGCCCCACTTCTGCTGAAGAGCTCTGAAAAAGACCCAGTTCTGGGAAGAAAAGGGAGGTCCCACCACCCCTTCTCTCCTGACCTGCCAGCAGCCTCTTCTGATTCCAGCTGAGATACTTTTCCCCTCGTCCCTGCCTCAGAGACACAGTTTGAGCTGAGCTGGTGGGTTGGGCTTCCAAAACAGCACTTGGTGGCCAAGACCTGAGCACCCTCCAAGGGTTCCCATTTAGCCAGGAGGGCTCCCCAAGCAGAGCCAACAGCAGAGCCTGGTTTTCAGCTCCTGGAAGGGAGTGAAGGATCCTGAGAGCTCGAGCCAGCAGAGGGTGGGAGGTGTGGGGGATAATCCAGCCCTGGCACCGTCTCCCCCGATGAACAAAGCTCTTGGGAGAGATGTCTGCCCCGCTGACACCCCGGTGCCTCTCTGCAGTCACTCTGTCGCTGGGTGGTGCCTCTCACCCCCCTTTCCCTTGCAGCTCACCACTGCAGGCAGCCAGAGACCCCCTCCCACGCCAACGTCGGGGCCCTGGACCTGCCGTCGCTGGGCTACACCCTGATCTACTCCTGCCAGAGCGGCTTCTACCTCACGGGCGGCTCCGAGCACCGCACCTGCAAAGCGGACGGCAGCTGGACTGGGAAGCCGCCCATCTGCCTGGGTGAGAGCTCTGGGCAGCTGCTCTGGCCTCTGCCTGAGGGTCAGAGGGTGGGAAAGACCCTGGAGACCATCAAGCCCCTACCCCTGGGCCGGGCAGCTCGCAGGTGGCCGGGGCCAGCTCACGGTGGTCCCCCCGTAGCACCTGAGCAGCAGGAGCACCTCAGTGGTCACCGGCTGCGGTTTGTCCCTCTCTTGCAGCCGACGTCCGTCCCAGCGGAAGGCCGGTGGGCACCGCGCGGGACCCGCCGCTCGCCAAGGTGTCAGGTACCGCCCAGGGCTCCGTCTCCGGGGGGTTGTGGGGTCGGAACATCGGGCTGGGACAGACTGTCCAGACCACCAAGTCCAGCCACTACCCCAACTGCCCCAACGCATCCCGGCCCCTGAGCTCCAGATCTCCCTGACTGTGAGACGCGGCCAGGGGTGGCCGTTGAGCCCCCTCCGTGGGCACCCTGTGCCAAGGGTGCTCTCCAGGAAGAGGTTTGTCCTCAGGACCAACCCCTGGGGCAGCTTGAGGCCCTTTCCTCTTGTTCCTTGGGAGAAGAGACCAACCCCCAGCTCTCTGCACCTTCCTTTCAGGTCGCTGTAGGCAGTGATAAGGTCTCCCCTCCGCCTCCTCTTCTCCAGACTCACCTAGCCCCGGCTCCCTCAGTGGGAGCTGCTTCTCCAGACCCTTCACCAACTGGCTGCCCTTCTCTGCGCTAGACCTGGACCCTGTGAGGTCCCTCCCCTTCCACCCCTGTTCCCCGAAGGTCTGGGTGGGAGCAGCCCGTGCGCCCTGTCCTATTCATCCCTCGCTGGCAGAGGGACAGGACCCCCGTGGGACTGGGCACCGACACCCACTGCCCCTCTCGGGGCACCCCAGGGGTTCCTCCAGGAACACTCTGCATCAAAGCTGTCCCTTCTCTCCTCTCCTGCGGGGTGGTGGCCCCCCAGGGTGGGGGGATCCCAGCTGGTTGAAGAAGGGTTTGGGGCTACAGAGAGGCTGTTTTGGCTGCGGAGTGCTGGGAGGTGGTGGCGATGCTCCCGTTTCCCTCTGCAGTGCCTGCTGACGTCTTCGCGCGGAACTCCCTCTGGAAGGGCTCCTACGAGTACCTGGGGAAGAAGCAGCCGGCGATGCTGTCGGTCACGAGCTTCGACCCTGTCACCAGCAGAGTCAACGGCACCCTGATAGACCACAGTGGTGTGGAGCTCCTCGTGTCTGGTGAGGGAGCAGCTGTGGGCTCTGCCCTTGCCCTGGGCGGTGTCGGAGTTGGATCGGTGAGGGCGATGCTCTGCTGGAGCCTCATGGAAGCACCTGGGCTTGAGGGCTCCAAGCTTTGACCCGGGTGAATGAGGTGATGGACCTGAGCTGCTGGCTCCAGCCCAGTTCATCATCCCCAGAGTGGTTTGAGATAAGTGAACTGTGGGGGAGCTTGTCCCTGCCCTCTGTGGAGCTCCAGGCTGTGACTGATCCAGCACCACAGAATCATGGACTGTGGTGGGATGGAAGTGGCCTCCAGAGGATGCTCCCACCCCACAGCAGAAGGTGCTGCCGAATCGTAGAGTCATAGGGATGGAGGGGACCCCCCAAAGGGCAGCCAGGCCAACCCCACTGCGCCCAGCAGGGCCATCTCTCCCCAGACCAACTCCCCAGCCAGCCTGACCTTGAACGGCTCCAGGGATGGGGTCTCCACCCTCTCTCTGGGCAGCCTGTTCCAGGACCCCCCACCCTCTGCTCCAACAACCTTCTCCTCCTGTCCAGCCTCACTCTGACCTTTCCAGTCTCAAACCATCACCCCTCGTCCTGTCATTCCCTGCCCACAACAGACCTTCGCTGTTGATTCTCTTCCCTGGGCTGGAGGTGGGATGGTCCTTGTGGGTTCCCCAGTCCATCCCACTGATAAGGCTGGGAGGAGGAGGGGTTGTCCCCTCTCAGCATCATGAGAGCATTAGTCTGTAGGTAGGAACACAGTCACTTCAGGCCCACTGCAGTCGTGGTCTCGAGCTCAAACCTCCCTTCTTTCCCAGGCACCTACAAGAAGGATGATGTTCACCTGCTGCTCCAGGTTTATCAGATAACGGGGCCGGTGGAGATCTTTGTCAACAAGTTCAAGAACGACAAATGGGCTCTGGATGGTCACGTAAGTGCTGGCACCCCCTGGCCACAACAGCCCACCCCACAGCCCCTCCTTTGCTGTCACCACCCAGCTTCTCTCTTGCCAGAGAGGAAGGATTAAGCCCCTTTGGCTGGTAGCAAGATGAGGCTGAGATCCTTCTGTGACCTCCTTCTGCGACCTCCTTGCTTGAAGGGGCCCTGGGGACCTGGCTGCTCTCTGGGCCCTTCCTCCTGACACCCACCCTTCCCATATTGATCAACACCCATGGGGTCACCCCTCAGGCTCCTTTTTCCCAGCTCCAGAGCCCCAGCTCCCTCAGCCTCTCCTCAGCAGGGAGATGCTCCCCTCCCTCCATCATCCCTGCAGCTCTGCACTGGGCTCTCCCCAGCAGCTCTGTGTCCTTCTGGAGCTGAGGGGCCCACAACTGGCCAACACCAGCCTGGAAGAGTTGATCTTCCCTTATGGAGTCAACTTCTCAGCCCAGTTTCCATCTGTGGTGACCTCCCATGCCCTTAAGAGATCTGTCAGAGCTAAGAGGAGACATCAGAGTGACCCATGGCCAGCTGTAGCCAAGAGCCTTGGCTGTCTCTGTTGAGCCAGCAGTGACCAGCAGTTTATGTCAGACAGGATTTACTCTTCTTCCTCCTTCCTTTGAGATGCGAAAGTCCTAACAGCTTGTCGACTCCTTGAAAACCTCCAGGTCTCCTGGGGAGTGGATCTGAGCTGGTGGGCTGGGGGTGCTGGAGCCGTGGAGGTGCTGAGCAAGCGCTGAGCTCTGCCCTCCTGTCCCTGCAGGTCTCCTCGGAGTCCTCGAGCGGAACGTTCGTCTACCAGGGCTTTGTGCGGGGCAAAGGCTTCGGGCAGTTCGGCCTCCAGAGACTTGGTAAAGTTCCTCTTGGCTACTGCTTTTCCCCTCAAAGCTGGAGGGTGGTGGTAGCAGAGGTTTTCAGACTCAGGACGTGTTCTCCTGCCCTCGGCTCTCATGTCCAGCCCTGCTGGCCACGTCCTTGTGGCCTCTGGGGAACCGCCAGGTCTGACTTCACCCCTGGGTTTCCCAGAGACCTGGCAACCCCGACCCAGCCACAGGGGTTGGTTGCTGCCAGAGGTTGGTTGGTGCCAGAGATCAGTTGGTTGGGTGGTTGGTGCCAGAGGTTGTTTGGTTGGTCTCCTTTTTCCGAGCTCCAGAGCCTCAGCTCCCT
This sequence comes from Rhinopomastus cyanomelas, assembly GCA_013400115.1. Taxonomy (NCBI): domain Eukaryota; kingdom Metazoa; phylum Chordata; class Aves; order Bucerotiformes; family Rhinopomastidae; genus Rhinopomastus; species Rhinopomastus cyanomelas. The sequence goes on from VXBP01005577.1 coordinate 262,710, forward strand.
TTCCCCAGCAGGGAGGTGCTCCCTCCTTCCATCACCCCTGTGGCTCTGTGCTGGGCTCTCTCCAGCAGCTCCGTGTCCTTCAGGAGCTGAGGGGCCCAGAGCTGGACACAAGATTCCAGCTGGTGTCTCCCCAGGGCAGAGTAGAGGGCCAGGAGAACCATCCAGCCCAACCCCTGCCACAGCAGGACCCCCAGACCAACTCAATTCCTTGCCTGCACTTCCCAAGAGGGTTTTTCCAACCCTCCCTCCGTCTTGAGCCCTTCAGCTGGACCAGTCGGTTTCAAATCCGCGTCGGGGCTGGTTTTGAACCCCCAGCAGCCCCGCTCCCCGCGGTGGTTCTGAGGAGCACGTTTCCCTCTGCTCTGCTGCAGACGTCAACATGATGGACAACGACCCCGAGTCCATAGGGCATCACTTTGCATCCAACAGCAGTTCCGTGGCAGCTGCCATCCTCGTGCCTTTCATCGCCCTGATCATCGCAGGGTTTGTGCTTTATCTCTACAAACACAGGTGGGTGTCCTCCCCCCAGCTTGGAGCTGTGACCTCTCTGGGCTTTCTCTCTGCTGCTACAGGCTGAGGGAGCTGGGGTTGTTCAGCCTTAGGGAAGAGGAGGCTCCTGGGGGGGACCCTACAGCTGCCTCCCAGTGCCTGAAGGGACCCTCCAGGAAGGCTGGAGAGGGACCTTTCCCAAGGGGATCTAGTGGGCTTCAAGCTCCCACAGGGGAGGGTTGGACTGGACCTGAGGAAGAGAGGTCCTGGGATGGGCTGCCCAGGGTGGGGGTTGAGTCCCCATCCCTAGATGAGTTTACAAGTCACTCAGATGTGGTGTTGGGGGATCTGGTTTAGGGGTGACCTTATCGAGTAGGGTTGATGGTTGGACCTGCTGATCCCAGGGGAGAAGTGGTTAGAGAAGGGGAGGAGGTTCAGACTAGAACTGAGGAAGAAGTTCTTCAGGGCAGGGGTGGAGAGGCTCTGGAATCAATTGCCTGGAGATGCTCCCTGGAGGAGCTCAAGGCCAGGTGGGACACGACCTGGAGCAGCCAAGCCTGCTTGAGAGGCATCACTGCCGCTGCTGGGGGCTTGGAGGAGCCCTGAGGTCCCTCCCAGCCTGACCCACCCCGCGGCTCCGTGGTTCCCGCAGGAGAAGACCCAAAGTCCCCTTCAACGGCTACGCGGGCCACGAGAACACCAATGTCCGAGCCACCTTTGAGAACCCCATGTACGACCGGAACCTGCAGCCCACAGACATCATGGCCAGCGAGACGGAGTTCACGGTCAGCACGGTGTGCACGGCCGTATAGCAGCCGCCCCGCCGCGGTGAGTGGCCACCACCAGGGCCACCACGGCCCTCCTGCCTGGCTCTGTGCAGCTCTCTGGAAGCAGGAGAGCCCAGCGCAGAGCCACAGGGCTGGTGGAGGGAGAGGAGCAGCTCCCTGCTGGGGAAAGGCTGAGGGAGCTGGGGCTCTGGAGCTGGGAAAAAGGAGCCTGAGGGGTGACCCCATGGATGTTGATCAGTATGTGAAGGGTGGGTGTGAGGAGGATGGAGCCAGGCTCTGCTCAGGGGCACCCAGTGAAAGGACAGGGGGCAGCGGGTGTGAGCTGGAGCAGAGGAGGTTCCCCATCAGTGTGAGAAGGACCTTGTTGGCAGTGAGGGTGCCAGAGCCCTGGCAGGGGCTGCCCAGGGGGTTGTGGAGTCTCCTTCTCTGGAGACATTTCAAACTCACCTGGGCTGTTCCTGTGTGACTGGATCTAGGGGACCCTGCTGTGGCTGGGGGGTGGGACTGGATGGTCTTCCAAGGTCCCTTCCAATCCCTAATGAGCTGTGACCCTGTGAGGTTCTAGACATTAGGACCCTGTGAACTGGAGGAGCATTTCTAGTCTGGAACCTCCACAGCATGAGGCAAGGAAGCCCCCGCAGGCTCCCCCAGCGTTTCGGGGGGTAACAACAAGCTCTTTGCTTCTCTCTTCCCTGTGCTGTTGCCCCAGGTTCCTCCAGGGTCGGTGTCTAGTGGATGATTGTGTTCCACCTCACTGGTCTCCATCCATTCCCTCTCCATCTCCCCCCCTCCCAACCTTGCTGAGGCCGTGGAGAAGCTGCTGCACCTCACTGGACTTGGCGTTCACTCCCGAGCGACTGCTGGGTCCTCGTCCCCACCCTCTCTCCATCCTGGAGAGCGAAGCCAACCAAAGGTCTGCTCCGGCACAGCTCCGCTCGCCCAGCTGCCCCAGTGGCTCCCAGCCCGGCGGCGTGACCTGGGCAGCTGGAGGACCCCGAAGGCGGCGGGAAGGCTGTCGCACCCTCCTCGCGGTGGGATGTTCGGTGGGATTTGTGGGGTCCCACCAGCTCCCCCCCAGCACTTTGGGAAGAGCTCGGCCAGCAAAGAGGCCAAAGCAGGTTGTGCTGCACGAGGTGCTGGCTGGGGCTTGTGGAGAGGACTGGGATGAGATGGGATGCGATGGGATGGGGCGAGACCTTGCTGGGTCTGCGTGTCGGGTCTCTGCTGTTTCCACGTCAAAGCCAAGGCTGTCATCAGGGGAAGAGTCTTCAAACGGGGCCTTTTCAGGGAGAGAAGCCAAACTTCTCCAGCTTTTCTCCTCCTCCCAGCGCTTTTGTGTTCCTTTGAGCACCCGGTGAGCTCCTTCTGCCTCCCACAGCCACCTCGGGCGGCTCTTGGGGGCTGCTGAGGGACCAGCCACCCCATCTGCAGCCACCCTTGAGCTGCGTCCAGACACCCTCAGGAGGAGCCTGAAAGGGACAAGAACCTCTCTGGGATGGAATCCAACAGACAGACCGGATTCCCCCACCGACAGCACCCCGACCCTCTGCCCTTTCCGTGCTGGGCTGTAGGGTCCATGCGGAGCCGCTCCCCGTGTTTCCCAGGTGCCCAGAAGCTGGTCTGAAGAGCTCAGCTCTTCCAGCAGCGGAGCGATGGCACCATCCTCCCCCTCCATCAGGAGCAGAACCCTCTGTTTGGGGCTCTCCAGTCTCATTTTATGGGGTCAGGGTTCCTCAGGCTGGGGATGGGGCAGGGTTGGGGTCCCTCTGGAGGGCCAAGTGCAGCTGACGTGGCCACGGAGCAGCTGCTGCTTGGGGAAGGACAAAGAGGAATCAGACCCAAAGCGTCGGGGTGGTTTGTTGGAGGAAAGCCCCAGGGTAGGGGAGGGAGCTGAAGGGTGGCAGCAGGGGTCCCTGGGTGCTGGGGTGTGGGCTCGGGGCTCGTGGACTCGAAGGCAGGGAGCCACGTCCCTGCCCACCGGTGGGATGAGACCTCTCTGCCCCCCGGCTCCTTGGCTTCGGGCTGCAGGTGGGTGCCTGGTGCTGGCTGCGGGAGCCCGGCTCTCCTGGCCCCAGAGCCCCTTCCCACCTACATCCTTGCGGTTCCTGCCCACGGCCCCTTCTCCCGGCTTTTCCCAGTCCCGTCGCCGAGCCCAGGAACTGGGCAGCGCTGCTGCAGTCCCTGGCGACCTGGGCTCAGCCTCCTCGCCCATCCGGGCTCCTCCCCGACCCCTGCCGCCGCGCACAGCCTGTCCCGGTCGGGGCCGCGGGCGGACTGGTCCGGGCTGCCCGGAGCAGGGGGGCAGCTCGGCCGAGGGGGGGCAGAGGCACCCCCAGGGTCTGGGGGCAGGACGGGGCGGGGGGCAGCGCTGCCGCAGAGGGACTTGCTGCTCCCAGCCCAGTCTCAGCCCCATCTTCCGCTGCTGGGACCGAGGGGAGGGGGGTTGTCCTGGTTCGCTTGACCTTCCCCATCCCTGTGCCCAGAGGACTCACATCAAGCAGTAGAACAAAGTAGACAAGGGTCAGGAAACAGAGACGGGGAGAAGGAGAGGGGGAAGGAAAAAAGGAAAAGGAAAAAGGGGGGAAAAAAGGAAAAGAGAGGGAAAGGAAAAAGGGGGGAAAGGGAAAAGGAAAAACAGGAGAAAGTGGAGTAAAGGGAAAAGAGGAAAAAAGGAACAAAGGGGAAAATGAAAAAAGGGAAAAGGAGAAAAAAGGGGAAAGAGGAAACAAAAAGGCAAAAGGGGGGAAAAGAAAAAAGGAAAAAGTGGGATAAAGGGGGAAAGAGAAAAAGGGAACAAAGGGAAAAAGGGGGGAAAGGAAAAGGAAAGAGAAAACAAGGATAAAGGAAAAAGGGGGAAGAGGGGAAAATGAAAAGGAGAAAAAAGGAAAGAGGGGAAGGGGAAGAAGAAAAAGAGGGGAAAAAGAAAAAGGGGAATAAAGAAAAAGGAGAAAAGAGTTTAAAAGGAACAAAGGAAAAAGGAGGAAAGGGAAAAGTGGAAAAAGGGGGAAGAAAAGGAGACAAAAGTGAAAAGAGGAAGAAAGGAACAAGAAGGAAAAAGGGGGAAAGACAGTGGAAAACACAAGAGGGGAGGAAAATGAAAAAGGAGAAAGAGGAGAAGGAAAAGGGAAGAAGAGGCAAAAGGGGAAAAGAGAAAAAAGGAGAAAAGGGACAGCAAAGCTTCAAGAGAAAAAAGGCAAAACTAAAAAACCCTTAAAAAAGGAAAAAAAAGAAAAATAGGAAAAAAACCCCCTCCCTCTTTTGTACAGAGCTATATTTTTATGAATCAAAAGTTTGTACAGTGAAAAACCCAACAAAAAAAACCCCCAGGCAGGAGAGAAGCCGCCGTGTACATGGTGGGGGGTCGGGGTTCGGGGGGCTGGGGCTGGGGTTTCTGTTCTCGTTCTTGTAGGAACAAGCAGTAGCGGGAGAGCGACGGGTTTTTGTAAAGTCCTGAGGAGACTCCTGTACAAACCGGGCTCCCAGAGCCCTGTAAATATGTAATTACCCCCCGCCCCTGGCTTGTCTGCAGTCGACGCTGTTAATTTATCTGTCTCTGTATATGAGGCTGCCCCGGCGCCCAGGCTCCTCCGCCCGGGGCTTCGAAGCTCTTTTAAATTTTTGAATTCAAATAAAATATAAATTTTTGCATTGCTTTTCTTACACTTCCTTCCCACTGCCTTTTTCATCGCCTGCTGCTGCTGCTGCTGCTGCTGCTGCTGCTGCTGCTGCTGCCGCTTCGAGGGCTCTGCCGCAGCACGTCCAGAGGGTCGCAGCAGTGATCAGGGGGATGGAGCCCTCTGGGGAGACCACAGCTGGACTCTTGTGTCCAGGTCTGGGCCCCTCAGCTCCAGAAGGACACAGAGCTGCTGGAGAGAGCCCAGGGCAGAGCCACAGGGGTGATGGAGGGAGGGGAGCATCTCCCTGCTCAGGAGAGGCTGAGGGAGCTGGGGCTCTGGAGCTGGGAAAAAGGAGCCTGAGGGGTGACCCCATGGGTGTTGATCAGTGTGTGAAGGGTGGGTGTGAGGAGGATGGAGCCAGGGTCTGCTCAGGGGCACCCAATGACAGGACAAGGGGCAGCGGGTGTGAGCTGGGGCAGAGGAGGTTCCCCATCAGTGTGAGAAGGACCTTGTTGGCAGTGAGGGTGCCAGAGCCCTGGCAGGGGCTGCCCAGGGGGGGTGTGGAGTCTCCTTCTCTGGAGACATTTCAAACCCCCCTGGGCTGTTCCTGTGCAACTGGATCTGGGGGATCCTGCTGTGCCAGGGGGATGGATGATCTTTTGAGGTCCCTTCCCATCCCTGATGCTCTGTGATTCTGTGGCTGGATCCAGGGGACCCTGCTGTGTCGGGGGGATCGGGCTGGATGACCCTTCGAGGTCCCTTCCCACCCCTCACGCTCTGTGATGCTGTGACTCCAGCAGGAGACCCCAGCAGAGGGTTGAATTACTGGCTCCCTGAGCTCAGCCTTCCCCGTTGTGTTGTCACAGCTGGGTGTCCTACAGAGAGCTGCTCATCCACCCTCTTTGGCTCCTCTCCTAAAGGTTGGAAACAATCGGCTTCTTGGGCATCATTGAGTGGTAAAATAATAATAATAATAATAATAATAACAGTAATAAAATTAAAGGGCTTTTTGAGACGGGGAATAATCGTCAGTCTGCTGCAGCTGGAACAGTGAGAGGCAGCGTCACAGAGGAGCTGCTGCAAACCAGCTTCTCTCAGCCTCACGTGGTCCCTGCAGAGTGGGGAAGAGACCTCGACCGTCAGAGGGTCCCAAAAACTTGGGGAGGCTGCTCCAGCCCAGGATCCAGAGCCCAGCAGAGCGTTTTCCTCCTTTGGAGATGCTGGGAGCTACAGGATGGATGGGTGGGTGGACAGGGAATGGATGGAGGAAGAGAGGGAGGGAGGGAGGGATGGAGGAATGGATGGAAGGTTGAATGGATAGAGGGTTGGATGGAGGGATGGATGGAAGGTTGAATGGATAGAGGGTTGGATGGAGGGATGGATGGAAGGTTGAATGGATAGAGGGTTGGATGGAGGGATGGATGGAAGGTTGAATGGATAGAGGGTTGGATGGAGGGATGGATGGAAGGTTGAATGGATAGAGGGTTGGATGGAGGGATGGATGGTGATTCTGCTGTGGCAGGGGGATTGGACTAGATGATCTTTCGAGGTCCCTTCCAATCCCTAATGATTCTATGACTCTATGGAGGAATGGATGGAGGGATGGATGGAAGGTTGAATGGATGGAGGGTTGGATGGATGGATGGATGGATGGATGGAGGGTTGGACAGATGTTGGGACAGCAACACCATGATCTTGCCTTGGCCACCCACCTGCCCAAGCCCTGGTGATGCTGGGGGGCAAAACCAGCCTTTGCAAAAGCTTTAGTCCCAGCAATGGAGAGGATGGTGGGGAGGCTGCACGTGAGGAGCAGTCGGTTCCAGCTGCCCTCAGCATTTACCCAAAGCCCCCAAAGAACCAGCTGCAGGCCCCTGGGGAGCTCCTGATTTGGGGGTTGGACAGGTGAGTGGCTGGAGCCCCTGGCTGGGCTGAGGGTGACGTTACTGGTGTGTGATTGATGACCTCCTCGGGAGCGCTGGGACGGCCGCCCTGGCTCTGTGTCTGGGCGCTGCAGCGTGGAAATGATGGAGCACCCCCCAGCCCAGCGTGGGAGGGAATTACTCACCCTCAGCTCAGACCCTGAAGAGATTCAACGAGCTCCTGAGCAGCATCCTGCCTGCTCTGCCCCTCGGTGCCGCTAAATCCAGGAGGTTCTGGGGGGATTAGCTGCAAACCCTCTGCACCTCAGCGGGGGTTTTCCACGCTGAGCCCACACAGACCCCCCCTTGCTCCTGGCTTCAGCTCCATCAAGTCATTTTCTGTTCGAGAAGCTTTTGCAGCAGGGGCCGTGGCCCCTGGGCACCACCAGGCCAGCGGGGCTGTGGCTATTGATTTGTTCCCTGTTTTCAGGGCTATTTGGCTGCCTGGAAGACGTTGCTGGAGCAAAGGACGGTCACGTCGGGGCAGCCTTGTAATTGCAGCAGCCCAGCAGATGCTCCAGCTGCAGCCGACCTCCAGCAAGAGATCGAAAGAGACTCTTTCCAGTCTCTGTCCAGACAGCAAGAAAGAAGCTCCAGAGTGATGGGGAGAGTTGGAGCTGGGGGTCTGAGGCAGAAATCCCTCCCTGGCAGGGTGCTGAGGACCCTGAGCAGGTTGCCCAGGGAGGCTGGGGCTGCTCCATGGCTGGCAGTGTCCAAGGGGTAGGTTGGATGGGGCAGTTTGCAGGGTGACTGCAGAGCACCTTGAGGTGTCGTGTGTGTGGGTTTGAAATGCAGAGACCATCTCACCTGCTAGTGCCCTCCCTGCCAACCGCTGCCCTCCCAGCCATCCCCACCAGCCCAGCCCTCACGGGGGTGGCCCCGAGGCTGCAGAACGTGCAGAGGAGCAGGGTGCTGGGGTGCAGAGGACCAGGACCTGCCCGGCTGAAGGGCTCCATGAAAGTGAGGAAATGGGGGTGAGTGGGGTGAGGAGCTGTGGAAATGGGGGTGTTTGGGGTGAGTTGATGTGGAAATGGGGGTGTTTAGGGTGAAGAGATGCAGAGATGGGGGTGTTTGAGTGAGGAGATGCTCTGAAGGACACCAGAAGGGTGCTGCTTTACCTGGGCAGCGCTGCCTGCCCACCCCAGCTCCTTCTAAGCGCTGCCCTGGTGTGTGGGCAGCAGAGGATGCCCAGCCGGGTCCCTTGCAGGTCCCAGCGCCGGCAGCTGTCTGAGACGGAGCCGGCGCCTCTGCCCCCTGGGCTTTTCAGAAACGAGTTTCTCTTGGCAAACCCGCCGAGGGAGATGGAGGCTGATGTGACCTTGATGCAGTGATTCAGGCTATTGATCGCGCCGGGAGCTCGGCGCAGCTAATCCCACCCGTGAGGGCGACGATGCTGTCGCAGCCGGCCCCGTGGCCGGTCCAGGGGATTCGGGAGAGCTGAGGTCGCCCCCGCCCCTGGGGATCTCAGAGCGCTTCAGGAACGTTACCGCACGGTGATGCACTCGGCGCTGGGTCTGAAGGGTGGGGATGGATCTGCCCCCGTGGGTGCTGCTCCTGCTGGACCCCAGCCCCGAGGCAGCTCAAAGCCGCTTTCGCCTGTCGGGAGCGCAGGGGGGACATGGAGGGGCTGAAGAGGGGGCAGAGAAGGCCACTGCTGCTTCTCCTGAGCCCAGCCAGGCTCAGTCCTGCCTCTCCACCCCGTCCTCCCTTCTCTGTCCCATCACCAAAGCCCCTTCCTGGCCACGGCGCCTCCTCCAGCCCTGCCTGCGACCCCAGTAAACACTGGTGCTGCGGCGAGAGGAGGTGGGAGCCGGAGGGCTGGAACTCTCTGCTGCGCAGACCTTTGGGTTCCACTCCAGGCTGTGATCCTGAGGACACTGGGACGTGACGGGCACCTGGAGCGACTCCCTGGGACCTTGTTTGTTCGAGAGCCGGGACAGCTGGATCCAGCTGGGGAACGTGGTGGCACCTGCCCCAGCATCACCCCCCGGCAGCGAGGCAGAGCCCAACAGACACCGATCTCCCCGCTGCGGTGTCCCCAAGGATTCTTCCTGCAAACCCTCACCCCTGCAGCACCGGGGCAGAGCCGGAGAGGGGTGGGCAGTGGTCCTCATCTGGGCTCTGTGGGGTGATGGACACGGGAAGGGGCGGAGCGGGCTCATCCCCAGCCTCCTGCACTCGCCCAGCAGCAGGCTGCTCACCCGGCCTGCGCTGCCGTCCATCGAGGGCTCTGCAGCCCACAGGGCTGGGGGTGAAGCTGTGCACTGGCTGCACCAGGGGATTTAATGTTCATGAGCCTCTAGGAGTCCCTGAGCTCGGGCTGGGCCCGCAGACTGGTTCCCAGTACGATGCTCCCTTTGTCCTCAGGGTTTGTTGCCCACAAGTAGGGTTTTTCCTCACAGTTAATCCATAAAACTCTGATTCCACAGGCAGAGGGTGAGGAAATCGAGTGGGAGAAGCCCTCCCACAGCAGAGGGACTCGGGGTTTCCTCCCTGACTTTCCCTTTCCCATGGTCCCTGTTTAGAAAACAGCCTGAAGCCAATTAGTTCCTGGGGCTGATGGGTTTCCTGGCAGCCTTGCTCCTGCAGCCACCCCATCCCAGCTGCCAGCCCTGCTCTGCCATAAATGCACCCAGGCAGGCAGCCCAGCCCTCGCAGGAGTGGGGGGCTGCCCTGTGGGGTCTGTGCTGAGCAGCCCCAGCACTGCCCCCTCCCAGCTGTGTGAGCCTGGAACTCCCAAGGCTGTCGTGTCCTGGCTGTGGATCCCTTCAGGAAGTTCTCTGCAAGCAGGTAGTGGGGTGGGGGTGGCCAGCCTGAGGCCACCAGGGCAGGAGGGAGAGGGGAAGCAGAAGTGTTTCCATGGTCTCTACTCCTTGCTGGGTCACCCTGGTGCTTTCCTGGCCAGGGGAGCAGGGCTTGGTGCAGTGGTGAGTGGAAGCTGCCAGTGTCTCATCTGGGAGGAGAAGGGGGCTGAGAATGGATCCAGCTAATGAGTTGTCAGCACTGGTTTGTGTGTCCTTGTCACCAGGGCAGGGTGACAGAGCGAGAGGTGCTGAAGGGTCCCCGCGGCAGCAGATGACTTGATGTCTCCTGGAAGGAAACCAGGATGCTCGTGGCTGGTGCTGTTGTGGGCTGCCAAGGGCTTGTCCTTGAGGTCTCCTCAGTGGCAGGATCTCCTCTCACTTTGCACTGGGACCCTGCCAGGGGTGATGGAGCAGCCACAACCTCCCTGGGCAGCCTGTTCTAGGGCCTCAGTGTCCTCACAGGGAGGAATTTCTGCCTCAGAGCTGACCTAAGTCTCCCCTCTTCTAGCCTGAGCCCAGCCCCTTTGCCCTAGCACCAGAGTCAACTGGGTCCAGCTTTCCTGGACCCCCTTCAGGGACAGGAAAGGAAGGTCACAATAAGGTCCCCCTGGAGCCTTCTCCTCTCCAGGATGAACAGCCCTAGCTCTCCCAGCCTGTCCCCACAGCAGAGGGGCTCCAGCCCTCTGAGCATCCTCATGGCCTCCTCTGGACCAGCTCCAACAGCTCCTCATCCTTCTGGTGTTGGGGGCTCCAGAGCTGGGGGTGGGGTCTCACCAGGACAGAGCAGAGGGGCAGGATCCCCTCCTTTGACCTGCTGGTGATGCTTTTGATCCAGCTGTGGATCCAGCTGGCTTCTGGGCTGCCCTCACTGGATCGCACCCTGTCTCCTGATGTCCCCTGTGGTGACCCCTTGATCAGAAGACTCTCTGCTAGGACAAGGGGGCCATCCCTTCCTCTGCCTGAGCTCCAGCAGCACCTCCAGCTGCAGTGATGGCCCTGGTGCAGAACAAGGGCTCCTGGAGCAAACATGGGCTGTAGCCAGGACCACCAGCCTGGAAGGGCAGTAGTCAGAGCCCTCTAGTGACTCCAGGCTGCAGAAATTAGGGCCCTCTAGCTCTTTATTTCCCCTGTGATTTCAAAGGATCCAGTTGTTCCAGGGGTTCACTGAGATGACTGAGGAGCTAGTCCTGCCCCTGCCTGTAGCTTGGCTGGGATCTGCAGGGGTCACGGATGAGGGGGTCAAGCACCTGGCGAAGGAGCTGAGCAGCCCCTTCCTCACAAGTAGCCCCCGGCTCCTCACCAGAGCCGCCGCCTGCTACGGGCACAAGGCATCAGACAATCAGGCAGCAGCCCCAAGACGTTGTGGTTAATCATGTTCTTGGCCATAATTAGGAGATAACAGCGTCTGCAGCTGCAATCAGAGCAACCCCAGTAATTAAATCAGCCTCTTGTCAGCAGGCTCCTTTCCCCCCCCCACCCCATGCTGGGTGTGGGAGTGGGGTGGCAGGACCCCTGTGCCTGCAGCCCTCTGCTGTTGCTGGTGGGAACCGGGAGGAGTGAAGCTGTTTGCAGGGGTCTTCTTGTGGTGGCATCTGGCTCAGGGCCTCTCTATCCCCCCAGCTTGGGGGGACAGCCGTGGGTTTGGTGGCACAAGCCGAGCGCTGGGCTCCCGGGGAGGATCCGCGGGCTGGCAGCGCCCTCTCGTGGGGGAAAAGGGACCCGAGAAAAGGAGGTGATGGAGCGGGGGGAGGCCGCGCAGCTGGGAGGCAGCCCCAGATGTGCTGCGCAGCTGGAGCGTGGGGCAACCCCAGGCTGACCCCATAGAGCTTCCAGGCGCTGAATTCCTCCCGAAGAGATAATTGGGAGGAATCTCCTGGTTCATCCAGAGGTGGAGTGGTGGGAGCTCGGGGGGGGCTGCTTCCCCTGGGGATGATTTGTGGTTGTTGGGGTGATTTGTTGCCCCAAATCCTTGGGTTTCAGTCTCCCCGGGCTCTGCAGAGACTCCCGACTGGCTCTTGTATCGGGTCAATACTGATGAAGGCTCTGATGAAGAGGAGGATTCAGAAGCAACCAGCATCTGACCTTTGGCTGACCCACAGCTTCCCCAAAGCCCTGACAGACTCCTGACTGTAAAGAAAATATTTGCAGCTAATTTCCTAGTTATTGGGGGTTTATTAAATAAGATAATAATGATAATGGGGAGCTCCCTTAAAACGAGGTGACTGCACGTGCAGGGGTGAGGCTGTGGGTTGCCAAGGGCGCAGAGAAGGGGATTTAAATGGAGATGGAGTGTGGGGTGTTTTATGGGATCGTTGGGTTGTTGAATATTAGGGGTTGGAAGGGACCTCTGGAGATCATCTGGAGATCTCCACTTCCAAAGAGTCTGGGGACAGGCAAGAGGTGATGGTTTAAGCTAAAAGAGCTGAGATTTGGATGAGGTAGAAGACACTGAGGATGGTGACACCCCAGCCCAGGGTGCCCACAGAGGTGGGAGAAGCCCCATCTGTGGAACCACCTCGGGTCATAGAATGGCAGAGCTGGAAGGGGGCTCCACAGGGCATCTGGTCCAACCCCCTCACACCAAGCATAGCCATCTCTCCCCGGACCAGGTTGCCCAGAGCCCCAGCCAGCCGGGCCCTGAGTGGCTCCAGAGACTCTGAGCAAAGAAGCCCCATCCCTGGAATCATCCCAGGTCAGGTTGGGCAATGAGGGCTCTCGGGAGGCTCTGAGCATCTGCTCTGGCTGGGGACATCCCTGTCCACTGCTGGGCTTGGACTGGTGCCGCTCTGATCACAGAATGTTGTGGGGCCACAAGGGACCTCTAGAGACCCTCCAGTCCAACAGGACCCCCCAGCTCAGGCCACACTGGGAAGGTCTGAAGGTGCCTTCAACCCAACCACCCTGTGATCCTGCGAGTAGCCCCCATCTTGCTGAGCCCCGGGCTGGCTGCTGGCCACAGGGCTTGGTACCACGGGCAGCCCTTGTTGCCCCACCAAGCTGAACAAGCTGGGCTAATAAACAGCGATTGGTTTGTCCCGTGGCTCCTGCCATGTGTCTCTGGGCTATTGCAGCGGTGCGGGTGAGAGGCGGCTGCTGTTGGAGCCACCGGCTGCTCTTTACCCATTAGGAGATCAATAGCCCTCAGGAGGTGGCTAATAGGTTCTGCATCCTCTTCGACTGCAAAGGGATGAGGGTTGACCTGGTGGCTGGTGAATTGCTGGGGGATTTGGGGTCTCTGATGTTGGTGGGGGGGGTGGTCAGGATGGTTAATTCCTCTGTGTGGTTGTAGTGGGGTAGGACTTGTGTCTGGGCAAGAACGACCCCAGGGACCAGTATAGACTGGGGACTGGGCTGTTGGAGAGCGGCAGAGGAGAGGGACCTGGGGGTCCTGGTGGCCAGCAGGATGGCCAGGAGCCAGCAATGGGCCCTGGTGGCCAAGAAGACTCTCATCCCAACATCTTCCTAACACTTAGACCATGGCCTCAGGTGCTCTAGCTACTCTGGTTTTAAACCCCTCCAGGGATGGTGGATCAAAAGTGAGGTGGTTGGTAGATGGAGATGATTCTTCAAGGTCCCTTCCACCCCCCAACACTCTGTGATGCTGTGAAGATGGGAACTTAGGCAAGTTCTTACCCTCAGGGACCTTAGTAAAGAGGAACCTGCATTTAAGGAACTTACTGAGGGGGGGAAGTTGTCCCTAAAGCTGGGAATGAGCTGTCTCTCAGTTTGGACCCAGTGCTCCTGAGGGTCTTTTCCAACCCCAGTGACTCTCTGAGCTGCCCAGTTGCTCAATAGGGGTGAGTTTACCCCCCAGACGGGCACGAGCTGCAGAGAGGCTCAATAAGGGCTGGAAACAGAGATTCTCCCAGGCTCCTGTAAGAAACATCCTCAGTTCAGACTAAACTCAGTGTTTTCCAAGATTTTATAGAGATTTATTGTTTCATCTCTGTGAAAAGCACTGCAAGAGCGTCTGTCTTGCCTTCCGCCCTCAGATAACTGCCCCACACCCAGTATAGACCATTACAAACCAGTATCCTCAAAGAAACCAACATGTGGTGACCAATCCATCTCCATTTTATTGTCCTTTTAGGTTGTTGGGGGGTTTTTTTTCTTTAATTCATAAAACAATCCTATTTTACAAAGATTTACAGCTCTGCTTGTGCCCAGCAGGGAACGAAGCTGGATTGGGGGGGGGCACAACTTTTTAATGAAAACAAACCCTGAAAAAAGGGAGGGAAAAGGAATTGGGCAGCGATTCGGGACATCCCAGAGCGAGAGGCTTTTATTTCCTTGGGCAGGGGGTGCAGGTCGCCAGCCCCACCGGCTGCACAGTTACCCTCTGCACTGTGGGATGGGGGTGAGCTCTACCCCAAATGAACCCCTCTGAGGCTGCGATGCCCCCGGGGTGGCTGCCCTGAGCCCGGTGCTCCCCCGGCACCTGGGGAGGGCAGAGGTGGCTCCTGACAGGTTTGCAGTGCTCTTGGTCTCCTTGGTGCCAGCCCCGCTGCTGTGGTGCTGGGTGGGGGGTCTCCTCAGTAGACGGGTCCCTTGACGGCCCCCGCTTCGGTCAGTCGGGCAGCAGCATAGGCTGAGGCGCCCAGGCAAGCGGCCGGCTCGCAGAACCCTGGTAGCCCAGCGGGACCAGGCAAGCCCGGCCGGCCAGCTGTGCCCGGGGAGCCTGGCAATCCCCGCTCACCGGGTTTGCCGTCGACTGCGTGGCCAGGGGTACCGGGGAGACCTGCAGTGGGATGGTGGCCTTCAGTGGGGATGTGTGGGGTGAGCTCGTGGGGCTCAACCCAGCTCTGCAGAGCAGGGATGGGGGGTGGGAAATGCTGCTGGTGAGGAGCTGGAGGGAGTGATGCTGAGGTGCTGAGGAGGGAGAGGGAGTGATGCTGAAGAGGGGGAGGAAGTGATACTGAGGAGGGAGAGGGAGTGATGCTGAAGAGGGGGAGGAAGTGATACTGAGGAGAGAGAGGGAGTGATGCTGAGGAGGTGATGTGTGGGATGGACCTCACTACAGGAAGGACATTAAAGTGCAGGAGCCCGTCCAGAGAAGGGTTAAAAGGCTGCTGAAGAGTCTAGAGAACAAAATTTAGGGGGAGCTGAGGGAACTGGGGGGGTTAAGTGGAGAAGAGGGGGCTGAGGGGTGACCTCGCTCTCAAGAAGGCTGGAGGTAGGTGGGGGAACTCGATCCTCCTGAAGGTCTTGTCCAGCCCAAAGGATCCTATGAGCTGGTGCAGGTTTGCAGGGAGGGACCAGAAGCCACTGGTGGGATCAGCATCACAGCAGCAAGGGGGCACAGGTGGGGCTGTGGGGACCTGGCACTGCCCACGCTGGGGGGGAGAGGGGCTTACCTGGGATCCCCGGGGGACCCGGCATGCCCGGGTGGCCACGGCCGACATCTCCCCGCTCGCCCTTCTCTCCTCGCTTCCCTGCGGGGAACAAACCGGCAGGGAAGGACTGGACGGGGGTGGACGGGGCCGCCCCCGCTCAGGGACCAGCTGGGGTCGAGGAGGAGGCAGCATCAGCCCCAAGGAGGGCTCTGGCCTCCCGGCTCCTACCTTTAGGTCCTACGTTGCCGATCTGCCCGGCGGCACCCAGGATGCCGGGGACACCCCGCGGTCCCATGGGCCCGTGGGGACCCTGCTCACCGGGTGGCCCTGGGGGACCGGGAGGTCCGGGGGGTCCCATAGCCCCCGCTCCCCCCAGGGCAGCTCTCTTGGCGCTGACGGCCACCTCAGCCAGCTGCTCTGTAGGGCAGAGAGGGGCCGGTGTGGGTCGGGGTGCAGCCGCAGCCCCCCGGCTGCCTTCGCCCCGCCGGACCCTCACCTTGCAGCATCTTGAGCGCCACCTCCACGATGTGCTGGTCCCCGGCATCCCGGCCCTGGCGGCGGCAACCAGAGGGACATCCTCAGGGGCCCCGCATTTGCTCTCTTTCCCCTGTTTCCCGATCTAATTGCGTTTGGACAGTCCTGTTGTCTGCACCTGCCTTATTCCTCCAGCTTTTCTATTTTCCCTATTTTTTGTATTCTCCATTTTATAGATTTTTTCGATGTATTTATAATGTATTTCGATATTTCTATATCAGGATTTTATCTAATGAATAATATCATAATTAATATAGACAATAGTCTCTCTTTCCCCCCCCAATTCCCTTCCTCCCCTCTTTTCCCCCCTAATTCCCTTCCCCTCCTGTCGAGCTCTGGAGCTGAACAAGATCCCTTTCCCAGGTGCTAGACTGGAACTGGGAAGCAGTTCCCCTGAGGAGCTGGAAGAGCCAAAGGCAGCAGCCCCAGGGCAGGTGCTCCCGCTGAGGTGCAGGAGGTGAGGAGGGGGTGTGGGAATACTGGGGGTACTCACCGGTACACCCCGCGGGCCGGGCAGCCCTGGCACCCCGCGCTCCCCAACGAGTCCCCGTGGGCCGGGGGGGCCTGGGTACCCCCGAACGCCGGGGGCTCCTGCATCTCCCGACGGGCCGGGGAAGCCCAGCTCGCCCTGGATGCCTTGCTGTGGGGAGATGGAGAAGGGGGCAGGAGATCAGCCACGGCCTGAGACCCTGAGAGCTTCCAGTAGCCGTCACCCCAAATCCAGGCTCTGAACCCCAAACCCAGGGTTGAATATGGTCCCTGAAGCTCAACCCCATGGAAAGTCCTTTCAGTGCCCCTTGTGGGGGGTCACCAGTGCCCCAGGCTGGGGTCCCACAGAGCCACCCAGGTGAAGGCATGGGGAGCCCCTCAATCCCATACCCCCCCCTCACTCACCTGCCCCTTTGGCCCTGGCTCTCCTGATTCACCCTGGGGATAAAGGACACAACAATGTGATGGAGACGCAGCAGGGACTTGGGGCTGCAGCTCTGCAGAGGCACAGGGACCCCCTCCCAGAGCCCCTCAGAGGGTCCCACATCCCCTGACCCCACAGCAGACCCCGTCTGCAGGGACCCACCTTCTCTCCCTTCAGCCCTGCGAGGCCGTGAACACCGGGGTCTCCCTAGAGAAAACTCAATGAGCAATGGAGACCCTCCAGCGCCGGCACCCACCCTCCTCTGCACCTCGAGGTGGGTGCTCGCGCCGTTAGCCACTGGGGCCAGCGATCCCAGGAAGGTGATGGACTCACAGTGCTGCCTTTGGGGCCAGTTTTCCCTGGGGAGCCCTGGAGAAAGGAGAGGTGGGGTGGGGGTCAGCCCAGCTCAGGGCTGGACGCCGGAGCACCCCGAGCACCCCGAGTCACCTTGTCTCCTTTGACACCTGGCAAGCCTTGGGGTCCTGGGATCCCCGGTGGACCCTGCTCACCCTTCGGCCCCTGGAAGTGGAGGGAACATGGGAGAAGGAGACAACTGAGCAAGAAGAGGGAATGGGAAGGTCCTGCTTCCCCACCACAGCGTCTTCCCCAAGGCAGTGAGGTGAGCCAGCAGCTTCCCAGCCCCACCGCGCCCCAGCCAGCCCCACTGCATCCCAAAATCTGTTCCTGCATCCCACCTGGCCCTGCTGCACCCCAACCTGCATTCCTGCATCCCACCCAGCCCCCTTGCGTCCCTGTGAACCCACTGAGCCCCAACCAGCCCCACTAGACCTGCCCCAAACCCACCCCCTGTGTGGGCACAGGGCACAATCCCGTAGCTGCCTGTGCCAGGGATGGGGCCCCGTCCACCCAAGTCACTCTCTGGCCATTTTTCCAGCGGGGGGCCGGGCTGGGAGGAAATTCCTCTCCCTGCTGGGGCTGCAGCGTGGCCCCACAGCGCTAATCCCCCCGGTATTTGCCCCATGGGTTAATCCCGCACCCCGGCAGCTCAGCGCAGCAGGGATGGGCCATGGGATGGACCCCAGGTGGGATCAAAGCAGGGGGGTCTGTGCAGGCGGTGCCAGCCATCCCCTGCTGACCCCCATCCCTGGGGATCCAGCGTCCCCCAAGGCACAGCCCGGTCCCCCAGTAGCTCTGGGGGTTACTCACCGGCTTCCCCTGCGCTCCGGCAGGACCCACGGGGCCGCGTTCACCCCGGTCGCCCTACAGAGACCCAGGGAAAAGAGTCAGGGGAGCTCCCGGAGTCGCCACCAACCCTACAGTGACCCCAGACTTACCTTCAACCCGGGGACACCCTGTGGTCCCTGCTCGCCCCGAGGTCCAGGCTCACCCTATAAACCGGGGAGAGAATAAAACCCCAGCCCAGCTGCCCTTCCCCTTTCCCCCAGGGCTCAGCGACCCTGTCCTGGTCCCCTGCAGCCATCCCCACACCGGCTGGGAGCATCCCGGGGTTGAGATGCTGCAGGGGCAGAGGGAAGAGGAGGGCTATAGGGCTGTGGATCAAGGACCCAGCTTCTACTTTCCGTTTGACATCAAGCAGGGGGAAAAGGAGCAGAGGGAGGCAGGGGGTGTCCGCACGTACCAACTGCCCCGGAGCCCCGGCGGCGCCCGGCTGACCCCGAGCACCCGCTTCTCCCTGCAGACGAGAGAGAACGGTGGGCTGGGGGCTCGGGGCTGGAGCGAGGGGTCGGCTGCAGCACCAGCAGGTGAGTGGGGACACGAGGGGGGCTCAGAGAGGGGGACCCCACACCCACCTTGTCTCCAGGGCCACCTTTGCTTCCCGGCTGGCCCGGCAAGCCCTGCGGGACAAAGGCGGGATCAGTCTCCGTGCCCAGGGCGCAGTGGCCCGGCTGTGGGTGCTGGCTCGGGGGTGCTGGTGTCACCCCACCGCTACCGGGGCACCCACACGGGCTGGGATGCTCCCGATACTCACAGCTTGTCCCCGGTGTCCCGGCGTCCCCGGGAGCCCTGCCTGCCCCGCGCTGCCCTGCAGGGATGGAGAGGGGAAACCAGGGAGGATGAGTCCCCCTGAGGGGGGCACCCCACACCCCTTGCCGTTCCCGTTCCTCCCGGCTCACCTTCACTCCCGGGATGCCCGGGGTCCCGTCCTTGCCGTCGATGCCCGGGAGACCCTACAAAAGGGGAGAAGAGCTGCCCAGTCTGACCCTCTGCAGAGGGGCTGGAAGGCTGGGAAGGGGGAGGAAAGCCGCAGCCCCGCGCTGAGCCGGGGAGGGAGGGTACGGGGTGGCCCCCAAACAGGACGGAGGGGTCTTCTCCTGGAAAGGGGATGCGATGCGGGTGCTGCCGGCTCTACTCACGTTCTCCCCTTTGGGGCCGATGTCCCCTTGGGGTCCCCTGATGCCGCGGCCACCCTGGAGCAGGAGAGAGCAGAGGTCACTCCAGGGGAGGAGATGCCCCTTCTTGTGCCAGGGAGCGGGGCTGAGCTGGGGAAAAGGGGGTGCTGGGGTACGGGGTGGCTACCTACCGGCTCTCCCTTCTCACCAGGGTCCCCGGGTGGTCCCCTGGGGCCTTCCCTGCCCTGGAGGGGAGACAGATGTGGGTGAGCACCCCAGTGCACGGTCTCCCCACAGCCCCCAGGGATGAGGGAGGGAACTCACCGGCCGCCCAGCTGCTCCGATGGTCCCGACCATCCCCTTGTAACCAGCAGGACCCTAAAGAGAGAGCACGGGGTGGGGGGGGTCAGTTCCCCCCATCCCAACCTCAGCCCCCAGCCAGGTCTGACCCCACTAGCCAGGGGCAGCACCCAGCACCCTGCAATGGGCAAAGATGCTCCTGGGGAGCTCTGCTGTAGGGGCTGGTGCCCCCAGCCCCGCAGCCACTCACCGTCTCGCCCTTGGGTCCGGCCATACCGGGGTAACCCCGCAGCCCTTGGGGTCCCTGTGGGGGGGGGAAACAAGAGCAGGGTCAGCCAGGAACACCCCCGGGGGGGAGCAGCAATTAGAGCTGGGGAACCAGCCGGGT
Organism: Rhinopomastus cyanomelas; assembly: GCA_013400115.1. NCBI lineage: Eukaryota > Metazoa > Chordata > Aves > Bucerotiformes > Rhinopomastidae > Rhinopomastus > Rhinopomastus cyanomelas. The sequence goes on from VXBP01005577.1 coordinate 282,107, forward strand.
CTGCCAAGCGCCGGCTCCTTCGGCCCTAATCCTGCAGCCCCCTGCCAGGCACCTTTCCAACTGTCACTTCCATGAGAGCAACTGGTCCAAACTGGGGCTGCTTCCCCTGCCAAAGCTCCAGGCATCAAAGAGGTTTTGCCTCTCCTGGGAGCAATGGGTTCAGCCCATTAATTGCTCCTCATCTTCAAAGGCCCAACCTGCCCTGGGATAATCCCCCACCCCGCTGGCCTCTGGTCCCCCACTCAAGGGGGTCAGGGGGGCCAGTCTGTTGTCCCCAGTGGAGGATTTTCCACAGCAACAGGGATCAGGGACTGAGGTGCCCCAGTATGACCATGGCCAGCCCCATTAGGATGGGTTTTGCCACCCTCCATGGGTGGAGGAGGGGGATGGGATGGGATGGGATGGAAGGGTGAGTGAGATGGGTGGGATGGGATGGAAGGATGAGTGACATGGGTAGGATGGGTGAAGGTTTTGCTCTGGTCCCATCAGTGGGAGCAGGGATGTCCCATCCCTGGTGTTAGGGGTCAAGTACAAACCAGCAGCCCCCAGACCACAGGGACAGAGCAGCTAGGAGGAACGAAAACGTTACCGGAGGGCCTGGGACACCTTGTTCTCCAGAGACACCAACGTCACCCCTGGGGCCCTGGAGAGGGGTGGAGTGAGGTGAGTGAGGAAATCTAGGGGGGTACAAACCACCCTGGGGAACCAAGATCCCCTTGTCTGTGACCCAGCAGGGGATGGTGGTCCTGTCCTGGAGATCCACTGTGGGACGACCACCCTGTCCACCAATTCCCAGCCCCAGATCTTCCCAGTTCTCCCAGAGTCTCCTGCTGGGAAGCTGCTGGAGGGTCACTCACCTGCTTGCCCTGCTTGCCGGGCTCCCCGAGGGCACCGGGGCGGCCTCTGTGTCCCTAGGGGTGAAGAGGAAATCATGAGGGTCACGGGCATCCCTTGGCAGAGCAGTGGGCTAGTGGCAATGTCTGATGGCTCCATCACCCAGAGTCCAGGGCACCCCACCCTGCCTGTGCCTGCTGGTGTCAGGGTGGGGCTCAGCATCCCCCAGCCACGAGGACATGCAGTGGGGAAGCTCAATGGGTTTGATCCCCTGGGTTCTGCAGCCCCATGGGTGAGGCTTCAGCCCCGGGAAGGGGCTGGTAGGAGCTGGGGAGCTGTAGGGGACTTCTCCCACAGCACTTTTACCCCCTAGTCTCTCTGTGCTTGAGTGTCCTCATGCACCCAGGGGTGCAGAACAGCTGCTGAGCTCCCCATCCCTCCAGAGTCCCCCACCTCATGCTGGAGGTGACACCCCCATTCCCTCCTGGCAGCCTCTTACCTTCAGTCCCTGCAACCCCTGGGGACCCTTTGGCCCTGGTGGGCAGCTGGTGGGACACTGGTGGGGAAGAAGAAGCACTGGTTGAGCTGGAGAAGGACCCAGGCCCCAGGAGAAGCTGTGCTGGGAAGGATGAGCTGCAGCACCATGTGCTGAAGCCAGACCCCCAGCATGGGTTTGGCTGGAGACCCTCCTCCCCACCCCATCAGCTCCCAGTTCCTGAATGATACTGGTGAGTAGCTCCTCCAGCCGTCACCCCACGAGGGTCTGAGGAAGGGAGGAGGCAATGGCAGCCCTCACCAAGAAGTCAGCGCTGCCCTCCAGTCCCTGGAGGTGTCCTGGGGGGCCCTGCAGGGGAGGAGACCGTCAGCATCAGTGGGGTTAGGTCAGTATGGGGTCACAGGAGGGGTGGGTGTTAGACCTGGCAGGTCATGAGGTGGGAGTGGGGGGGTGCCAGAGCCCCAGACCCTGGGCTGAGCCTGGGTAGGAGCTGGGGAGATACTCACTGGTTTCCCTGGAGGACCTGGGGGTCCCCGTGGGCCATCGGGTCCAGGGTCACCCTAGGAAAGAACAACCCCAGGACAGGAGGTTTAGGGGTGGGGAGGGGTGATAAAGCATCACAGACCCAGCCAGGGGAGGTGGGAACTGGGGCAGCCTCCGACCCAGGGTTGGGAGGGCAGACCCAGCTGCCAGTGCAGCCCATTGCCCCACATTACGGGGTCATCCCTGTTTGTCCCAGGAGCCTCAAGGTGCAGAGAAGGGGGTGCTGGTGCAAGGAGGGGATTTTGCTGCACCCCGTCCTGACCCCTCACCTTGGGTCCCAGTGCTCCCATCTCTCCGGGAAGCCCGACCTGTCCTGGAAGACCCTGAAGGAGAGGAGACATTCCCCAAGTGAGTGCCCTGAGACACCCCCCTCGGCGTGGGGCTGCTGGGATTGGAGCTCTCCCAGCACAGCCCCAAGCAGAGTGGCCCCACAAACCCAGCACTTACTGGTGGTCCTGGCAGCGAAGGGCCCTACAACAACAACAAAGACAAGGTTGGCCCAAGCTCTCTAGCCCAACCCCAAAACCACCAGCATCCCTGCCTGGAGCAGGGCACTGCCCACCCCAGCCCCACAGGTGTTGCTGAGGCAGCTGGAGCTGATCCCTGCTTCACTCCCACCCCACTCATGGGTGCTCAGGAGTGGGTGCATTGCTAGCACCCGTGGGAGAGACAGATACTCACAGGGAGCCCTGGTGGCCCTGGGAGTCCAGGCTGACCCTGCCAGGATAGAAGGGGAGAGTCAGGAGCTGAAGCTGGAGGGTCTGGCCTCTGCTGTGACGCTAAAATCCACCCCCCATGGACCCCTCAGCGCCAAATCCTCCATCCCCCCCCATCACTGCATCCTCCCCATGGAGATGATGGGGCTGATCACAACCTGGCCAGACCCTCCTCTGGGAAGGGAAAGAGGGGGGCCCAGAGCAGCTGCCCCAAAGCAGCCCCTCACTCACTTTAGGTCCTGGTGCACCGATGGGTCCTGGCTCCCCTTTTGCTCCTGTCAGACCCTGCAAGAGGGGAGAAGGAGGGAGGTCGCTGCCAGCCCTGCTGCTCCCCAGGCCCCTGGGTTTGCTCTCTCCATCAGGAGGGGTTGAGGGGTGTTAATGGGGTTCTGTGTCGGGGGGTTATTGATGGGATTCCTTGCTGCCATCACCCAGCAAGCCCAGTGAGGGGAGAAAGAGGAGTTTGCTGGGACCCCAGTACAGCCAAGGGTGCTGTAGGGGGCACAGGGGGTCTGCACTCACATCGATGCCTGGTTTCCCTGGGGGTCCATCTGGACCGGGGGCTCCGGGCTCCCCCTTGATACCCTTTTGAAAGAGAAGAAGGAGAAGGGAAGATGATTGAAAGGGGCTGCCCCAGCCAGGGCTTGGGGGGACATTGGGGTGATGTCGGTACTCACCGGGGAGCCAGGGGCTCCAGCAGAGCCTTTTTCACCCTAAGGAAAGGGAAGAAGGGTGTGAGGAGGGGGTCTCTTGTTCCATTAAACCCATTGCAGTAGGGCAGGGGGGCCTCAGGACCCAGATCTCCCTCTGAGATCCAGGGTGAGATCTGGATCCCCCCCCCCCAGTGCAGCTGCCAGGTCAGGATGGGACCAGCATTGAGAAAGGGGCAGGGGGGCTGGGTTGTGACTGGTTTGGGGTATAAATAGCCCTAAAATAACACCCCTGGGGCGCATCTGGGGAGAAAGAGCCCTTTCTGCAGCCTCACACCTCTCCCTCTGTTCACCCTCCCACCCTGGATGGGGTGTCCTGAGCACCCAGACTGCTGCTGAGCTCCCAAAAGCCCATCTCAGGCCCCATTTCCCCATCACAGGCTGCTGTTCTGGAGGGGTGGAGCTGCTCTGCTCCCCCACATCCCCGTTACTGCTGGGGATGCCCCACGGGGACCCACCAACCCCAGTAACCGCAGGGTACCGGCTTCCCCTGCAGCCTGCAGAGCCTCTGCCCCACACAATGCCCCTCTTTGTGCTGCAGGTCCCTCCTTCCCAGTTCCCCCCTCCACCAGGTTCTCAGTCCCGCTGAACTCACGTCGATGCCGTCGGCTCCTGGCACTCCTGGGGGACCAGGGGGCCCTCGCGGGCCGGGTTCACCCGGGGGGCCTCGCTGAGGGGAGAAAGGGGTGAACCCCACGTCAGGAAGGGGCCGCTGCACCCCCAGGAGCTGCTGGGGGTCAGGGGGAGCCCCCGGGACACAGCACCTGTGGGGGATCTGGATGCAGGGAGAACCCTGAGGTGCCCTAGCTCTGCCCTGGGACCGAGAAACCCAGGACATCCCTGTCCACACCAGCACCACCAGCTCCCCATCCCCTTCCCAGCTTCCCCTCGCGATCCTAAAGGGTTTTTCCCAACCCAAGAGGTCCAGCGATTCCACTCTGCTCCCCGTGGTGTGTGGGGGGGTCCAGACTCGGTGGGGTGGCAGCAAAGACACCCCAGTTTGGGGTCAGCATCCCAAAGCACCGGGATTTCTGCGAGGACTTTGGAGGGCGAAGCCCCGGTGTGAAAGGGGGACCCCAAACTCCTCGGAGGCTGCATCCCGCCCCCCCCTTCCCCGGGCTGGCTCAGTGCCGGCTGCTCCACACAAAAGCCCCGTTCAGGAGCTTCAGGAGCTGCCTGGCCCCAGCTTTAAGGTGATTTTTTTTTTACTTCCACAGGTCTCAGCTTCGCAAAGAGCCCTCTGTTCCCCTAACGGGGCGTTTTGGGGTCGGGACAGGGAGGAGAGAGCCTTCAGTCCTAGAGACTGAACCCCCTGGTGTTCCTCGAAATGAAAAACCAGACGGGCTGGCTGCGGCTGCCCCCCTACAAGAAATCAAAGTCTTGTGTTTAAATGGAAGGATTTCTTCTCAATTCTTTATTTAATGGCTCCGATAATCATTAGTTGTCGATTACTGACGATTTAAGTGACGTTATAGGGACTGACGGTTTGTTCTCGGAGCTGGGACAGCCCCCGGCTTCACCCTGGAACAAACGTAGGGGTGGGAGCGAGTCCCCGTCCCCGGGAGCCCTCGTCAGCGGCACCTTTGTCCCGTCTGGGCGATGCCCAAAGGTTTCCTCGTTCCAGGAGCTCCCACATCCCCCCTTATTCCAGCTGGATCGCGATCCCCTGCAGCCCCCACGAGCCCCTGGGCATCCCCAGGGGGCTGCTTTGGGAAGGTAGCCGCCCCCCTTCGCTTTCTCTCGACACCCCCCACATCCGAGCTCCCGGTGCGAACAGGCAGCTCAGCCTCACGGGAGGGGGTTTCGGTCCCGGATCTGCTCTGGACCATCTCATTTTGGGGGTGGCCAAGCAGAGAGAGGTTTCTTCGTCCCAGGATGGAGCCCAGGAGGAACCCACAGAGCACAGGGGCGCCTTGCCCGGAGCAACTCTCCGGTGCCCTTGCTCCTACCTCTGGGTGACTCTGGGGAGCCCACCGGGACCCCCCACTGCTGCTGTCCTACCCCACTGCCCTCAGCACCCCCACTCCGAGCTCAGAACCCCCCGCTAAATCCCCAGCACAGGCTCAAAGGAGCTTTTTCCCGGATGGGGCTGCTGTTGGGGAGGGGAAGAGCAGAGAATCCCCTCCTGCCACCCCGAGGGGCAAACGAACCCCCAATCACTTAGCCAACAAGTCCCAAACTTCCCAAACCCCCTGCGGGGAGGTGGCTGGTGGTGTGGGGAGACCCCCAGTGGGGTTCTGGCTGGGAAGGGGGCTGCTGGTGGTCACCCCCAGTGGGGTATTGCTGGGAATGAGGTGTTACTAGGAATGGGGTACCACTGGGAACGGGGTATTGCTTGGAATAGGGTATTCCTAGGAGTGGAGGTACTCCTGGGAGTGGGGTACTGCTGGGAGTGGGGTTATTCCTGGGCAAGCAGGAGTAATGATAGAAGAAAGGAGCGAGCAGCAGACTTACGAACTGGGCCAGGCAGAGGCAGGCAGCTTGGAGCAAGAGGCAGAGCTGGAGCGGGGTGGAGCAGCTGGCCATGGCCAGGGCAGCGGGCACCGATGGGCACCGATGGGCACGGAGCAGTGAGGGGCCCCTCGCACAGCCCCACTGCTCCGCTGGACACCCAGCAGCAGCAGCAGGAGGAGGAGAAGGAGGAGGGGGAGGAGGATCAAGGGGGCTCATTAATATGGAGCAATGGGATGAGGGCAGGCAGCGAGCTCCAGCCCCCAGTATCCCCCAGTCCAGCCCTGCCCAGGTGAGCCTGTGGCTATTCTGGGCTGCATGGGGTTCCAGGACTTGAAACAGGGTGGTGGCAGGGCTGGGGCACTAGTGGCATGAAACGGAGGGGCTGATCCAGACACGAGGATGAGCTGTGAGAGACCCTAACCAGGAGATCTGTGTGGGGACCCCCAGGAGTACTGGGGTGTCCCCTGTGATGCCCCCATCCCGGTGCCAGTGCCATGGGCATCTTGTTGCCCAGGGCTGGGGCACTGGAAGCAATTTCCTGCCACCCTGGGAAGAGTCCTGGGGGATTTCTGATGAGTCTGACTCTAATTCTGCCATGAGCACCCCCAACTTGGGGTGGGGGCACCCTACTATGGATCCCGGGGCACCACATAACTTCAGCATAGCACTGGGAATGGGGGCTGTGCTTGGGGTAGGGGGATCCCACAGCCCTGACAGGGCATGAGGACCACATCTGTGGGGTGATGGACCCCATTCATCCTCCCCCCATGCTCAGCTCCCGCCTTTGCTGGCAGCCAGCTCCCAGGGAACCAGTGATTCATCCTGGTGATTCCTTCCTCCTCCTTCTCGCGGAAGGCTCTGCAATGAGCTGCTGCACTGATTCATTGGTACTGGGAGTGGGCTCAGTGCCCCCTCTCTCTGAGCTGGCACAGGTCAGGGATGGCAGAGCAGAGCTCCGCATCCTCTCCAGTGGGAACAGGACCATCCCAGCACGTGGACCGCTACAGACTGGGGATGCAGAGCTCTGGGCCAGTGTCTCTTCTCTGGTTCCTTCCCCAAAACCTGTTGTTTTGAGGCAAAAAATCCTTCCAGCTCTGTGCTCAGAGCACCTGGGTTCAGAGGAGCCAAACTGGGATCCACCAGGATATTTCCACATGTGCCTGAGGCAGATGCATCCCAGTGCCTTCCAGTGACACCAGTGTAACTTTGGGCAGAATCGAGTCATTTCCAGGGTCTCTCTGGTTACTCCATCGGCTTTTTTCCCCCCTGTTTGTGATCCCGCTGCTCAGTCCATCACAGCTTTTCACAGATCGCCCCCCCCCCCTCAGCACAGGAATATGGGGGGTTGCTTTATTGTCTCCTTCTTGTTTGGTCTTTTATCCCCCCACCCCATAATCTTGCCTTGGGAGGTCTAACTGGAACTTTCCCCATTCACCAGGGGATGTCATGGGGTCTTGGAACTCCCCCTGTCACCTTTCCAGAGCTGCTGGGGCAGAGCCTGGCCCAGGCAGGGAGGGAAGTGCTGAGCATGATCCTCTGTTCCCTCCTCCCGGGAGGTCCTCTCTGCTCAGACCCCACACTCCACAGCCCCCCAGCCAGCACTCCTGCACCCCCCAGTCAGCACCCACCCAGCACCCTAAAACACCCCAGCCCTCTGACCCCCAACAGCCAGCTCCCGTAACCCCAGTCAACACCTCCAGACCTCCACACCCAGCACCC